>JBAJHX010000062.1:14451485-14461557 GCA_037176925.1 Amniataba percoides
TGAGCAAACTGGAAAATGACAGAACAGAACAACTAAACACAGGACACAAGAAAACACAGGCAGAACACCACTAAGAATAAAATGCACATGAAATACAGAACACAGGGCACAAGAAACAAAACCAAACAGGGCAGGAAGGCAAGACAGGAAGACGAGGCACAAGAAACAACAAAATGCAAACCATGACAGAGTCATCATCTGCCGCTGGAACATATCAAGGTGCACACACACACACACAGTCTCTCTCTCCCTCTCTCTCTGTCTCTCTCTCCACCTCCCCTCTCTTCAGCGTTTCCTCACACGTGGAGCCCTCCCCCCAAGAGGAGGGACGGGAGGCCAAGCGAGAGCAGAAAACGGAGAGAGACAGGTATGGAGACAGGTATTAATCACACACACACACACACACTTCCACCGCCAAGTTGTAAGTCGTCCGTCTGTTCCGTCTTTCCACAGTAGTAACAAGTCTGTGGGGGCAAAAAAGAAAAGAAAAGAAAAGAAAAATGACCACGACAGCGCGACGACGTTTAACCGCTCAAAGGTTCATGAAACAGCTCTTATCCAGCTGGCCGTGTGACGAAGAACGCGACGATAACGAAGAAGAAGAAGAAGAACAACAACAACAACGAGAACGAGAAGAACGGGAAGGGGATGGTCGGAGGAAGAGAAGAATAGGACGGCGAAGACAGGAAGAGGAGAGGATCGCGCAGACAGCATTTCACGACGGCGAGAGCGAGAGGACGAGGCGGCCGCGACGGTGGCGGGAGGAGAAGAGCAATGGGGAGGAGCGAGAGGAGAAGAGGAGGGGAGGGTGGCGAAGGAAGGGAGAGGACGACGGAAGCCCAGAGGAGAGCGTTTCGCGACAGCCCGGGGACGGAAGGACGAGAGGGTGGCTGCGATGGCGGCGGGAGGAGAAGAGCGACGGGGAGGAGCGAGAGGAACGCACGGGGTGGCGAAGACAGGAAGAGCAGAGGAACCTATTGACGGCGAGAGCGAGAGGCCAGGAGGACAGGGCTGCTGTGGCGGCAGCGGGAGGAGAAGAGCGATGGGGCGGGGGAGACAGGGGCGGCGGAGGAGATGGTGGTGGCGGTGGAGGAGGAGGAGGACGAGGAGGATAGGACAAAGCAAATGCGGTGTCAACGAGCGGTGGACAAGGAACAGGAGAATGCGTTTCGGCCAGTCGCCGACGATGATGTAGAAGGAGAAGGAGAAGTAGACGTAGAAGAAGAAGAAGAAGAAGAAGAAGACGACGGCGGAGAAGAAGAAGAAGAAGAAGACGACAGAGGAGAAGAGGAAGAAGAAGAAGATGCCAGAGGAGAAGAGGAAGAAGAAGAAGAAGAAATGCATCCCACCGCATGAGAGACATTCCCGTCGAGAAACGGGAAAATAACGTGGTCCTCTGCACCGTATCAAACGACGCAGCAGCAGCAGCGGCGGCAGCCCTGGCCGCCAGGACCCACGGCCTACGCAGCTTCCAACGGCCGAGACATCGTCTCGACGTTCTTCCTCTTCCTCACGCGAGAAATAGATGCAATCATCCTGGAGGAGACTAACCGCGAGGGTCTTAGGAAATACGGAAGAGACGTCTGGAAGCGGATGGACGAGATCGACCTGCACGCCTACGCAGGGCTGCTCATCCTGTCTGGCGTGTACAGGTCCCGAGGCGAGGCCGCCGCCAGCCTGTGGGACGCGGAGAGCGGACGCACGATTTTCCGCGCCACCATGTCCCTCAAAGTCTTTCAAGTTTACTTGAAGGTGGTGCGGTTCGACGACCGTGAGACGAGAGCGGAGAGACGAGCCTCAGACAAACTGGCGGCCGTGAGAAAGTGGGTCAAACGGCTATCGATCCTGTACAACCCCGGGCCTCACGTCACGGTGAACGAGCAACTGGTTCCGTTCAGAGGTGATTACTGCAAGATACGATGCAATTAAGAAAAAAATAAAAATAAAGAAATATAATAATAATAATGATAATAATAATAACAAATCACACAATCGCTGAATAAATAAATAAATAAATACATACATAGGTAGAAATAACTATTGATAATTGATGATGATAATGACGTTTCTTTTTGTTTTGTTTGTATGTGTTTGTTTGTGTGTGTGTGTGTGTGTGTGTGTGTGTGTGTTTGTTTGTTTCTTTGTTCTTTCTTTTTCACCTTCCCGTTCTTTCGACTCGACACCCGAGGCCGTTGTCCCTTTCGACATTATATGCCCAGCAAACCTGCCAGATCAAGTCGTGGGTGGCCTGCGATGCCAGATTTAGCTATGCTTGGAAAATGCAAATTTACACGGGGAAGAAGCCGACCACGGAGGGGGAAAAGGGAAAGGGAAAGGGAAAGCGACGGGGAGGCTCCTCGTCTCGCTCTTCTTCTTCTTCTTCTTCTCCTTCTTCCGATGAGGGAGGGAACCTGGGAACCCGCGCGGCGCTCGACGTAACGGAGGGCCTGACGGGCCGTAACGTCACCGTAACGTCTCGCGCAGCGGCTCCTCCGCCACAGGAACAACACCCTGCTCGGCACGAAAGAACAAACCGAGCTCTCGGCTCGCGATCCGGGGGAGACGGGTCCTCTCCTCTGAGTACGCCTTCACTCGTGACACCGCTGGTCTCCTACCTGGCCAAGAAAAACAAGAACGTGTAGCTGCTCAGCACGTTCCATGCTCGGGACGGGGTTCCGAAGTCGTGGGCGCCTACAGCTGCAGGAGGATGACGGCGCGCTGGCCCCTCGCTGTTTTCCACAACATTCTCGATTGTGGCCGCTCCTCGTCCTCCTCCTCCGACGGCCGAGCCTCCCGTTCCCGCTTCCGCAGGCCGTGTTATCGAATCGCCCGTGCCTGCCGGTAAGAGGAAGAGGTGTCAAGTCTGTTCCTCCGAGAAGGACTGTAAAACACGCAACGTCTAAGCTCTCTTGCCTGTCCTTCCTTGGAACAGCATGGGTCAGTGGAGTGGCCTTATCTGACGCACGCGCGCCCCCCTCTCTCTCTTTCTCTCTCTCTCTCTCCCACACACATGCACGCGCGGCACAGGAGGATGCGGGGTGCGTACGCGAGATGAAGGACGGCATCCTCGGAGCAGCGTGGGTCAGTGTGACCCGGCGTGAGGACGCCAGGTGCGTACGCGAGACGAAGGAAGGCACCAGGGTTAAACATCACCGTACCCACCATTGCTGTATAACACACTTTTTTGCAAATGTTGCTGTACTTCTGAGACAATTTTAACACAAAACGATGCAAAAAATTATTATGTTATTTTTAATACACTTTGGCGGGGGAGTCACAGAGAAAGGCAGTGAATGTAGTGGGTGAGAGTGTCACTTTATTTGAACACTGTTTCTTGTCATTTCACTTCTGTATTTGTAAAAATGCACATATTTCGGTACAGGGGTTTTATGGAGTCAGCAGCCATTACACCAGCTCACTTCATCATTAAAACCATTTTATGGGACATATATAGTTCATTAAAGCTTGGTTACTTGGAATCCTGCAAATCCCGTCATGTCCACATCCTGTCACGTATCACAGAGTACTGTGCGGAAATATACCTCGGGTGACAAACCACAGAGAAACTATAAAGTCTACTTAATCAGGAGGCAGGTGAGGTGACAGACATCTCATACACCCCAAAAACACCTCGTCTCCACCTGTGGGTGATACCAGATAACAACATAGTGCCCCTAAACAACACAAGTATGAAAACAGGACATCATCTTTATCACGGTTAAGTAATTCTACTCACTTTTCTTTCAACACCACAGTCTTGAAATCACGTGCTGTTTGACCGTGAACAAACAACCTCCATAAAGCACAATATAGAGGAGGTACAGCCTTTGTCCTTTTATACAGTGAATGAGTGACTTTCAAATACAAGGTCTTTATGTGGTGACCCTGAGTATTTCTACATAAAAATGGCCTTAACTAACACACTAACACACCACTGAACAGTCTAACAAAAATCATATCTAAGTCTCTTACAAAAGCAGGGATTTGTTAACTCTGACACAACATAACTTGCATTTCCCCCTTTAGACTACCTAGCTAGGTTAGCTAACACTGTGGTACTGCTAACTAACATTAGCATAGAAAAGATACTCACCAGATGTTTTTTTTTCTCACTGAAAACATGATTGATTTTTTTGATCCTCCTAAAATCCTCCAATGAACCACATTATCCCAAAACACAACAAAACATGTCCTGGTTAACTAGCTTTAATGTTTGCTAACGTGCATCCATCTTGAACATTTATTTCCCTTCTTGGTGTCGTTTCCCCTCTGCTGAACGTAAAGGAATACATAGTAGCGTGATTGCGATTACTGTATTCGCCAGTGCGTTCAGAAGACTGATAGTCTTTTTGATATTGTCTGAATGCGCAGCCACGGTAGAAACGCAGCCGTGAATAAGCAATTGGGGACTCAAAATGCTCAAAACAGGGAAGCGCCCCTGCCGACATGCTTTTCCTCCTCTGTTAAAAAGAGGGCGAGCGCAGACATGGTGGGTGAACAGAGCAGCACAGTTTGGCGGATGAGTGTGCGTGCATCTGTATTTGTGCGTGTGTGTGTAACCTCAAGTGTTCCTAAATGCCATGACACCAGCACAGAGGCAGGTACTGTACTTTCTCCCCTCTGCAAGCAGTGTGGTTGCAGAAATGAGCACGCCAGTGTCAGTAGCACGAAGAGACGCTCACCTCAAAAACCCAACTGTAGAAAGCTTCTGTAGGGAATGAACCCTGACCTTTTGCAGTTGCATAAAATGGTTTCCTTTCCTGTGCATGTCAAGTTTTCTATTTTTAGTTTTAGCAAAACTAAAGCACAGCTGGTTAAGGGTTAATAAATGTGCGCTGATCCCTTTAAAATGCATGCAATGAAGAAGAGTTTCACTCACTGATACCAGCATGTTCACTGACCGTAATGGTTGAAAAAGTGTTTAAAAAGTGTTAAAAAAGCGTTTCACATCCTTGTGTCACAGTTACGGAGATTACACATTTTTTCCAGATAATGATTCCAGTTGAAATATTATAATACTACATGCAAAGACCACTTCCTTCTACAATGGAAAATGTACTGACACCCTCAGACCACCAGTGATGAGTGGAGGGGCGAAGACCACGATGAGCCGCTGTGGGAGGAAACATGTACGCTACGACTTTCCAGCGTCTGCGTATCTGTAGGTGCAGCATACTCGGCTTGCAAGTGGCATAAATGAATGCAACTCTGTTGGTGGGCTTTAAAAAGACTTGCGGTGCACAGCACACACCATATCTGTTTTAGCAGCAGGCACGCAATGACAAGTCTTGCTTTTGTCACGCTTTGCCTCATAGCCATCATGGTGTCCACGACCTCAGCTCAAGGTAAGAAATGTGAAGTTTTTATGTGGGTTTGGTACATTCATGCAATGTTTAATGCACATTATGATTATTTTTGTGTTTGTGTAGAAGATGATAATGATAATGAACTCTTGTGTCTGCATTCAAAGGTGGGATTGCCAGTTGTTGTCGCACACTTTCAAAAACTCATGTCCACCGAGACCGGCTGACGAGTTACTACAGGCAAAAAAAGTCATCATGCCCTATTGAGGCAGTGGTGTAAGTCATCCAGTATGTTCAAAGTTGAACTTTTGTGCATAGTTTTTCATAGTATGTCCCTGGATCATTTGATATTGAGCGTTTAGAAATTTTAGAAATAACCAGGACCATTCTTGTTGTCAAAAATGTTGCAACATTTTACTGAAAGTGTTTTTTCTGTGCTGTCCTTTTCAACAGGTTTTTCACGGTGCTAGGCAAGAGAATCTGCTCTGACCCCCACGAAGTGTGGACAATGACCAGCATGGCCTACCTAGATGGAAAGAACTGGCAGCTCAAACAAATGACCCAACGCCCCCACTGAAGTTATCCTCGCCTTCACATATAAACAGCACTATTATAAACTAAAATGAGCCCGATATTCTTCTGTTTGACTTTGAATGTTTTCATGTTTTAGCAAATTCTTTACCTCATTCTAGTGAAGTTAAATTATATGTTATATTTGCCTTTTTATGTAAGATTTGTGATGTGATGTTTATTCGATATTCTGTCTGAATGTAAATATTTGAATATTACTTCCATTGGATAATGATACTGTGTGACATTAAAGAGTGCCACAATGTGATGGCTGAGTTTTTTTTATAGTGAGCTGCAGAATAGATCACAATCCAAGTGCGTTTATGGAGAAAACCACAGTCTGTATCTCAGCATCAGCATCAACCGCCGGCAGCTGATCTCTTCATCTCGTCTCCTGTATGCTTCATTTCCACAAAACAGCTACAAAGCATAGATTCCCTGAGCAGTAACATAGTTGTGTCTATGAGCAGCAGCGTGAAAGATAACAGAGATTCTCGAGGTGGTGTGTGTCCAGAAACTTCCAGTCGGATTATGAGAAAGTGAGCCCTCGGAGGATATACTGAAATAAAAGAAGGGATACTCATCTGTAAAAATACTCCGAAAGTTACTGCTTTGAAAATCTAAAAGTATTTAAGTATTATCAGGAAAATATACTTAAAGCATCAAAAGAGCTATCAAAAGTGAAAGCATTTCATTCAGGGTCAGGCCCGAGGTGAAAGTTACACTATTATGTGTAATAATGCATAAGTAGTATTTCATTGTTATGTAGCTTTACTATATACTGTTGTGGATGTTTAATCTATGACATTACAGCTCAAATTTGTCGGAATAAAAAGTATAGGGAACATAGGGAAATACTCAAATATACATGTCCTTTATATTTTCGGTTAAGCACAGTACTTGAGTAAATGCGGTGCAGTACATTAATATAGCTAGATATATTCCATTACCACCCAGAGTAAAAGTCCTTTAGATAGTTTTCAGTTATGTTCTCAAGATAGATATTCAGTTAGTGTGTGGCTTTGTCTTTGCTCTACATATTTGACGTAATTATGTTTGATCATTTCAAAACAGAAAGTATCACCATCACCTGTATGAAAAACGGTAAACTCACAACATGGCTCTTAAACATTACTGACTGATTCCATACAAGATTGCCTTTATAAAACAGAAAACAACCCCTATTTTATATAGAGAATTTGTGCATGTATAGATTTATGTATGGGCATATTTCAAAGTGTTTATGTTGTTGTCAGCCTCAGCAAACACTGTAAATGTTATAAACAGTGTATTTATAAACAGTTTATCGTAAAATGTGTTGGATATATTTGACCTAAAAACAAAAAAGAGAGAGTCACAGTCGGTAAGTTAAATATGTCACTCTTTGGTGTCAGAGCCGATCTTTAACCACATGCAACCTTTAAATGGCAGAAACATACTTAAAATGCCATCTCTAACTTAATTAAACTAACTTAAACTAACTACCTTAACTAACTAACTTAAACTAACTTAACTTTAAGTCAAACCATCACCAAGACCATGGGTGAGTCACTGATAGCTTTCTGCTCATTTTCACCTCCTCTGGTGACCGGCATGTTCCACCTCACATCGCGGTGATGCTGTGAAATGGTGGGCTTCAGGCTGACCAGGTGGAAGCTCTGGGGGCTTTTGGTTAATAGGTTTCCATCATTTGGTGCTGCTCACACAATGATGTGTGATTTAAAAAAAAATGATAAAACAAGCTGTTTACTATGCGTGGGCAGGAAAAGAAAGTACAGCTTGGTTTATGCTGCAGATGGGGGAGGTTTGAGGGGCTGAGAGTGTCTGAGGCCGGTGCAACGTTTGCTCGAACCACAGTGCAATGGGTTTTCCCCACCCCTCGCCTAAATTAGTGGCCCACTATTGTTGCCGCTTGTATGACTGAGCTGGTGAACACATGAATGCAAAAGTAATTTACAACTTCTGCTGTGATTAAACATGAACGTAATTATAAGTGTGAATGTATTGTATGTATGATATGAACCTAAGTCTCTGTGTGATCTAGTCTTGACAAAGCTACGTTTCAACTATGCAGCTCTTTAACAGTCGTATATTAAGCAGAGAAAGTTCTGCATGGATAGATATACTTGATGTAAGTTTATATCACAAGCAGTGTTTACAAAGGATTGTGAGTCTACCTCAGCTCTGCCCTTTGCACGTACTTTTCATTGCTATTGGATTATGGATTATTATTCATGCCTATATATGGGATTTATGGGGTGGGAATATGTGTGTGTGTGTGTAGCGGTAGGAAGATGACAGTGAATATGTTCCTAAGTTTAGGTTAGCTTGATATTGTGTGACGCCAAGAGAACCAGTGTGAAAATGCGCTCTGTCCTGACGGGTTAACCACAAAGCAGCTCTCCAGTGCAAATGTATGTGAAACATACACACACACCACACCAAACACACACACACAGTCATGTTACAAAAGTCCAGCACTGCATGAACATGTTTCTCTCGTCAAAGGAATCATTTAGACGTAGCGCTCACTTTCAATGACCGAGATAAAGTACGTACGTAAATGTCTGTGTTCTGAGGGAAAAAAACATCCCCCAACTCCATAAATGGTTCATGCTTTGGCTTATCTGTCCAGAAACTTTCATAATGTGTCACTGTGTTTCATCAGACCAGCTTTAAGGCTGCACCTTTCTTTGAATGAAACAAAATCCTCTGAAGAATCATTTCTCCATTGTCGACTGATTGTTTCCATCAGATATTTTTGGCAACAGGAGGGCTGCGCAACACACACCGCTTCATCCAGTTAATATGATAAACAGATCAGCAAAGAGTTTATTATTTAAACATCTAAAAAAAAATCTAAAAAACATTCATAAGGAGCTGTGGTCCTGGCCCACACTTAAACATAAAAATTGTGGACTGTAAACATCCAAAATAATGAGCTGATTTGTAGATTCATCGTTACAAGCGACACCTTTCCCACTGCAAATAGTGATTTCATTATTGATGTAAAAATGATAACGAGCGCAGCTTCAAGCATTCTTTTAAACTGATATTTCATGGTACACTTTCACCCACAGTACCTACTTGTGTATGTGGCGGGCAGCTCCATCATACATGTGCACTGTTATATTTCTGCTTCATTTTTGTGACATTGTGTTTACATTTCTTAGAAGAGCGGAAATGGGCCCTGTATTACTCTTCTGCTGAATTAGGTGACCACAAACATGCACACACACACACACACACACACACACACACACACACACATGCTCATCTGAGTGTTCAGGATGTGGTGGTTGTGGGCCCATGGCAGCCTCACAGTTTCAAGTAAAACCAAGCACCCCTCGAAACAGAAAATAAATAATGTCACAAATATCATGAATACCATCTACTATGGTACTGCTAGAGTCCAGGTACAAATGCACAAGACTTTTCTATTTCCATATTTTAAATATGCTTAAATGTTTTACTAGTTTCCCTCCTTAGAAAAATGTCAGTTTTGCAAAAATAGCAAAAAGGTACAGGGAACTTTCGTCCGAGAAACGATCTATTATCCTGGGATTTCCAAAATCCAGGGCCTATGCTAAACATGAAAGACATAAAACAAGAACAGGTCTGAATTTTGCATTGAAACAGTTTGTAGGTAGCAAACTGACTGACAGCAAACTTGGCATTTCACTTGTGCAGATTATAATCAGTAGGATTCCACTAAGAGGAATCCGGTAGAGATTGGTAGAAGCTGATATAATTACTATGAAATGCAACAAGTGTGATATAATAATACATCTTGTAGGAGTTCATTTAAATCAGCACAACTTGTCCAAACCAGCCTCAGTGTTTTCTGTGCAGCGAAGTTTGTGACTTTCACATTCAGCGGGGTTTCTGTGGCATCTTGTGCGCGTCACAGGAGGTTCAGAATATGTTGTGGTATAGAGATAAAACAGAAAGATTCTCAGTTTGATAAAGTTCAATGAAAATGTATAATTATAAGAGTATGTAGCATTCACCAGTATGACTGACTGTGATTGCGACAAATGACCAAAGAGATCACAGTAATCACTGAATCTGTCCTCTGTCCATGCTGGTTTCCTTCCTCTGGTTTGTTATTTGCACTTGTTCTTCATTTAACCAGTTAACTGTCAAAACCCGCCGGCGGGTTTGTAGTAACATTCCATAACTTATTAAATCATATTTTA
>JBAJHX010000062.1:14462438-14479578 GCA_037176925.1 Amniataba percoides
ATTAAATCATATTTTATCAATTTTCATTAGCATAAATTTATCACATAAAATCGCCCCGAGGGTTAAGTGGTTAAAAAAGGCTTGAGAAAAAGCATATGCTCTTTTGATTGGCTTGCATATGTTAATGACAACAAGATATACAGTAGTCAGCATGGAAATCACATTTTGCACATTTTCTCAGCCCATTCTTCTCTCTCCTGGACTTTTTCATTTGAGGTCGTCATTGCACGTGTGATAACGCTTGTTGATCCGTCTTCATTCGGTCTCTTCTCTTGCAATGCTTCTTTGTTTTTTCGCTCATTCAGCTTCCAAATGACGTTTCTTACCCAGGCACTGTTGGGGTTGGCACAAATTTTCCTTCCACGATTTGTGTGCAATCTGCAATTGATAGCGATCTGTTGATGGCAAGTATAGCTCATCCAAGTTAGGATGAAAAAACATTTTCTCAGTTATCTTTAGTGGAATTTAGCCATGCTCATAGTTTGTCCAATCCAAACTGTCTGCACAGCTGCATACCACTCAGGGTAACTGAAGTGTAATTTCATTCATCTGGGAGTACATATGGATAATTGTTCAAAGTTAAGATCGACAGTGGATATTGCACGGCCACATTACTGCTTTGATTGCACAGAAGTCTGCAGACTGAAAGCTGTAATCCACAATTCGCGAGGCTGAGATTCTGGTGTTGGACCATTGAAGACAACATTCCCCCACCAATCCATGAGCTAAATGAGACAGGTGTTAGGATTAAATATCCTTAATTTTACACTGCTGTGTGATCAATCAGAAATCCTAAACTTTTTTTCAGTACTCACTGTCATGGACCATGTTCATCCATGTGGTGAAGCAGAGGAGAGCGGCTAAGACCAGGCTGAATCTCATCTTCAGAATGACACCTCGGCTTTGTCCTTCAGTTGGTGGCAATGGCAAACTAATACAATCTGAGTCGCTCACAGGTTAGAACTCACAGCTTGCTCAAGTAGTTATCAGAGCGTTGAATCAACTAAACTGCCTCACACTAAAGGCGTGGTGTGTACGTTTATGGCTTTACCAATTAACAGAGTTTTCTCTCTTTCTGATCATTCGAGTTTTTTTCTTGGCACTTATGAAACACAAGCCTGCCCTCCTTTGCCACATTATACCTCTTACTTGTGAGCACGGAGAATGTGCACTGTGGCCTTTTATCATAACATTCAACACACAAGTCAAACACAAGAAGTAACAAAGAAATTGTGTGAATTTGGTATTTTTACTGCTTTTGTACTGCTTATATTCATTAAATGACCTTTCACAAAAAACGACACTTGAGATTATTATTTGTAGGTTTCCATTAACAAATAAGAGATGAGTAGGAAGTGATATATTCACAATAAAATACAAGTATCGTGTAAAAATACATCTTGCAGGAGTTCATTTATATTTGCACAACTTGTCCAAACCAGCCTCAGAGTTTTATGCGACTTTCACACACTTTTCTTGTGACTTTCACATTCAGCGGAGTTCCTGTGGCATTTTTTTGTGAGTCACATTTGGTTGCCTTATATTGCATAAAGATTCTCAATTTGCTAAAGCTCAGTAAAAATATAATTATAAGACTATGTAGCATTTTCCAGTATAACTGATTGACTGAGTCTGTTTATTCTTTGGGGTGGTCATTGCACGTGTGATGACACTTGTTGATCCGTATTCAGTCTCTCCTATCTCTGCCCATTCTCCTCTCTCCTGAACTTTTTTCTTTGGGGTGGTCTTTGCACGTGTGATGACTCTCCGTACTCCGTCTTTATTCTGTTCCATTTCTTCACATTTCTTCTGCCTATTCCTCCTTTTCTTGGACTTTTTCCTCTGCTGTTTCCCTCCATTCCTCCGTGGTGGTTTTTTTGGTGGGGTGGACATTGGAGGTGTGATGTCACTCGTTGATCCATCTTCATTCTGTCCCATCTCTTGCAAAGCTTTTTTTTTTTTCCTCGTCCACCTTCGCCATGGCTCTTTTTGCCCAGGGACAGTCAGGGTTGGTACAAACTCTCTTTCCAAGAACTGTCTGTAATCTGCAATTGATAGTGATCTGTTAAAAAATCCATTTAAATGACTAATTAATTAGATTGTATTTTTGTGGTGGCAGATATCTCCCATGCATTTATGGGAGGGAGGGAGTACATACGGATATTTGTCCTATGTTAAGATCTGTTTTAATTCTATACAGCGCAAAATTGTTTGACAACTTACATTACGGCTTTGACTGGACAGACGCCTTCAGACTGAATGTTGTAGTCCACAATTCGTGCAACTGGAACTTTGGTTTTGGACCACTGAAGACAGCAGTTTGATACTGGTCCTTGAGCTAAACAAGATGGTCACAGAGAAAAAATAGATTAAGTACCCTTCATTTTACACTGCAAGACACTTGGACCATGCTGTACACACAAGCTTTGACTTATTTTTGCAGTACTCACTTGCATCGATCATGCTCATCCATGTGGTGAAGCAGAGGAGAGCGGCTAAGACCAGGCTGAATCTCATCTTCAGAATGACACCTCAGCTTTGTCCTTCAGTGGCTGGCAATGGCAAACTAATACAATCTGAATCGCTCACAGAGTAGAACTCGCTGCTCGCTCAAGTAGTTATCAGAGTGTTGAATCAACCAGACTGTCTCACACAGCCGTCGTGGTACGTTTATGTCTTTACCAATTAGCCGAGTTTTTTCTGTCTTTCTGATCATTCTAGTTTTGATCTATGCTCTTATAAAAACCCAGGCCCTTAAGCCTCTCCCTCATTACACCCTTTACGCACCACAGTGGAGGAGAGTTACTGTCTCACAATGGGAAGAGGAAAGAATGAGATCACGTTCACAAGCCAAAGATGAGAAATAGTCCATTTTCCACAGATTTGAATTCTCTGCTTGCTCAAGTGATTATCAGAGCGCTGAATCAACCAGACTGTCTCACATTAAAGGTGTGATGTGTACGTTTGTGGCTTTACCAGTAAACAGAGTTTTCTATCTCGCTGATCATTTATTTTTTTTATTGGCACTTATAAGCTCTTCTGCCTTTCCCCTATCACACCTCTAACTCATCACTATAGATGTAAAAAATCAGAAGTATAATGTAATGATACATCTTGCAGGACTTCTGCACAACTGTTTCAAACCAGCCTCATTGTTTCATGTGCAATGATGTTTGTGACTTTCACACTGAGCAGGGTTTCTGTGGCATTTTGTAACTGTCACATTTGGTTGAAAACATGTTGTTGTATGCGGATGTGACATAAAGATTCTCAATTTGATAAAGCTCAATAAATACATAATCATAAGAGTATGTAGCATTTTCCAATATAACTGATGGACAAATGACCAAAGTTATCACAGTAATCACAGACTTCAGCGATGATTGACTGTGACCTGCTCAACTTCAGGACCCCGACACCAGCACATTTTCTGATCACATGCCATCACAGTCACAACCGGTGAGACCAGTCATGTGATATCCCAGTACAGTCTCTGTAAAATAATCTCACACTGGCCACCGTAAAAACAACACATATCATTGTTGTTATATGTCACATGATAATGTAGTGTACACATCAAAATGTGCACAATACTCCCATTTTGACAGGCAATAAAGATAGAGTGCTTTCTGTATGTTTATGTATGTATCCATATAAATGTCCTCTATTATACCTCCAAACAATATTAATTGCAGGTTTTTTCATTGTCATGCACCATTTGCGCAGTAAAGCCATTAACCAGACCAAAATATGTACAACATGCATTTCATTTGTACATAAATCCTATATGTTTGTCCAGCTGTTGTTGTCTAATTTCATATTTATAAGTACTTGTTGCACATAATAACTGTTTCTTTGACGTTCACCTTTAATATTCTCTGTTAAACTATATGTGTCTCTGTTGGTTTACTTCCTGTACGTTTGTTATATGCACTGTGTGTTAACACAGTGAGAGCTACTGAGAAGCTGTCAAATTTCTTGAGGTGCAGGTGTCAACATAGAAAAACCTGCCAATTCTGTTTCAGGAAATGTTCCACTGGTTCATAACGAAATTCAAAATTTGCTCAGACAGATTTTATTGGCAGATGGCTGGAAAAAGTACAAATCTATGCTCTTTTCATTTACATACACATATTTATGACAATGGTTACATATATTTTAAATATAAATGGAATATCTATCATTAATACAATAATACATAAAGATCAGTCTTTGTTGCAAGTTTGTTACATGTTCATGCGAAATAGTAGCACAAATCCAATTAGCAAGAGTTTTGTTTGCTGACGTTGGGGGCTTTGATTAGTCTTGTGATTATTCAGTCACATTTCTTCTGCCTATTCCTCCTTTTCTTGGACTTTTTCCTCTGCTGTTTCCCTCCATTCCTCCGTGGCATTTTTTTTGGTGGGGTGGACATTGCAGGTGTGATGTCACTCGTTGATCCATCTTCATTCTGTCCCATCTCTTGCAAAGCTTTTTTTTTTTTTTCCTCGTCCACCTTCGCCATGGCTCTTTTTGCCCAGGGACAGTCAGGGTTGGCGCAAACTCTCTTTCCAAGAACTGTCCGTAATCTGCAATTGATAGTGATCTGTTAATGCCCCTGTAATGCCGTTTAACTTATATTTAGAAAAAAGTTCATCCAGGTGTGAATAAAGACGTGTTTTCTCTCATGTATTTAGCGGAATTTAACCATGCAGACTGTTCAGGTGTGTTATGCACTGAGAATTGGTATTTTAAAGAAATTCAACAGCAGCACCTCTTTGTAGTAACTCACAATCATCCACAATTCTCACTATGAACTGCTTTCACAGGGACTCTGGAGATTCTTTTCTAGTGGAAAGTTGTTCAAATGACAACTGTTGACACTTAAGTTTTTGGATTATCCAGAAGGACAGGAGAAGAAATGTTGCGGTTGCATTTTGAATGTAATTTCCAGCACTCTGAGCAGGAAAAATTCCATTTAAATGATTAATTAATTTGATTGTATTTTTGTGGTGGCAGATATCTCCCATGCATTTATGGGAGGATGGGAGTACATACGGATATTTGTCCTATGTTAAGATATGGTTCTATACAGCGCGAAATTGTATGACAACTTACATTACGGCTTTGACTGGACAGACGCCTTCAGACTGAATGTTGTAGTCCACAATTCGTGCAACTGGAACTTTGGTTTTGGACCACTGAAGACAGCAGTTTGATACTGGTCCTTGAGCTAAACAAGATGGTCACAGAGAAAAAATAGATTAAGTACCCTTCATTTTACACTGCAAGACACTTGGACCATGCTGTACACACAAGCTTTGACTTATTTTTGCAGTACTCACTTGCATCGATCATGCTCATCCATGTGGTGAAGCAGAGGAGAGCGGCTAAGACCAGGCTGAATCTCATCTTCAGAATGACACCTCAGCTTTGTCCTTCAGTGGCTGGCAATGGCAAACTAATACAATCTGAATCGCTCACAGAGTAGAACTCGCTGCTCGCTCAAGTAGTTATCAGAGTGTTGAATCAACCAGACTGTCTCACACAGCTGGTGTGGTATATTTATGTCTTTACCAATTAGTTCTCTCTGTCTCTCTGATCATTCTAGTTTTGATCTGCGCTCTTATAAAACACAAGCCCTTCCGCCTCTCCCCCGTTACACCCCTTACCCACCACAGTGGAGGAGAGTCAGTGTGGCCGCACAATGGGGAGAGGAAAGAATGAGCTCACATTCACAAGACAAATGTGAGAAATAGTCCACTCACCACAGGCCTCCCCACAAGTGAAACTGTAGCATCACTGAAAAAGTACAAATGATCATAGAAATGTGTACACATGCACACACACTCGTACTCGTCACTTTCCTCTACACTCAGTGTGAAAGCCACAAGTTGCCTCTACTTCAAGAGTAATACGGTGCAATGTTTGGTGGAGCATTTAAAACTTTATTAAATGTTAGATTTGATCTGGGGAAATTTCTTGCGGTTAATCAGTCATGAATGACACACCAATGATCATTAGAAATGCTTGTAGCAGGCTTAACTCAACATAACCACATAAATAGGTTCCTGACCAGTCCCACACATCATAGCCCCGTGTTTTGTTTGGTGACCTTGTAGACCCATGATACGCCCCCACCATTGGCTGAAATTATTTTTGGCTCCTCCACAAGATGCATGGGTGTGTAGAGATTGTTTGACTGACGTCTCTCTAACTGCGAAGCTGCAAAGACATAGTAAATCTGCATGTGTGGACCATTTAAAAAAGTGAGAAGACATCTTGGCAGTGCTGACATTTGAGGATGGATGCGTGGAGTGGATGTGTGGAGTAACAGGAGTATAAGCTGGAAGTTAGTGTTCCTCTACCCAGGCTGAGTAGGCTGTTGTGAAGCCTATCCATTGGCATTTATGATTGTCACTGTGACTTCATTTGTGTCATTTATCACATTGTATCCTTATATGTACACAGATGTATTGTATCCTCACATGTTGACTATTAACAGTGCCGAAGAGAACTAACAAGTTTAGTTTTCCCTGTAGAATATCTCACTCAGTATATCATGGTCACCATTGCGTTTCATTTTCAAACTCAGATTCTCATAAAAGAATGTATATACCTTATTTATGTTGTAAAAAACTACTGTCAGCCAATATGTGTTCTCAAATAATGACATCAGTATCAACCCTGATTAGCACGAGGCTCTGTGAACTAACATGGCTTTGTTTTATTTATAACCTGAGCAGCCTTTGATTAAAGAGATGGTAGTTTTGGATGGAGGCAAACTAGTTTAACTTCCCGCTTGAGCTACCATGAAAAGGGCTCAGTACTCAATAAGAGTATTGAAAAGCACATTCATGTAGTGGTTCAAGGGCACACGCAGAGAAAAGAGGGCGAATGAATGGTATATTCAGAAAGAGGCAGGCACTGGTCCTCAATTTTTAACAGCATTTAACCATCCATAAAGCCAGGCAAACTGACAATATAGTGACTCAATTTAAAGCTTAAAATGAAGAGGAAAAAGAGAGGATGGATTATGTAAGAGACTGAAAAGGAGAGGGTGAAAGAGATGTATGGAGAAGGCCAGGGCAACAGACATACAAACAGGCAGAGAGATAAACATTAAGAGGATCCACTGAAATCCATTGAAGAAAAAGCTGGAGAAAAACTGAGGCACAACAGGTGCATGGAAAAGGGAAAAAAATAAATGGAGGAGAACCTGAAACATATGGTGTGTACATAGACCCTGTGGTACATATCAGCCAGCGCATCATTAAACCAGTTCAGCAATGACAGCATAAATAAACACCTGATTGGGTGTCCACTTGCTGTCAGGATGGAAAGCAAATGTTGTTTCCTGCCCTTGACTCCATCAGTCAATAGCAGCAAATCCCAAGGCACACAAATGTCTGTTGTCCCAAATGTCCAGTCATTAAAATCAGTGAAAACTTGGCTTGCGTGTGCTTTCGCTGCGCACAAAATACATCTGAATATACACACTTGTGAACGTCACCACACACAAACCCATAAATGCGTGCAGCTGCACATGCAAGTACATGCACAACCTGCTGGCACTCATGTACTTGGCACACACACACATTTCTCCACAGCCAACATCCTGGCCTCATCATTATCATCCCTGTGGCAACCTGTTTGTCAGAGGAGAAATGCCTCGCTGGATTATTCGTTCCTCTCTTATTCATTAGTTGTTGTCCTGGGCAGCAGCCTGGGCCACTGGTCGGCCGACAGCATGGCTGATAGGAATTAGTCTCCTGATAAAGCAAGAGAGTGGAACGTAGCATCGCAGGAAATTAGAATCAATACTGACTCTTATATCCTCATCCGATATCGACCGCAGATGGGAATGAGAAGCACACTGTCGAGCCCCCGTTCATGAACGTGGGGCCACGCTTTAGGAACATATTTACATGTCGCTACACGTAAACACACCCACACACACACTTCAAGGCCGCATTAAATGTCGTTACTGTTTGACACAACCCCACCATGTCACCATGCTCAGAGCAAAGGTGAGAAAAAGGATAAGGAAACCCTCAAACCACAACTTTCTGATCACACTGTACGCCCCCGCATCCACTCATGTATGATTCACAAACCTTAAACCATGGATGTACCCTCTGTGTACTCTTGAATGTCAGTCTAGGACAGTAGATATGAGATTTTAGCATCAGGAGCCTCCCCTGATATGAAACACATTGCTGGCTGCTGTATGGCTCACACACACACACACACTCACACACACACACCTGCAGGCAAAGACACACAGTGAGTGGCACCTCGCAAATGAGACCAGTAATTACAGGGGTTTCTCATCAGATGGATATATTTGGCTGCGTCTGCTTGCTCTGTTTAATAAAGAATCAGCTCCAGACAGATCAAGATTTCATTTTATCTTTTATCCAACACTGAGGAATTTTTATGCATTCACTTTGGAAGATAAAGATATGTGACTCTGTCTTCTTGTTTTTTTTTTTTTTTTTTCATAATGATCAGACAACCTGATTAACTCCCTCCCTCTCCTTCTTGTCTGTGTACACACACGCACACACTGATAAGTTCATCTGCAATAAGAAAAACAGCCAGAAAACTTCTATAAAGGCCAGGTATGCTGTAACAAAGAGCTATGTGTCTGGCTTTGAGTCTGAAAGACGCTGGTGCCTCCGCATGACAGGCCGAACGGCTGTCTGGGGATGGGCCGCTGTAAAGAGCGGTGCACTTTGGGTCATTTTAGAGCTGGAGAAGTGTTGGGAAGAGCAGAGATGTTTTTGATATGTAACAGTGGAGCCATACTCGCCGATCAATATGCCGACCTTTCTCAGACTGATTGCATGATGCTCTGCTTTGCCCCCAGCACCAGCACCCACCAGAGGTCCATCAACCATCAGGCATTGTTATTCTCTGTTTCAGAAGGCAAGATATGGCCACTTCTCTTCTCGTGCCTTGCTCTTTTATTTTACCTCAGGACTTTTATTATGTTATGCTCTTTTCATTTTATCTGTCTCTAGCTTCCTTTTGCACACACACACTCACGCACACACACACACACTGCCTGTGCAAACATATAAAGAAAGATAAAAACCAGAGAGAGGTTGATCCCCAACAAATGAGGGTCTCTGACCCATTCCCCAGGGCCCCTCTGGATGGATCTTGTGTATTTCTGCTCAATACCGGAGCATGAACAGAAATCCCACTTGGAGCTGAGAAACGTCATTTACTTTCCAATTAATATTTCAATTAACTAAACCATTCCCAATTCATTCCCTGAAACCGGTGGAGATGAAATGAAACTGACCTCCTGCCCCAGTATCAGTCTCGGTGCTATTGACCCCTCCACACAAAGCTTCAATTGTGGATCAACCGTCCATTTAGGGAAAGCGTCAATAATCGACTTAAACCGGCGGGCCACATTACCATAGACATTAGCATAGTGAGAGTGAATGACCCGCCCTGCGCCTCCGGCTCACGGTCCAGAGGACGCAGGGGCGCGTAAAGTCTAATCAATAAGCGCTTTAATTATGGCAGCGCTCGGCCTGCACTTCTTCACGCTTGGCAGACGCGCAATGCCACAGCTGATCCAGCATGATCATTTCAGACGGAGTGGGTTTTCACCGCCTCAGTAACTTGTCTCTTTCAGCTAGCGCTATTATAGACAGCAAATTGCCCGCTCCTCTCCTTAGATTTGGTAAAAATGGGCCGATTAGCAGGGAGGTGGTGGCCACTTTCTTCTATTCTTCTTCTATGCTGCTGCTTGTGCTGTTATTGTGAAGTCGGCTTGTGCTTTCCTTTGTAAAGAGAGCCACATTGCTCATTTTCAAATAACTTTTGTTATGGTTCATTTAATGTATGGTGCACTTAAACTTGTTACAGATTAAGTACCATTTGACCTTTTTATCTTCCTATATCAGAAATGTTAAACTAATATTTGGGATCTTACATGAGTGATTTCAGTCAAGACACTTAAATGTGATATTTTTATATCTCAAATGTTTTGCTGTCATACCAACTGACCAAACTACCAACAGACTACCAAGGGTCCCAAAAGGTTCATACCAAAAGATTTTTGGGTGATGAATTCTTTCTCTAACACATTGTTGGCTGTTTTGGCAACAGGCTCTAATGAATGTGCTCCACTGATGCCAGAAGGAATGGTATGGCATTTTAGGGAAAGTGCTTATTCATTGCTGAGGCTGAGACGAGATTGATACCAAGCTAAAGCCAGAGGATGACTTGCTTAGCTCAGCACAAAAACTGGAATTAGGTGGAAACAGCTACCCAGGCTCCAACCAAAGGTGGTGAATAATCTCCTTAGCAACACCTCCAGCCACACTTTGGAGACTGCAGCTTGTGGTGCTGTTGAATTGTTTTGCATTATACTGACAGCTGTTGCTATTATTTTGTCCACCCCATTTATATCACCATGGGTCAGCTGAATGACAAACACCTCTCAGTATAATGCAATACAATATAAGCCATAACACTGAATCGATAACTCCCTAAAGGTTTGAATAGAAGTGTAACATCATAGCCCTGGATTGTTGTATTAGACTGCAATAATGTTCGCTAGGTGTGCATAATAAACTGGCAACTGAGAGCATCTCAAGATTCATATCCATCTGTGTTTCTTCTTTCTCTTTTTTGTCACTAGGAAAGTTCTTATCAGTGAAGAATGTATTGTTTTCAATAAATTATGTCTGCTTGATCCAATTTTCAAACAATCCCCCTTCCCAAAGATGAAAAAGAAGATAGAGAGTTTATACAGCTTTGCGACTGAATCCAAATAGGACTTAAAATGTGCATGAGAGCCTGTTAGAGTCCACAGCGGTAATCTTTTTCATTGAAGTGATGCATCCCGTCCTCGCTCTGAATGCCTCACGCACAGAACAATCTACCCCTTTCATCTACTCCTCTGTAGTTTCAGTTTCCTCTGTGAACCCTCACACTTGGTGCACTAGATGGCGTACTTCCCCTGCATTGAGTGACCGGGGAGCTTGAGCTTGACAGGCTCTGAGAGAGTCATCCAAATTTAGCCCAGGAGTCTAGAGTGGCAAAAATACAACTACTGCAGCCCCCAGGCCATAGCTGACATTATTCTGCTCTTCATGGCGATATGGTAAGTCGTGAGGTCAAAGAGATAAAATGTCAGCTGCCCTTGAATAATTTAGACTTTGAATTCTTGATGCTACAATGCTTAAGTCTAGACCACTTCAAGAACCTGATGTGTGGCTTTTTTCACAGGCAGGTGATGAATCCGCTGATTGATTTTTGTGTCTGGTCGTCAGTCATTTGTCTGCCTTTGGTGTTGCCATTTCAGATGAGACTGCGCTTGAGCAACATTATTAGAGGAGGATCAAAGAGCACGTGTCCCCTTTAGACCACCAAGCTCATTCATGACTCACTGCGGCGAGGTCTCCCTCTCTCTCTTCATCTCGCACTTTATTTTTCTGCTTTGATCATACAGTCCATTCAGTCCACATCTCACCCTCTTGCTTGTCTTTTAGCAGGCATGCACAAGCTCTCTCTCTGGTGAGCGCCTGTCCCATGATTGCCCTTTTCATCCCGGCCTCCGCCACTTTTTTTGTCTTTCTGCCCACGTAGACCACCTCCCTGAACCCTCCCACTATTTGAAAACTTTCTCCCTACAGCCCTCTCCCCCTATGTGGCACCCCCGCCATTTGCCCCTCTGTTGGGTTAAGCTGGGTCATATCAAAGCCTTAATGCCTAAATGTGTTTGTGTGTGTGTGTGTGTGTGTGTGTGTGTGTGTGTGCATGAGAAAGCACGGTCCCTCCTGCTTCAGCTAGATTATTCTAAGTTCCTGACCTCTGGGTGGTGAGAGGGGCCCATGTTTGGAAACACAGGCACTTGTCTTTGTCTCCAGAGCCCAGTGGGGGAGCTCAACCAGGGGCCTCTCTTGTCAGGCGAGTCCACGGACGCACTCGGCCTGTCCTGGGGCTGCCGGTCTGTCCTCTGATCCTCACCACCGCCATCTTAATATTAATATGCCGTGAATAAGCAGACAGCTGGTTGGGCAGGCGAGTGCTCCCAGGACGCACACACTTCAGCACACACACACACACACAACAACAGGACGAGTTTGGCTTGCAAGCAAAAACATTGATCCTGAGTCCCCTCACTGTGAGTCAATCTGGCCCCAATAGCCATTCAAGTGTATCAGCTTGATCTGATGTTTCCCGATAAGAGAGATTCCTCCCCGGGTGTGTGTATCTGAATGAGTGTGTGTGTGTGTGTGTGTGTGTGTGAGAGAGAGAGCTATTGATTGTTGAGTGACATGGCAGTATAGATCCCAAGCAGCTGCTAAGAGTTTAAATGAGGCCTATAACATATCATTAAATCTCTGTGATAATGGCGATGGAAACTCTGGTAAAGTGTTTTCCTTTTTCATCCTCTAAAGTGTGTGTGTGTATGTGTACTGCATTGCAGGTTGCATTCCCTCCCAGCTCTCGTACTGTAAATACATCTGTATAAAGGGTAGAGGTTCGTAGGCCAGAGCTCCAGAAGCCCTACTCTAAATGAGGACCATCAGATCGATCATGCCCTATCTGATTGGGATACGGTGACCTCGACCTTATAGGTGCAAAGGCCCAGCTCACTTTGAACTCCACATTAGTTTCTCAGTTTCCTGCGCTTACCCTGGCACGTATAAACAAGAACAAAGTTAAAGCCAGCTACAAAATCTTCCCTCGTCCTCTGCCAGGCTCTGTGTTGGTGAGGAGGTCCTTTCACTGCCAAAGATCAATATGGTCGTCTTTCACTTCATTCTTCTGCCTCTGAAGTTCTTTTTCTGAGACAATTTTCTTAAAGCAGCACTGCAACGATTTTAGATGAGGTCTCAGCAGGGTGCAGTGTCTCACAAAAAAACATATTGGTTGCATTGTGGGAAACGTACACCCTCAGAAAAAAGGTGCTAACTAGAACCGTTCTGGGTTTTTTGGCTGTATTCCAAGGGTTTCATCTAGAACCCACCCAGGAGGTTCTACCAATAACATAAGGGACAAAGCACATCAGGCTGTCCATAGCAGGTAAATTCATTACATCTCTAGCAATGGTGACATAACAGAGAGGAGAGAGTAAAAAAGTAGTAGCATCATACCAAGGTCCATTTACTACACCAGATGATTCATTAACCATCTAAGAACAACAAAGTAATGCAGGGCTCAGTGACAGCAGTAAGATTGGGCACCTAATAATGGTGACAGTGGAAAAGACTGAATAAGCCTTTCCTTCACTTCCCATACTAAGAGCCTCTACTGGTACTCCTCATTGTTTGTCCGGGCTGTGTGGTTTCTGTAAAAAAGCAAGAAACAGATGGTTGCGTAAAAACAGTCCACCTTCCATCATATAAGTCCTTAGCTAGATTCAAACCTGCTGAAATATATTAGATGTGACAACTCCTGGGTGGATTGTTTATATGTATCTCCAAATATAATTTTTAAATATTGGCACTTTCAAGTATTGAGGGTACAAAAAATAACATTAGCTGCATGCAGATCTTTCAAACAGCCAGAGAAGATTGCAAATGAGCATTTACAGGAGCTCTGTGTGTGCTCAGCATTGCATTTTCACTGGGTGGTCTCGATCATACCTCTGTACTGACGTAACATGTCAGCACTGAAAAGCATCAATCTTCCACTTCATACAACTCTATTCGACTGTAGTAATTCCAGAGGAAACATTCAAGGCCACCGCAGTGCCACCATCACTGAGTAGTAAGTCTTTGTACTCTGTTTCCATTCACATTGACTATACAGGGTATGTTTCCATACATAATTGTGTATAGGAGCTTATGCACACACACCACACACACACACTTCCAGATGGCTGAGGTGCTGTGGTTCTGAGCTGCGTTACCACAGGTAATGTGATCATGGCGCAGACAGAATGATGTGTTTATATCATCAAGAGAGAGGCAGGATGGGAGGGCGGATAGAGAGTAGCAAAGGGGAGCGGAGGACAAATGTGACGTTAAAAAGGGGTGGAGGGATTGAAAGGGGTAGCAAGCAAGAAGAAGCGTGATGGTGTAAAATGAACGGAGGAATGTATGCCGCAGGAGGGGCGGGTAATAAAGTAGGAAAATGGATGATGAACGATGAGAAAGTGAGGAAAGGACAAGGGAAGGGGAGGCAGCCTGCCTGTCAATCAGATTATGAACCAATCATTTGACAGAGGATTGCTTTGACCTGAAACCTGGCGGATCACATTCGCTCCCACACACATACTCACATTCACTGATGCACTCAGCATCGTTTCCACACAAGTTGCATGGAGATAAATGTGTCTCGTTCACATCCAGTCTGGTGTTAAGTGCACGTATTAGGGAGTATCAGCATTCATGTATGTGCCTCATGAGTGTGTGTGTGTGTGTGTGTGTGTGTCTGAGTGTAAGTAAGTGAATGAGTAATGAGTGAGTGATGGAAGGGCGATAATGCACATTTACCCTCTCTCACGAGGGCTCGAAGCGCTTAGATGTCTAGTTGGGCTCACACACACACACACTCGCACAGAATTGGGTCTGATAAGATGGCTTCCCTCTTATTCATTGTATAACATGCATAAATCTCTTCCTCGCTCCTCTTCCCTTTTCTGTTTACCTCTCATTACATTTATCTCCCTCTATACCCCTCATTTTACTCTCTCTCTCTATCTGTCTCTCTCACCCTTGCTGTCTGTCTCTTAGTAATGGAGCTAATTTGTTTAGCACACAAAGAGTGTCCGTCCATTAGCGCAGGCCTGTCGGTGCCAAGAGAGACGGTGACAAATCACACCAACATGTGTATCTGCTCTGTGTACATAATTGTGTTTGTTTTTGTGGAGGAAAGGCGAAAGAAGAACACACCCCTCCTCAGAAAGTAACTCTTAACAGTTAAGAAATACGTTTGGGTTGGACTTTAAATCATGTATTATGCAGAGTGAAAGAGTTTGTCTAAGAACACTGTGGTGGTTTGCCAGACCCGAGCAGATATTTGCCAATAAACAGAGTTGCTCCACACCTGCACTTTGCTTTATTGAATTAAGTAAACACAGCTGGAAATTCGACAGCCTTTGTGCTACTTGTAAATGCAATTATTTTCTCCTCGTTCTACTTTCTGCCCTTTAGTGACTTAATGCAGCTTTAATAAGTGAAAGACTCCGTGTTGCAAGTTACTCCTCACTTGTGGTGGGAAAAATAGGTTGTCTTTAGCCTGCTTCCTACTCTCAGGCCATATTTGCCATATCTGTGGCCACTATTTTCCTTTTTCTCAGCTTTTATCCTGTTATGGGGTGCTGTTGTTTTTATTTTGTATCATAAGAATTTAACTTTTTTTCAGTCTAGATGGAGGAAAAAGAGAGAGACTGTAAGTAGATTACTGCGCTTTGATTCTCGATGTGACCATCTTTCTTCTGAAGCTAAAATATTAGAAAGCAAAGAAAGCAGAAAGCTGCTGAAAATCAGTTGGGCGCAGATTTACTGTAACACAAATGGTCTGTTTGGTGTGGTGTATTTTATTTCTTTATCAATATCTATTATGAATGAGAATGCAGTGTCCATCTTAAGTTATCTGTGCTGCATTGTCTACAGGTAAACTTGCACTGAGAGAAAGCAGTGTGCACGCCATGGAGTTTTTTTCTCCATGTGAATTTTTTTGTGGGCTTGAGACATGAATTTTACAATATACAAAAAACATAAAAAGACTAACTAGGGAGTGTTTTTGTCCCAGTCTTGGTTTGAAGAAAATATGGGCCTCTTTTTTCACAGCAGACATTTTGACTTGTCATAGCAGAAAAGCGCAGGTGTTACTAATAACATTAATGATGCCTCCGCTCCATTCAAGCGTCCCTGTGAGCCCTGACAGTGAGCCAGCACGCACAATACCAGCAATACCCTGAAAATGACACAACTAAATGGAATTCAGCCATCATTAATTTTATTAGTCACACCTGTTCTTTCCCGACTATGACATGTCATCACATCCTCTGTGAAATGGGCCTATTGTTTAGAAGTCTAAAATGCTCCCATCGAAGGAAGTAATCACCATTTAAGGTGGGATTTGTTTTTCCCCTCAGTGGCTTTCTCACTCCTCCATCCATGTTGTACAGAGTTTGGACACTATTGGACGGAGGATTAACTGTCACCGAGGCATCAGCAGCGGCAAATCCTAATAAGACTGGAGACCCGATGACAGCAGTTCTGTGTGATCCATATGTATGACAGCGAAGCCTAAATCCCTCTTCATATTCTCCTTGATCTCAGCCAGCCTATCGATACAAGGCACTAAGCAAGCAGGGAAATGATTGAGCTCTGAGTTGGGCATCTCTCCCTCCCCTCTGAGCCAACAGACTGTCACTGTTTGGGCAAACTCCAATTCGTCACGATGACTCCATCCTCGCCTTTATTCATTCATCCCTCTTTCTTTTAAAGCCTTTTATATGATGTGACACGGGCTGAAGCAAATACCGTAAACGGCCTGATGTCCTCCCATTTGTTTATTTTTTATCTCATTCAAGATAATCATGTGTGGGACATAAAGATAGATACTTTCTCATTCAGCAGCAGAACTGTTTTGCAAATGACCTTGTTTCGTTCCCAGGTGTTCAAATTGTTTCCCACTTCGTCTCCCCCGGTAAAACGGTGTGTTTTCTCATCCTCGGCTAACAGGGCAGCTCAGGCAGGAATGTGATACAGGAAAGCAAGGTCAGTTTTCATTGATTGTTAAATCATTCCCCTGTTTGCGAAGGACACAACTGAGACAGTAAGACACTGACTGCTCCTCCCCAAGCAGACTTACGGTAAATATCCTTCCTCTGGGCTCAGCTGTAGGCCAGACAACATTCACTTTGCCTTCGAGTCAGCAGTTAGTCTGTGTGTGTGTGTGTGTGTGTGTGTGTGTGTGTGTGTGTACCAATGTTGGTCTCTAGAAACCACAGAAAATCAGGCGCACAAACACAGCCCAGATGAGAAGACACTTGGAACAGCCGTGAATATGCTCTTCTCTCAGCCCTTCTATCTGCCTGTCTGTCTGTTTGTTTTTCAGCCCTGTCCACGTAGCTGGTGTCCGTCTCAAGGAGATCTTTCCCGCTCTCCTCTTGTGGGCAGAGCTGGCAGAATTTCCTCCCCAAAAAGCTGTTTTTATCTCTTTCTCCGTC
>JBAJHX010000062.1:14495041-14509849 GCA_037176925.1 Amniataba percoides
CACACACACACACACACACACACACACACACACACACACACACACACACACACACACACACACACACACACAATTTAGCTAATTCCCTGGTGGCAGAGGGGGGAGACAGGGTGGGAGCATTTAGAGACGGATGAAGAGAGAGATAGAGGTGTGGCCTCATTTCTGTTTGGGGAAGAAAACTACATATTTCTTTAATTCTCCTCATCTGTGGTATGCAAGCACACACACATTTGTACACACACACATGCATATATGCATACTGGCTGTGTCAGCAGACAGGAAGCTATACATAGCTAATACATAATTGATGAGTCCAGTCATTGATTAGAAGTGATAAGTGGTATTGACAGGAGGTGTGAGGAGAAGAGAAAAAGTGTCTATGTGTAGGTTTATGTCTGAAGATGTTTTCCCAGCGGGCTGCAAAATGGCTTTAGAATATATAATGGCCTCAGTTACACATAAGCTTACTAGACAGTAGTTTCTACGTAATGAAAAAAAGAAAGTATTAAGATTGTCTTTTCTCTGTCCACAGTGATGGAATTTCAACTATGGAAAGGTGCAGTTGAAAGAATAATTTTGGGAACTATGCAGCACTTAGCAGCCTGTAAATTAGGAGAGAAGATGGATACCGCTGTTGTGCATCAACCGTGGTGCTATGTAATATGTAATATGTAACTAACCCTAACAACAGGGTGTCTTTATATTTCTAAACCAGACTAACCACTGATTGATTAACCAACCATTGATTTCCACAATATATCTGTTGGACAGAAGAACGAAAAATGATTTCCCAAAGTGGCCAGCGACTTCTTTTAACATTCAGAGGCAAATGATTTCGTAACATTAACTGAGCCTTGGGATGAAATGTGCACGTCCGCCAAATGGTTTATTGAATCCCACTTTATTAACATATGGGAATAAAAGAGGAAATAAGGAGAGAAATTGTAGTAAAGTCACAGAAATAAGTTAAATTCAAACACACACACACTGGCAAACACATGACCCGCTGTCCTGTGTCCTCCCATGAAACAACCTACGTCTACACATTAGAACACATCATCACCAGCTTTAAAAGGGACATTTTCTTCTGTTAAAAGTGATTCCAATGGAAAACCATCAAATGATTAACCATGTTATTGTTCCCAGAAAGATGCGCTGACACATTTCATAGGGATTTTTTTAAAAAGTTTCAGACAGCACAAATTTCATTCACCTCCCCTGTTAGAAATCTGAACAGTATAAAATATGTTTTCTAATAATTTGGATGAACCCTTGGTTAAATTTGTATTCATCTAGACCGCCTGTGAAACGCATGAAAGGTTATAAGTGAGTTACTGAGATTATCACTGGTATAAGAAACAGACCATTTTGCTCAATTCCACGAAGCCCTGTTGATAGGTACCTTTTATCTCTGAGCGTGAGTGTGTGAATTTGTGTGTGTGCACCTCTCTGTCGGGTCCTGAAATCACATATTATTATACTATTATGTTCTATTTCTGCACGCCACTCAAATGCCCATGAACTGAGGAAAGCAGTCTAAATGGTCTTTAGTCTCTGTGAACACACACGCGGGCTGGAGGCTGCCTCTGACCTTTTGCTGCTCAGCACCTCTCCTTCACTGCTTCCGTCTCACCCCCCTTCATTTAATCTGCCCCGCTCTCCCACCCTCACCTGGGCTCCGCTGTGCAGCCTCTCTCGCCGCTTCATTATACCGTGTGCACTATTTTCTCTGTAGCTCTTTTTTTTTTGCACGCAGATGTGAGCGCGCGCCCCGCACACACAGGCACAGGTACGCGGGCCCTCTCGCGCGCACACGCACATGTACAATCGCTAATACAGCATGACATGCCTCCCTGCTGTCACGGTGTGCTGAGCCGAGGAGAACGGCTGGGACTCGGTAAGGGCTGATGAACAGCGTGAGTGCGAGAGGAAGAGAAAGAGAGGGAAAGATCGGAAAAGAGGAGGTTGGACTAATTTTACAGTCCCTTTGTTATAGCTACCGGCTGTATGGATACATAGAGGGGCTTGTAAACAGGCTTTTTTAACCCTCTTCAATTGAGTGATTAGTCTCATTTGCATTCAGGTGGACAAACCTTTTTCTTTTTACTTTGGAATAGTTTCTTATTTTCAGGTCACTGCTTGCAAAAATTGGAAGGAAAATGAAAGTGCGCTGCTTTAAAGTGATGCAGTCAGTTTAAATTGTGTCAGGTCAGCGACTCATGCGTCTGATCTGTGCATCTGTCTGTGCATTGAAAGTGTAGGTTCAAAGATTTCGATAGAGGGAGGACAACCTGAGAGAGCCACAACGCATGTGATAGAGAGAGAGAGAAGAAAGGGAGAAGCAGCAGTCTCTGCAGATGGATACTGATTAAATATTGATGGTCAGCGGTGTTGAAGGCTTGATTAGGACCCGACTGAGCCAAGCCCTTAACAGCCGCACACACACACACACACACACTAACAAGGGACATAAACATACACACAGGTGGAGAACCTCTCTCAAGAATCTGAGCAGGTTTTCATTATGCCTCCCGCTGGTCAACCTGCCACCTTCCCCTCTTGACTTTTCATTCTCACCTCCTGCATCCTCCCACCACTTCCTCCTTTCACACAGGGATCGCATACAGGAAGCGACATGTGCAGCTTAAAGAGTCAAAATTCGTCCAACTGTTTGCACTTTGTCCCTCATTTTCCTCTTAAGTGATACAGCAACAAAATTACTGAAACTGTAATTTGTTTGTTGAAAGAAACACATATTTCCTCACTTACCTATGCTGTTATACAGCCAGGTGATAGTTTTAGTTTTATGTGCACATATCTGTCTCCAGAAAAAATGTCTGAATAATCCACAGCAAATATTACCTTTGGTGTAGTTGTATGACAAGCATTCAGAGGAAAGTCTGAAGAACTTCTGCTGAATTTGTTTAAATACAATTTTGGATTATTTAAGCACAAGGACTCCATTCAGCTCCATTTTATTTGGACGTCTCAAAGATTGATTTTTGTCAAGAGTTCCCTTTTTAGCAAAACAGATAAGCTTGATTTGAGCATTTATGATGGATTTCAGTTACAATCTTGTTTTAAAAAAAAATTAAATTTTCACTGAAACTTCTCAATTCACTCTCTGTGCGGAATTGTCTTGTAGATAATAAAAATAATAATATCAATACATTACATTTATATGGTCCTTTTCACAGTGCTCAAAGACGCTTAACAGCAACACAATAAAACAAGGCTTTTTAAAGGCCGACATAGTGTTGGCCTTTCAGATGTGGCTGGGGAGACTGTTCCACACAGTGGGAGCGGTAACAGTGACGGGTCCTGATGGTTTGGAATAGGTTAGCGACTGCAGACCTGACTGAGCCGGTAACTGAGTCTGGATAAAGTATATCTGACCATTATCACAGTCTGCTCCTCTTATTTGTGCAGGTCAATACAAGTGTCTTCTCTTGGGCCTGTCAAAGGATTATTATTATTGGAGTATTCAGGACAAAACAGTGTATTTGACCATATGCTTGCAAAAATTTGACTTTTTGTGATATACTGATGCAAATTAGAGGGTTAGGGTAGTAGTTATTACTGCAGGTGTGGTGAAGACAATTTTTCGCATTTTGCATGAAAACACTGCAATCCATTGTAAGCATTCTGAGTACAGCTTGACCACAGCCTCCTTTCTCCTCAGAAAACACAGGCCTCCAGGGCGAGTGGTTCATATTTTTGGGGTGGAGAGTCCCTTTAATGTCAGAATAGTAAATGAAATGTAAAATATCGCCTTGCCTCCGTGTTTTGATGCCGTCTCACTGACTGACTTTGCGTACCGTTGAACCATAACAGCTGCAGCACAACCACAGTAATCCTAAAGTTGAAATTATAGGTTTACCACTGCTTGTGATTCCACTGCTGTTCAACTCCACAACAAAAGACACTCTTGTATAAAACATGAACACATCTTGCAGTTTTTATACGGGAGGTACAATGTGAAGTGATGCTTTCGAGACAGCAATAACTCTACACTGTGTATGTAAAACGTTATCATTCTTTTAAGGAAATGGGATTGAGAGATGAAATGCCGCTTTTTCAGTGTGTGTGTGTTAATGTGTTTTCTCTCTCTCTCTCTCTCTCTCTCTCTCTCGTCTGTGTTCTTGCAGTTACGCTGCTGGACTCCATGTCAGCCTTGGCCGACCTGGGCTGGGAGGCCTACCCTAATGAAGGGGTGAGTGTGTATGCAGCACAACACACACATGCACTCACACAAATCATCCTCTCTTTACGCCGGAGCTGACACCAAAAGACTACATCTTATCAGAACTCGCAGGTTGTGTTGACACGTTTTATTTTCAGGGGACGAGCTGGGACTCGGACCCAGCAGCAGCAGCAGGAGCAGCAGCAGCAGCACTGAGTGTGTGTTTTAGAGAGCACTGGGTTCTCGAGTGCTCCTTGCTAAATCGGGAGTCTGCAGGGGGAATTTACAAATTATTTCCGCTGCGCTGAAAACGCTGTGGCTCTGGAGCCTCCATTTATCACGGGTTGCGATTTTTTGGGATGGAGTGAAGGGACAGGGTGGAGGGGTAAATATTCTTACATAAGAGGAGATGTTGTGTACACGTCTGTGGCACTTGCGTGTGTGGCGAGGGGCTGCCTCGCGCAGGTATTGGGATGGAGGGAGTCTGGAGTGCAGCCACCGTGCATCAGAGAAATGACAACAGAGAAGGAGAGGAAGAGCCCATGAGAGCGTAGTGGGGAAGGAACGAGGAGGCGCATTCAATGAAGAAATAAGAGCGAGTTCTGTATGTCACCCCAGCGCAGGAGCTGTTGAATGGCACTGAATTAATTCTATTTCCCTTCTTGAGTCACACTTCCGCTCCACTATTCAGCATCAGTGTGTTAAATTGCAGGATGCCACACGCGGTTTCATGGTTGCGCGCAGCAGAGAGGCAGCTGAAGTGAGCAGAGCTAGGCAAGGTTGTTTTCTCAAGCAAGCAAGGGTATCAAGTTCACATTATTGAAATACTCCAATTGTCTGGCCATATTGTGGATGTTTGTGTACTTTTTTCTCTCTCTTTTTTTTTTCTTTGCAGAGACTCTCATAGAAGAAGAGAATGTGTTCCATCTGCAACCGAGCCAAAAGGTTGAATCTAATTTAAAAAAAACAAAGCGTACACAAGTTGCTTTTATTGAGAGTGTGGTTCAGTTTGGGGTGGCTTAGTCATGGCCCGCGAAAGCACATGTGTTGTTAGTTTGCCCTCAAAGAAATGTGTTGGCTGGAAAGTAAAATATGTATAATGAACTCCATCCTGTAAATCTTTTTTCATGACCTGTCAACATAGTCAGGATCTGGCATCTCCTCTGTGAATGTGTACAGGGAAACTGGCTCTGTGGGCATCCATGCAACTCCTCTGTCAGATAAAAGCGACAGTTAGATTCTCGATAACACAGTATCAAGTGAGAGACTGTTGAGACAAAAGATTTATCTCTGAGTTTCTTTACTTTGGGGTCAGGCACAAGCTTTACCAGCTGCTTTATCTGACCAAGGAAATTAGTAAATCGGTTAAAGCTCGTGTTTTGTCTTGTGGTACATGAGGGCGGCGTTATCTTTCTCCTGTGAAAACATGATCCTCCTCGCTCTTTTACGGTCGAGTCCCTGTCAGCGAAAAAGACAAATGCAGACGGCTAAACTGTGTGAAATAAATAGCTGTTTCTGCTCCTCAGAATAGGCGCACAGCCATCTACTTCAGTCTTTCTACAGTTAGCTGCGACTTTGCCATGAAATAAAATTCTTGTTTCTCTTGAACAGCCTGGAGGCAAACAGACGTAAAGCAAAGCAAAGCAAAGCAAGTGCAGCGAAAGCAACAAAAGAAAACAAAAAAAGGCCAAATGAAACGAGATTCCGCCTGTCTATCCGCCTATCCATTTTTAAACATCATTATAACCTTCCCAATTTAATTGTGACAGCTGCTGTAAAACTTGAGATCAATGTTATTTGAGGGCTGATACTTGCCAAACAACTTTTTTTGACTTGGCTGTCCAGAGTAGAACCACCATGTCGACAGAGCTTGAATTTTTGCAGTTCCACAAACAACCCAACCTGTTTACAACCCAACAATATTTTTCATTTAACACAATTACACACATATATGGTGATCAATGTGGTTGTTATTCATGGATAAAAATTCGAGATGGAGGAAAAAAAAGGATAGAGGGGAGTGAGAAAGGTGCCAGGGCTGTGAGAAGATCTTATGTTTCATATCAGGGGGATTATCTAGTTGACCTTTGCACTTTAAACAAGGGGATTGGTCTCAGCTAGGGCCCATTCCCACCGAGCTGAGACCACTGTCTACCTGAATTAGTCCAAAACCACACTTGACCCCCGCGGGTCACCCTTAATCCAAGCCGTGCGGGGCCGGATGTGCCTGAGACTGCGTGGAGCGACCCACTTCTGTCACTGGGCAGGGGTGTTCCTCGTGAGGGACACAAAACAGATACGTCTTAATGATGTTCGAAAATGGGAGGCCCCTCTGCGTCTACACTCACCCTCCCCCGGAGGCTCCTCAGCCCTCGTTGCCCCCCCTCCCCCTCTTCATCCCTCTTCATCTTCCATCTCTGTTTTTCCCTTCCCTCTCCTCCTCTTCCCCCCACCACTACCCCCGCTCTCCCTAAGCCAGAGCTTGTTCCAGAGTTTGGAGGCCAATTACGCCCTCGTAGGTGTACCCATCAGATGATTGCAGAAGGAGGGATATTATGTTAAGTTGGTGAATGGCTGAACTTAAACCCTGATCCGACGTCCCTGCTTCACTTCAAAGCAATCAGGCAGGCTCTGCGCTGATTGGCCAAGGTGATTGAGGGTTCAGGGAGGAGGGTCTCATTCTGAATGTTAATTAGTGCTCAGGCTAAACCAACACAGGCAACAGTTTTCACTTTGTGTGTGTGTGTGTGTGTTTGGAAAGTCAGAATGAAAGGGAGCTTAGACACTTCAGACTATCCAAACATTTTCCCAGTTGTGTTTTTGGTAGATTCCCTCTCAAGCGGCTGGCGTATCATTAGCAAATGTGGAGGCGAGCAAGTTGTTTTCATGTTCATAAGCACACCTGCGCTTGACGCCAGGCAGAAGTGACAATGAGCAGACTCGCCAACCAGGGAAATAAGTCGCTCACCAGGAAGTGGCAGTAATCCAGCCACTCCAAACTCTGCCTACAAAGAAATAAACAAAGACATCATAAAGCCCTCTTTATCCCTCAATGACTATTCCCATAAATGCTTTAATCACCACTCCCTGGGGACTCAGCTTTGTGTGTTTGTGTGAGTGTGTTGTGTGTGTGGGTGGGTGTGTGCGACCGTCCTGTGATGTCCGACTGGTCTCAGCTCAGCACAGATGGGTCTATTTAGCTGCCAGGCGCGCCTGTAATTTACCAACATCCATTCCTCCCTCTTCTCTCTTTCTCCCTCCGTCTCGTGTTTTGTTCTTTTAATTGAATCGAGTGCGGTCGATCACAATGACTCTCAGCTGTAGTGCGAGTATAGCGTCGAGCGACACTTCCTTTCCGTGTAAAAACTCAGAACGGGCTGTCAGGGACATTTGTGGCAGCTGACTGCAATGGCTTAAACTGTTTTCGGCCTTTGTCTCTCTTTCTCCTCCTGTTTCTTCTTCTTCCGTCTTTCGCCGTTCCTGTACTTGAAGGACAGTTGGGTCACGATCAAGAGAGAGCTGGTTTTTGTTCGAGCTCCAGTTCATACACAGTCGACGTTTCAGCAGAGGCCATGGAGATTAAAAGCATCTGAGTGTGCGAGAGAGCTGGCAAGAGAGAGAGAGAGAGTGTGGGTCTATGTGAGAATGTGCGTTTTTTATGTGGATCTGTTTTAGTGCTCAGGACTCAGAGGTGAAATGCGTCAAGCTTTTGCCGGGTTGTTGGGCCATCATATCAGATTAACCTCAAGAATCCAACCTCAGCTTGGACTCCACTTGTCTGAAAGTTTCTCTTTGCCTTTTTTTTGCCTCTTTGCTTTTTATTGGCCTGTCTTCTCCCTCTTCTTTCTCCTCACCTCTCGGTTCATCTACCATTTGACTTTCGTATGAATTTTAAGACACGTTAGGGATGACAGGTAGTTGCTCCTGTGGGTCTTAGCGTGGGCAGGTGTGTATGTGTGCACAGTGTGTGCTCACGCCCAAAGATATGTATGTATGAGGGCGTGTGTGATAAGGTGATATGTGTTCATCACTTCAGAGCTTCCAGCTTCAGTCTCAAGATGATGACAGGAGCTCTGAACAAAGATGGTGGTCCTCTCATCCCTAACCACAAACTAGGACTCATATAGTGTGTGTGTGTGTGTGTCTGTGTGTGTGTGTTTGCATAAGTGTATGTCCAAGAAAATTCAGTCAGCTTCCCCATGAATGGATCAGATATCTTGAGACACTGAAACCACACTGGTTTATTTTCCTTTTCTTTAAGGAATAGAAATGTTCTTTCGCTCTGTGTGTGTGTATGTGTGTGTCTGTGTGTGTGCGCGTGCACATACTTATGTGTGTGTAGATAGAAATGTTTTCCTGCTCATGCGAGAAGTGTTCTCAATTACTGCCTTAGTCAGAAGTGGAAACAGATGGTAGCAGATGACGGGAGACAAAGTAGCTCTGTCCTACCTACTCCTTCTCGCTCTCTCTCCCTCTTCTTCTCTCTGCATCTCTCTCTCTCTCTCATACACTCTCACACACACACAGTCACACTCGTACCTCTTAAGCGCTAAATCACGCATTCACCGTAGAAAAACACGCTCACCCCGTGCACACGTGCAGCGTAGACAAAGACAGTCCTTCAGTCATCTTGACACACATCATCACTCATATTCACCCAGACATGAAAACAGAACACGCAGGCTTAGCATCGGTTTGCACGAAACCACAGTTCATTGAACTCAGGCCCAGTTTCCCATAAGCCATCTTTGGACTGAGATCTCCTTTGTCCATTGACTCATGGTGAAATATTTCGATCTTTCAGCCGAGTGGTGCGCTGCTGAATGTCACTCTATCCTGGCTGCATGTCCACTTAGTCTTTGATTTGAAATGTATCTTTGAATTGAAAGGATTTCCCCCGTCAATGCAAACGTCCCTCAGCAGGCCTCACTCCTTCTTTTTCGCACTCCTTTCCTTTCCCTTTATCTAGCTCACTCATTTATCCCCCTTCTACTCCCTTCCCGTTTTTTTTACCACTTTTCTAACATCCCTTCCAGTGTATTGCCTCTGTCTTTCCTTCGTCTTACATCCTTCACTCACCATTTCCAACCTTCTTTCTCCCTTTCATCACATTTCTTTCTTTTACTCCATTGAAAAAGATGTAATCTGATAAATGTGGAAGACCCTTAATCGAATTACATATTTCACGTCGAAGGCAGTAAAATAAACAACTCCGCCTTTTTTCTTTCTCTCTAAACATCCTCCATTTTTTTCCACATCCTCAGTGGGAGGAGATCAGTGTGATGGATGAGAGGAACACCCCAATGAGGACCTATCAGGTGTGCAATGTCATGGAGGCCAACCAAAACAACTGGCTGAGGACGCGCCACATCAGCCGGGAGGGAGCACAGCGCGTCCACATCGAGATCAAGTTCACCCTGAGGGACTGCAACAGCCTGCCCGGGGTCCCTGGTACCTGCAAAGAGGTCTGCATCAGTTCACACACACACAAGCAAACCTCTGAACATACACGCAGTATGGTGGCACATAAGAAATGTCCTTTCAACAGGTGTGTGGGTGTGTTTGAACCCCCTCCTCGTTGCATTTGTCCTGCTTGTTTTGTTCACCCTTGTGAGCGACACATTGAGTTGTGACCAGCTCCGCGGGCGCTGTTGTGCGGCTGAATGCACTCTGAATGTCTTTTGGAGGGTAGTAAGTAAAAAGACACGTTTCTGTTTTGGAGATCAATGGCACAGGGGTGAGTTTAATTTGGAACATGGCGACGGCAGAAATTGCTTGGAGTCTGGTGCTTGTCTCAGAGAAAACACTTCGGCAAAGCTACAAAATATTCTCTGCTCTAAAACCTAACCATAATGTGCGCGACATCAGCAACCTGAGTAAAACTAAAATGTTCAGTAATTCTGTCACTTCTCAAACATACAAGCAACTTAGCATATTGATACTGCGTCATGAAAATGGCAGATTAATTAAGAACACAGATTAAGACATTTACTGATTGGAGCAAATTCTCCCCGCAGCACACACAATTGTCAGCATGTTTGGTGTGCTCAGCTAATCAGCTAAATCAGCAAATTAACTTTAATAACATTTCTCTCCCTTTTCAATTGAACCTGATCTTCATGTACTATCTGAATAAGTTATGCCATATTGTTCCATTTTGTCTCTTTCTTTTATTCAAGAGACACTCAAGCCAGCAAAAAAAAAATCTTTTTAAGGTTTAACACAAATCAAAATGCAGTAAATTAATGGCAGTAAAGTGCAAAAAGCCATTTTAAATAAGTAACTGAGAAATACGTATCAAAATAGTGATGGGGAGGATACATGTCACCACACCTCACAGATTATTGCATGATTTCAGATTTTCAGCATTGTGCTTGCTATATAGAATGTTAATATGCTGCATATATTGATATAGGGCCTGTCAAGGGATCCTGTACTGTCACGGTATTAAATCAATGCCGATTCAGCACATTATGTCACATTACACTGCAGAGCAGCAAAGGGACATTTTGAATATATTTCTCATAATTTTATATTTGTCTGTCTTTTCTATTCAATGCACACACAGATGGAGGTTCGCTCTGATGGCTGACGAACAGACAAATAGACAAGAGGCAGGCAAAATAATGACATGAGAGAATAGCTGCAGAATGAAAAAGACGGCGCTCTAGAGGCTTCTTTTGTGGCTCCTCGTATATTTTAACTTGAGATATATATTTTTTTACAGTCCCCCATTCTCTCATATCAGCCCGATATCACTGCTGCTCTGTATTCATTTCTCTCCACTTTGTCTGCCCTCTGTACCCTCTTCTCTCTCATTACATCTCCAGAATGAGTAGTGGAGATAATACAGCATGAGGCAGTACCGGGCTGCACTTTTGTGAAACTACAGTGTTGCTGACTGGCCATCAAGACAGATGGACTGAGATTTGAAAAGAAGCAGCAGAATAGCTGGAGAGCTACGAGGGCCTTGTTAAAATGTTCTCATTGGATCAATTTTCCCACTTTTATCTGCCTAGCTTGACTCTGTGTTATTCTTTCATGTCTGATAACTTCCATCTCTGTGTGAGCTGATGGACACTGTTTGTTTTTTCAGACATTCAACATGTACTACTATGAGTCCAACAACGCCAACCTGTGGTTCATCAAGGAGAGCCAGTATGTCAAGATCGACACTATTGCTGCAGATGAGAGTTTTACGCAAGTATGGACACACACAAAGCCACTGTCACACACACATAAACACACCCAGGTGCTTACATGTACTGTATATATAATATGTAAACATCAACTGTTACACACATGTGCACAATGTAAACAGCAGCATAAGAAAAATACAAAATGATGCAGCAAATGAATAAAAATAGAGATAAAGATTAAGATAAAGAAGACCATGTAACTGAATTTGATCACTCCTTTTATCCCTGAATGTGTCTGATTTGTCTTTAATCAGTCTCTTTAAATTTCCACGATATGCTGTCAGACAGTCTTTGATTACAGATTTGATATTTACTTTAGCATCAAGCTCTTTCAGTGTGTATGTGGCCATCTGATTGTCTAATGGCAGAGATGCATTCCAAAATACGATATCTGCCACAAATTTTCCACCTACTGAGAATAAAAATGGGTTTGAATGTGGGTAATATTTAAACTTAGTTATCTTCTTCCATTTGCTTGCAAAACTGTCAGGAGAACGTAATTATTTCTGTCTTGGAAAGTTGGAAGTTTCAGGCAGTAACATTTGACCAAAAATATTACTAAAATAAACTAAAGCTATTTGAAATTTCCTTTGTCCACAGGTGGACGTTGGCGACCGTGTGATGAAGCTGAACACAGAGGTGCGCGAAATCAGCAACCTGAGTAAAAAGGGTTTCTACCTGGCCTTTCAGGACCTGGGCGCCTGCATCGCTCTGGTCTCAGTCCGGGTCTTCTACAAGAAGTGTCCCCTGACTGTGCTCAACTTGGCCCAGTTTCCCGACACAATAACAGGCGGAGACACAGCGCTGGTGGAGGTCCACGGCGTGTGTGTCAACGCCTCCGAGGAGTTTGAGGCTCCCAAGATGTACTGCAGTGCAGACGGAGGCTGGCTGGTTCCCATCGGGAGGTGTGTGTGCAAACCAGGCTTCGAGGAGAACAAGGACGTCTGCCAACGTGAGTGGGGTGGGGGGTGGCGTGTGTGGGATGCATTTGTGAGTGAGAGTGTGTGTGAGAGCTAGAAAGAAAAGGACAAATTTAGAGAGCAGGGAAGAGAAGTATGCATGGTGCTGCCATTTATTTGCTTTAATGCTTGTGTGTATTGAAAGTGACTGTATTATTGCAGCTTTTATAGCTTCCCGCATGGTCTATAGTGTGTATCACTGTATGCAGAGGTTGCATAAAGGCTGGCCTTCCCATGTGAAAGAAACCTGAGCATCAAAACTCAACACATGAGATTCCCCTGCAGCTTATAAAAGTGCTCTTATGAACAAAACACAGTAATCATATCCATTCCACACTCCACAGCGTGAATATGTGATGTGTAAATATGTGTGTGCACATCTGTGCATGCCTGTGTGTCTTCGTTGAATGAGTGTGTGTAACAGCACACTCATTCAGCACTCTATGAATTCTGCTGTGCAACTGAGGATGGAATGACAGTGACTCCATGTATTTAGGTTACTGATGCACTTTGTGTGTGTGTGTGTGTGTGAGAGAGAGAGAGAGAGAGAGAGAGAGAGAGAGAGAGAGAGAGAGAGAGAGAGTCAGTGTGGGTGTCATCGTAGTCACTCCAAGTGACTTTTATACAGCTCCCAACACGGCGAGGACAGTTCTTGTTGAGAAAAGGGTAGGAGTTGCTTTGAGGCATCTCCTTTTTTTGTTTCATTTTTTTGTCAGTGTGTGTGTGTGTTTCCCAGAGCTGAATATCTCATTTTCCCCTCTGAGTGGAGCAGTATGAGTGTGTGTGAGAAAATGCTTATTGATGTGTGTTTGTGTTGTAGGTATGCCGTAGGAAGCAGATTATTGAATCGTAAAACTCCACAGATGGTGTGTGCAGTATGTGTGTGTGTGTGTCTGTACGCACTGTGTGCGCACGGATCCGTGCGCAAGGAGTATCAGCCTCGCACCGTCACCTGTCCCCACGGGCTCACTTCCTTCCCCGAAAAGAAAATGGAATCATAGATATTCATCGCTGCAAACTTGGAAATCGGCACGCATAATGCAATTTCAGTTGTTTTGGAGAAGCAGGAGCTTCTTGGCAGTTTGGGCCTTGGAGACAAGTGAATAGGAACAGAAGCTGTACTCTGCAGTTTGCAGGCTGGTAATGTGCACAGATTGTGGCAGAACTCTGGCTGCATCTCAATTATGAAACCCAGACTGTTGAGCTGCATGTCGGCCTTGTAAAATGACGTGGCATGGTTATTTGACAGGCGATCTTGCTGTCAGGCTTTTCAAATGATTTCACTACTTACAGTGTGTGGGCCTATGTCACATTCCCTGTACTGCAGCTTTATTTAAAGTCAGTCTGACGCAGCAAAGCGGTTGCCCTCAGTGATCTCTATGACCTCATCAGTCTGCTCCCTGAGTCTTATCACTCCGGGGAGAATAAATAGAGCAACGCTTAACAAGCCAGCTCTAAACCAGTAACGGTATCCCTGTGTGTTTGTGTGTTCGTGCATGTGCGCTGCATTCGTGCGTTGAGGTAATGATGGAGTCTTATTGACAGTCTGAGGTCAGAGGTCAGGAAATATATGTGTCCCATGTCTAATAAGTTACGACCAGTCAGATGTGGACCTGTGTGCTCTTGTGTATATGAGGTCAAAACAGGTGTCCAGTGTCGGCAACACCGGAAAGGAAAGCCAGGTTTTTGGTTTAACTTCATTTCAAGGCATATTTTCTGGTGCAGCAATTACTCTGGAAACAATCAACTTGCATTTTCCAATAGATTTTAATTCCTTTGTGATGAATGGAAGCCTCTGTGCCGCAGGGCTGTCTGTGCCACCTACTCAGTATTAGGAAAAACATTTTTGTGGGATCTTGGGAAGGATTTGCATAGCAATTAAATTTCTACGTTGTGCAGCGGGAGAATTAGCTGTCCTACGTATGTCAGTTGAACATATCTCACATTCGTTTGTTGCCTGTGAAATGATGCCAAATCCACGTCCTGGAAACCAATTCTCTTTTGTCAATATGATGCTGGCGCCTGTTCTTATTATACACCCCCCCACCCCCCTTTGCACGTGTCTCCATCCAGATATTGTTCCCTTTCCTCGTCAAAATTTCACTTAGCCAACTAATGTAACTGCATCTGTAATCAGCCGGCTTTTAACAAAGATATGAGAGGACACGGAGAAGTACAACAGCCTGGTGCGTTGCGCTTTAATGTGTCCCTGAGAGAACGGTGGGCCAGGCTTTTAAAGAGTCCTCTCAGCGCTCGGCGTCAGCTCCAAACAAAAGGTTCCTGCCCTGACACAGACAGAAGGTCTTCCATAGGGAAAACACACTCCGCTAATGCATTTAAATCACCCTCTCCTGCTTGCTGTCACACAAAGAGACGAAGGAGTGAGGTGGGAGAGAGAGAGAGAGAGAGAGAGAGAGAGAGCTGGGGGAAGGACCGGAGGGCCGTTTGTAATTATCGTTGTCGTGCA
>JBAJHX010000062.1:14509949-14538242 GCA_037176925.1 Amniataba percoides
GAGAGAGAGAGAGAGAGAGAGAGAGAGAGAGCTGGGGGAAGGACCGGAGGGCCGTTTGTAATTATCGTTGTCGTGCAGGTGAACAAGCCCCTTAATGGACGCCTCGAATTCCCTTTCTCTTGTTCTTTTTGTGTGAGGCTGTTTTCTTCTCCTCTCACCATTTAGCTGCCCCAGCGTTCATTGTTTTCCTGTTCTGGTGTTCTGTGCGACTCCTCTCCTGATGTTTTGGCCTCTCGAGCCTCCTCTTTTTGTCTCCGTGTCACTCTCCTTCTCTCTCCCTGACTCCTACTCTCTCTCTCTATCTGTCTCTCGCTCCGTGTCCCCGTCTCTCTCTCTCAGTGTGAGGCGCTAATGGAATCATTACTAGCCTCTCTGTGTTAGACAAACACCAGACACCTCCAATTACAGCCTTTTTTTCTCAATCTCAGGCTCTCTCCCTTCCTCTCTGCTATTTTCTAACCTTGCTCTGGTGTCTGCTTCCATAATGGCACTGTTCTCCACCTCTCTCCCTTTACAAGCCCCCCATTTTCCTCCTCATCCATTCTTTCTGATATTGTCTTCCTTTTTCACCTCACCATTTTTCTTTCTGTCTCCCTCCTCCTCGTCCTCCTCCTCCTTGCAGCGCTCATCTCCGCTGTCTGCACTCGTTAAACATTTATAGATCACGGGTTCATCTTTCTCTTTTTCTATTTTCCCGCCCCACGTTCGCTTTGTATTCTCCAAAGTAAAGAGCAAAGTGTGTTTAAATGTGTGTGTGTGTGTGCATGTTTTGATGTTGTTAATGTTCGACACTGGATTAGATTTAATCTGGTGAATTGTTTTGTGACAGAGAAAAAGGTTCATGTTGTTCTCAAAGAAGGAGGCCCACTATTCTGCCAGTATAAACAGAACAAGTATGCAGGAGAAAAAAGTGATCCATGGGAAATCTGGACTAAACGAAGCACCAAAAAGCCACCAGCTTCATGGAGCCTCTAACTTTCGACAGTGATGCCACACAAAGTTATAACAATCAAAGAGATAATGATAATTAAAAGATCAAAAACAATTTGTATACATAGTTTCATTTTCTTAAAACCTTAAGTAATTTAAACACAGCTTTATTATTTTTTTTTCTTTTTGTTTTTTGTAGGACATTTTGTAAAATCATTTGTTAGTTATTGTAGTAGATATTATAGAAAAGAAGTTTTGTAAAGTTCATTCTTGCTGATTTCCTGGGTAATGCATTTGAAAGAACTGCTTAAATCCTAATGGCTATCCATAAGTATGCAGTAATAAGTTACACTTTATTCTACAGATTGATTCCTACCCTTGCCACAACTTATAGCTGCACAGGGAGATTGATTTAAAAAGCATGCATGTTCGGCTGACATGCTGTGCAGAGACTCTTAAGGTTACAATGGGAAGTAATTGGAATGAGCTAACTGTAAATGTTCTACACGAACAATGTCTCATTTCTTTCTATAAATTCTTTCTAATGATTATAGTCATTTCCAGGCACCTTCCCCAGTCGTATCATTACACATGAATTTGTTTCAGGGATATCGTAAGTGGGGCCGCTATAAAGTTACGGTAGTTTACTGAAACAGCTGGCCGCTAAAGTTTCAAGCAAACAGGAGAGCATTTTTGTTAAGGGGATAGCGGATGGCGGATTAATACACACTTGGTGCTCCAGTGAGTATTTCATGCAGCAGGACTATGTATGTGGGAGTGACTTAAAACTGTGCCCATGTTTATTGTAATGGAGGAAAAATAGCAACCAGTGCAACGGTGTGACTCATTGATGCGTTTTTAATAGCTTTTGGACAACAAAGGGACTGTACGGCACAGAGAAATGAGCTCCATCAGACTTTAGCTACAGAGACAGCGCTTGATAGTGGGATCAATACGTTATTGGTTTTGCTTTGGTTTTGTGTCATTTCAGTCGCCTTTGGGTTTTTTTTTCATGTACGGTGCACTTAACACATTGCCGCCCAGTTGGCCGTGGCTCTGCTGCTCAATCACACAAAATCACACTCATCTGCTTTGTCACCACTGGAGTTACATAATCTCCGTCTCTCTTTCTCTCTCCCTGCCTCTCTGTCACATACATTTGGACACCCTCGTCAGTTCTCCTCCATCTCCCTCTACCCCATGCTGAGGCCTCTGTCTGTACGGCCCCCCCACCTCATTCGCTCTCTTGCTTTCTTTTCTCTCTCTCGCTTTCCCTCTCTGTCTCTGTCTGTTTCCACTACCCCCTCCATTTCCACCTCGCACTCCCTCGCTCTCTCCCCTGCTGTCTCTCTGTCTCACAGCTGGTAGGGAATGTAGTGAATTCTCCTCTCAAACCTCTGCTGCTTTAAGCCCTAGGGGTACACGCTGAAGGGCAGGAGTGTGTGTGTGTGTGTGTGTGTGTGTGTGTGTGTGTGTGTGTGTGTGTGTGTATGTGTGTGTGCGTGTGTGTGTCAGTGTACAGCTGTGACTGGCTGTATGTTTGTGTGTGCGTGTGTGTTCTGCCCTTCTCTGTGTGTCTGACAGCACCAATTACTGCCTCAGATGCCTGAAAGATGGAGGAGGCGAAGTGGGGAAGGACAGACACCTGTCACCTCGACACAAGTTCCTCTGCTCTCATCTCCTCTCTCTCTCTTTTTCTCTCGCTCTCTTTCTCAGCGGGCAAATGTAATATAGGTCGGCGTGACATGTCTGTCCGTCCGTCGGCCATCCCTATCTAAAGGTCTACCTCTTCCCTTTTCATCTTACTCATTTGTTTGTCTGATGCTGCCAATATGAAGCTTGAAGTTTACAAGGGAAACTTTTCAAAGTCACACCACTCTCGTCATACTGATTCCACTTAGCTGTCCCGCTGTTCTTTTCACTTCTCCGATTGGACAGAAACCAAAGTGTAAATCACTTGCGGAATAAGTCCAATGTGTATCCGATCCGGTGTGAATTGTCTTGTCAACTACATGTTCTTTTGAAACACTGTGGCTGCAGACGCCAGGGGGTTTGTGGACTGCTGCAAGACTTTGTGTTAGTTGCAAAGTATATTTTCACATTTTTGCTATGTCGCTTGTTTCTCTCTTGTCGAGCTCATTAGTGAACAGTCTGTATTTTGAAATCAGTGCAAAAATGTTGTGAAAACCAATACATGCATGCACTGTTAGAGAGAGTTACGTGCCAGAATATTTCTTGGCAGGCAGAGTTACTTCCTGAAGTCTTGCAGTAACATTTAATTTTGCGACGGACGCCGCACAAGAGAGTGTTGGTCAGATGAGAAAGCCACGAAATAGCTCCAATGTCACACTTTTGCTTTACGGTTTGGCCATGTAGCCTTTAATGCCAGAAAAACATCACACTGCAGTACGCTCAGTTGACCACAGCTATGAGATCGTCACTTTTGGGCGGGATAACTAAGTCATGTACAGTGTCATTTTCAGGAGGCCAGAAAAAATACATAAAACAAAGCATATTTTGGAAAAGGTTGCTCAGTCTGTGAAAGGGGATTGGACTCTGTCAGCCCGGTGACGATCAGAGATCAAAGCCTTGCTGCTCGGCCATTCAGTCAATCAGACATGGCTCCATCCACAGAAAAGCAGGACAGGACTTACACTAAAACCCTTTGTTTGTTTTCTGCAGGAAAACTTACAATTCTACACAGATAAGTGAAAGTTATACGATACCTGTGCTGTAATCCATCAAGACGCACGCTCGGATGCATATAATGAAAGAAAGTCTCTGACCATGCAGAGGCATGCACACGCAAAAAGACACACACAATAGACTTTTACACTTTATATCTCATAAGAGGATTGCAGCCTCTGTTCATAATGAAAGGTTTGAGCAGGGAACAGATGTAGGAAAAGGCTAATCTTCGCACCTGTGAAAGAGATTGAGCTCATTTACAGAGCACTGTGTGTATGTAGGTGTGTGTGAGTGTGTGCATATGTGTGTGTGTGTGCTGAAAGCTCAGTAGGGAGCCTGCCTTTCATTATTGCCTCTCCAACACAGCGCTCGATCTCTGCCTCTATCCTTTCAGCACAGGCGTGTGTGTGTGTGGTGTGGACAGTCGGGGCAGTGGGGTAAAGTGAGCATTTTTATGTTGATCACATACAGACTTTTGAAGGTCAAGGGCTCCCTCCTGCATGTAGTATGTTCTTTCTCTCTCTCTCTCTCTCTCTCTCACACACACACACACACACACAGTTCTCTCATTTCTTTGCTCTTCTCTTAGTGGCAGCTCAGGGAGCTTGAGAGCATGAAGGTGTGGGTAGGAAGGGAGTGGGCGGCTAACAGAAGGATTTAGACAGCAAGTCAAGAGATTTTTGTGTGTATACAGTCAACGGAACGTGTACATATGTGTGTGTGTGCGTGTGTGTGTGTCTGTATGTACACTGCTCCAGGCATTAGGGCATTAAGCTGTTGAAGTGTCAGGCAGCAGGGTGTTATTACCAGCCAGATGTTCTTTAAGGACAAACGGATATATGGGCCGAGTAAAGGCCAGTCATCTGTCCTTCTACCTGTCTGTGTGTGTGTCTTTCTGCTACTCCGCCTGCTCCTCTGTCCGACTTCACTTTCCATTTATTTGGATAATGACAGCCACCTTTTCCTTCATTTCTCCTTTATTCCCCTTTATCTCCACTCTCTCACATGTCCCTCCTAAACTCCATCCCTTTTCGCTCTCCCTCTTTCTCATCCCTTCTCTTTTGTGTTTGAATAAATGACACACAAAATCACAAAGGCTTAGGCGCTCTCTATATCCTCTACACACCATAGTCCCCGTCTACGTACCCGCACAGCGCTGACCCAGATAATGTCTATTCACACGGAGCCTCCCAGCACAGCTCCCCTCCCGCCATGGCGGATCGCTCGCCAGACATGAGCCGACTTGCCAAAAGCCACCTCAGCGCCAAGACGTGTTTGAGTCGCTGAAGTGTTAGCCACAACGAAGACCTGAGGACATAGGGGCGGCTTCTGGGAGACGGGACATCGTAAAGCTCGGCCGAGTCTGGTGCAGTGGGTTGAGCCGTGCAAGCAAACCCGTAGAGAGAAAGAAGGAAAAGCAGGCCAAGGACTGAGAAACTGTTAACGCATGTTTCAACTCCTGACGTCCTTATATAGCACTATTCCCTACAGATAGTGGCAGAAAAAGAGAGAGGAGAGAGGGGTGGAAGGGAGAGTTTGTCTCCTTTGGGTACAGTTGCCATTAATTGGCTGCGTTCCACATGCGGTTGAGCTCCAGCTAGGGATAAACATGTGTGCGCTCATGGGAAAGTTCATAATGTTCACGTTTCTATAGTGTTGAATCAGTGTTGAGTTTGCTCCACTTAAGATCTGAAGCTTTCAGGAAAGGTGTGTGTGTGTGTGTGTGTGTGTGTGTGTGTGTGTGTGAGAGAGAGAGAGAGAGAGAGAGAGAGCTAAGGAGGCATGCAGGCAGCCAGCGGGGTCTGCTGAACAGGAAACACAGGAACAGGAAGGCAGCCATTGACCCCTTCCCCTTATCCCCTCCCTCTCTCTCTTTCTAGTTTATGGATGGCTTCCAGATGTAAGATCGGCCTGTCAGACTGATTGGGCCGGCGCTGCACAGGCGTTATTGCTCAGCCCCAAACACGACGTGCAGGTGTAGCCGCGGTCGAAGTCCAATTTGTTGCTGCTTTTGTATGCAGTACAGCTGCACCCTTGTTCCACCGCCAAGAGGAACCATTCAGAAAATTCAAATAGACTTTTCACCTCCAGTGCCGGCCAGAACAAAGACTGGTTACACAGGAACTGATGAGAGATGTGACAGATTTTGTTTCATTTTTAAATACGGCCCTTTAACAGCTGCTGCAGTGTTACAGCTGTGCAGGAGCTTCATCTGGCTAAATACACCTGCAAGCGGGTGTACTGGTGATTTGGTTTTCTTAAGGCAGATACGTAATATAAAGACACAGTCGTAACACAGTCAAATCTGTACAATGACATACATAACACTGTTTGACTTTCTCTTTCTGAATATAGCACTACATCTGACGTGTATCGATAATGTCGTCCACACATACAGACATATCTTATAACTCCCTAAAAGTCGTAACATCTTCCATGACAGTAATAAAGTGATGGTTGTCTCTACAGTTACAGTAACAACAGATAGTGTGTGTTAGGCCGAATACACAAACAACTGTGAAGGTTTTGCTGTTTCAGTGGTTTATGGTAGATTTTTAAGTCACAGGTTATGGTTGAGTAGACTCAAAACAGAAGGTGCTGAATCCTGAGGACAGATATATGACTGATTCTCACTAAATGGAATATTGGATTTGTTTTTTATGAGCAACAGTGGCAATAAAATGGTATTTTTTTGGACAAACAAATCGAGAGAAAGTGAGTTTGTTGACCCCTAAGGGTTCAAATAAATACCCAGCATCAAGGGGACAACAGTTTAGTAGGGTGCTTTCCCAGTGACAAGTCACTTACCCTAAAGATACAAATTAAGCACATTATATGTAATGGTGGGGCAATGTTTTGGAAATGGCTTTGAGAAGAGGAAGACTTCTTTAGTCAGCCACAACTGACCAAAAATAGGAAGGTCACATTTAAGACGCGTCATGCAAACATTTAAACTTTAGCTTTAAATGAAGATCATCATCATCATCATCATCAAGATAATCATAATTAAGTACATATTCATTTAACATGCCACCAAGATCCTCTCCCTCCACAGTGATGCTTCACCCGTCGCTATGCTGAAAGGTCCTTGAGGTCTGTGAGTGTCATTACCTTTCAAGGCTGGTCCTTAAGCAGATCTGTTCGTGAATCTAATTGGTTTGTCGATATTTATTTGTCAAATGAAAAGCTTCTGCCATCCTGAATGGTGCAGATTTTATTACCAGAGAGCACAAAAGGTAGACAATTTTCCCAAGAGGAGACCTTTTTATATGTGGCACCCTTGACTTCCTGCACGCTGCTGAGAGGGAATCTGGGGTGTCAATGAGGTGTGTAAGGTGGATACTTCAATCGTATAAAGCTAAAACTGTGTCTGTCAGCTGGGAGATGGCACTTGGGGTCACATACGGGTACATAAACACATGAACTGATGGGCCTCCTCTCTCCTAGCATTTCCTTTTATCTTCTGCTGTTTATAAACCAGCCGGTATGAAGTCTCTGTTATCTTCCCCTGCGAATGAGAGTATAACATACGAGCGCAGATTTTCCTGCTATCATCAGTTTGCTTTGTGTTTGGCTGACGAAGTTGACCGCTGCCCACCCACAGATTAAAGACAGCGAGTACATGGCCCCCCACTTGGCAGGTACTTGACAGTATGTGTGTGTGTGTGTCTGACACAGAGAAAAAGGCACAGGGCTCTCCTTTCCTCCTCCGCCTGAGAGAATGAATTATTGAGAGTGATGAACTGAAAATAACGTGGGTGAGGAAAGGAGGCGCACTCCTCCTACACACACTCTGCCGGTCACGGGGCCGGCCGATGTGGGCATGTTTACTGCCGTGGCGTATGTGTGTCTGAGTGTATCTGGGGATACAAGACGTGCGTGTCTGTGTGTGTGTGTGTTTATAGTGTGTTAAAGCTTTGTGGGTTCGCTTTAACGGAAGATGTTTAAGCTACGCGTGTGCCTGGGGAGAGACTGTGTGTGTGGTCATAGTGACGGTTTGAGTGCGTGTGTGTGTGTGTGTGTAGACCGAAGCTTTTGACGCGTGTGTGTTGTTCTTTTGTGTGCGTACTGGTCTGGCTGGTTGTGTTTAAGGGTAGAGGGTGAATCTTTGTGTTCCTCTGTCCTTTTATCTTGATAGCAAAACAGACAGACGGAAGAATAAGTTATTCAGACGGTGAGACAAACTCCCAGCAGACTCCTTCTATAGGCCTGTCATGCTCTCTCTCTCTCTTTTTCTCTCTCTGTCTCTCTCTCTCTGTCTTTCTGTCCCTCACCCATGACCCTTTCGCACAGAAACTCTCATGCACCTGGTATCTATTTAATCTGTTTTTAGACTGCAGGATAATCATCCCAGCTCAAAATTAGTGAGCCACTAGCTTGGGTTACCACCAGAAAAGTGAGTGTGTGTGGATGTGTGTTTGCTTTAATTGCACTGAAATTGAGCTTGCTCTCTTTCCCTCGTTTTTTTCTCTCCTTTTTTTTTTATATGTGTGTGTGTGCCTGTCAGCGAGAGAGTAAATATTTGTGCAGGAGCTCTGGAGAAGGTCAGGGTCAACGTATGACAGACAGCCCGCTGGGAAATAAGACACACACACAAAGGCAGACACACACACACACACACACACAAATAGAGAGAATAAAATAGAGATGGCCAGGAAGGAAGGAAGATGGACGGAGAGGACAGAGATAAAAAAATTAAACAGAGAGACAGAAGGGAAAACAGAAAGAAAGATGGAGGGAGAGAGAAATGGAGAAAGAGATGGACAGAATGAGGAGGAGGGCGAGCTTCATCCCGTAGTTCCCCTTGGCCGCTCTCAGTAATTGGCTGGTATCCAGAGGACAGAGAGTAGATCAGAGAGAAGTCAGAGTGTACTCATGTGCTTCATGTACTGGACATCACAAACCATTTCATATCCGGTCTGACCATGTGTGTGTGTGCGTATGTGTGTGTGTGTGTGTGTGTGTGTGTCCGGGGGGTAATAAGATGCTGTAAACACACTGAGGGTCTGTGTCCGGAGGTGTCAATCATGCAGGAAGACGTCTTCTGTGAGGACATGCCTCATATCTCACATATGCAACTGAGTGATCCTTCCTTTTATTTCTCTAACAAGTAATTCCTGCTCTACAAGAAACTATTTTCTTTAAAGGAAAACTTCAAAGTTTTCAGGAAGTTATTTTTTTAGTTGTTTCTCTAACTCTAATGCAAACTCAAGATTAACTGCTTGGCCTTCAAGATCTTCTGCATTTCCAGATATAAACACTAAAATAATAATGTTGAACTGCAGTTATTGGAATTCATCTGATTAGGCATAAAATGTAGGACAAAAAACAAATTCAGAAAACACCTACCCATATATAAAGCCACCCATACATCCGTATCTGATATAGGCTTACGCTTGAAAATATATGTATTCACTGATAATTAGTCTGGCAGGCTATTTTAACACCTGTTCTATGGTCAGATGTATTTTTTCTATATAGCAGACATCAAACACTGATACATGTTTATTTTCATGTTTTATTTTTATGGTGTGCGTGATATTTATTCATTTACTGTGATTAAGCATTAGTATCTTCCCTCGCTTTTTTACCAGACAAGAGAGCCTTTTTTCAGAGCCTTTTTCCTTCCTGCCAGTAATACCATTCTATATTAAATCTCTAAATTTCTGGCCTAAAACACAGTCAAACACAATCTCATATACTGGGACCACTAGTAAAGTTAGTCCTGGTGCGTTTACCCTCCACTATCACCCAGTATGCTGGTTGGCAAATATCCAAACTGCTGGTAGCACCAGCCCAGTTCAAGCACTGAAAATGTCCCCAGTAGATAGCTTTTCACTAGAGATGCATTCTCCTGCAAACCTGCAAAGCCACGCAACCATGGTAAGCAGCTCTGTAATGCAAATTGTGTTCGCAGCTGACAGTCTGTGTCACTTTTAAATAAGCACTGAATTATACTTGACAAGATGTCATAATTGGGTTAAACTGGACCAGCTATTACCATGTCTAAAGGGCAGTAGTGTTAATTCCTCATGTCCATCCCTAAAGTATTTTGTATCTGCTCAAAAAACTGTTTTCTGAAAATGTGCAATATGTTTTTAGCAAACTCTTTTGGAGAGAGAAATGGGCTGCTGAGATTAAATGTTAGTCTGGAGCAGGGAAGTAAACGATGTAAGAGAAACTATTTGATGTCTGTGTTCTCATCATGGCAAATGGTTCATCCCCATAAAATGTCATGTATAAGGGTTGAATTTATATTTATGCATATTGTTTCAGTGTTTTTGTGAACAGCTAGAGTTTGCAGCGAGAGGTCAGACGGTTGGAGCATCCCTGTGAGTTACTGTGTGCATGACTACAATGAGCTGTTTTCGCACTTCTGTAGTGGCGATGATGGCACTCAGAGAAAACTGGCCCACACAAGCAGAACAAAACATGAAGCAGCATTTTGTGATGCTGCTCAGAGTTGTTGTTCACACAGAGCAAACAAATGAGATGATTAAAGTTTAACAAGTAGATACGATGATAAATCCTCTGATCAAACGGACAGGAAGAGCAGATGTAAAAACAGGCAAACAGGTTTGCTCAGGAACTCTGTGTGTGTGTGTGTGTGTGTGTGTGTGTGTGTGTGTGTGTGTGTGTGTGTGCATGCATGTGTGTTCAGGATTAGCAATAATAGTGACTATTATGGTGTTAAAGGTCGTTATGAATTCCGATTAGGGATTAGAGGTTCTCAACAGGGGGCTGGACTCTGATGCTGACATCTCAATCCCACACAGACGTCTCCTCATTACCACACACACAAACACACACACACACACAGTACTGCACTTTGCTCTGCTCTCTGTGTTGTAAACAGAACATAACACGAAACACACCACCCACCCAGACATATTATTTCCAGTCATCAAGGAGGAAAATGTTGACACACTCTCAGTTAATGAAGTCACATGTTTCATGTTCTTCTGCAGCTCTTAAAAGATGCACTTTGCCATGCTTTGCTAACACACCAGTGCACGGTAAATCCATTAGCTGAAATGACATGTTTACATTACCACTTGTAATACTGAGCAAGTACCAGCAGCAGTTTTAAGACTTATTTGTACATTGTTGTGTATGATTTTTCACAGCTGATGTACAAGGTTATTCTCCAACTTTTGCCCTAAGTTTGTTTAGCATGAAAACATGTCAACCCGACCCAAAGCAGGTTTCACGGTTGTATACACACAAGCACAAACACACACAAACACACGCACACACACTTACAGATGCGACCCCGGTGGCCGTCAAGGACGTCACATCCAATCTCGTCAGATTTCTCCACTGACGCTTGATGTATCAATTTTTAAGTAGCTGGCCTCAACTAACGCCTGGGTAGCCTACACACACACACACACACAGGCTGCTCTGTGCTCCAGGAGCTGTGGCACTCGAGGGGTACTAGAAGGGCTCCATCTTGAAAGCCTGTTGCCATGGTGACCATTATGGAGCTCATCTCCCATGGGCCAGCAGGCTTTACACAACTTCCCTCTCAAAAGAACACACATACAAATACACACACATGCGCGCGCCCTCGTATATAGATCACCACCCATCCACACACACACAGTTTTCTGTCCTTTATGTTAAAGCCTGCGGGGAGCCAATGTTTGACTTGAAGAAAGTGCGGCAGAAAGAAAGAGAATGGAGCAATTAACAGTTAAACTAGCAAGAAGGTTTGAAAGGGAAGTGAAGGGAGGAGAGGAGGCTCCGAGCCAGGCAGAGGAAGTGTTTGTTTCAGGAAAGTGGAGCTGATGTGATTTTGCATACGTACACAGCCGTCTGCTTGAATGTAATTATAATGTAATGACTTTGACTCTGAGATATCGGGTTTGTGCCGTCTCTGAATCAGCGCAGGCCCATTTCCAACAGTAACTGAATACATTTCCCGAACTCTTCCGGTACAGTCAGCAGCTTCTGTCATTCACTCAAGCGACTCCGAGCGAAGCCTTATTTCAGCGTGACGCAAACGCTAAAGTCTCATGATGACGGCAATTAAGAGTGTCAGTCGTCGCGGAATCAGAACAAACTTTTGTTCAGTATGTGCGCGTGTCTCTCAGCTCCATACTTAAACATGAACCCTGAGCTGTATAATTTAAATTAACTCTAAAGGCTGCTTGCGTAATAAGTAGGCTACCGTTATGTCTGAGTATGTGTGTGTGTGTGTGTGTGTGACATGTCAAACCCTCTCCCAGTGCAGTTAATTTTGGCTTCCTTCTCTGTGGAGACTCATTCTAATAGATTGCAATCATTTCATGCCAAGTGAGTGAGATCAAAAGTGCACAGAATAGAATTTGTCAATTAATCAGAAAGTTACCCAGGTGATCATTTTTTCCTCTGAGTCATTTTTGAGACAAAAATGCCAAACATATTCACACATCCCACCCTCTGAAACATAAAGATTTCCTGCTTTTCTTTGTCATTTGTGATTCTACATTAAAATATTGAATTGAACAAGTGGGCGGTGACAGTTTCATTTGTCATCTCATGCATTCAGCTGGAGTTGTGATTCTGGTCACTTGACAGATGTGAGTCCGATATTTACTTTCCCTTTACCTCCACCAACACCTGAGAATAAATGCTAATTTTGTCTGTGACGAGTGACAGCATTTACATAACGCCAAGTCGCTTGACCACTGGTAAATATAAATCTAGTGATCCTGAGCTTTTTGAAGTCATGTGTGGTGTGGAGCAACTTTACCTAGTTGTAACATTTTATAATAAAAGAAAGTAAGTTGCAGTCCTAAAGAAAAGCAGAATAGAAACAGAATTGGACAGAGTTCAATCAGACCGTACTGTGCAGTGTTTTCCCAAAGGAAACAGTTGGGCTGTTCCCTTCTCAATCAGTGCGCGGTGACTGAGGGTGTGTCTTGAGTAGCAGTACTATATCATATCTAAGAGCTATCGATTGGCATAAATACACTAAGTCTCTCTGGTGACCAGATGAATATTTAATAAGACACTGGATCTGAGGCCACTCTTTGTCTTTAGAAGAAACACACAAATACTCTGACACACACGCACGCACACACACGCACACACACACACCGTATATACTGTACAGCATTGTTAGCTCTGCACTGTTACTTTGCAAGTCTGGAGTTAGCTCATAATTATACAACACACTTTTTGTGCGTAAACTTTTGTGCTCCTGTGTGTTTTCTTTGTGCACGAGTGTATGTGTTTGTGTGCACACTGTCTTATTGCCACAGAGTTCTTGTCTTTTTTTCATATCTGTGGCAAATCATTAATCATGAGGGAACCAAGTCAAGTAACACATTTCCCATGGGGCAGACACAGGGAGATGCTTGAGGGGAAAAAAAGTGGAGGCAAGAAAAGTGTGGGGGGTAGGGGAGGGAAAGAGGGGGACTTTGAGAGAGAAAGAAAAACTGGAGTGAGTAGGAGGTGGAAAAGCGGAGGAGAAAACAGCAGATCAGGAGAACGAAGCTCCACTCGAAGCAGCCAAACCCCATTCTTGCAGAAAGTTTTTGATCAGGCAGTTGTTGGGACGCCAGGCCTGGCATGGGGCACCCTGTCTGTCCTCCAGCGCCGGGGTCCTTTGTGCCTGTGTGGCTGGCCAGCGCCCGGAGCCAGGACTCTCCGGATGAAATGTCCCGAGAGAAAAGCTGCTTTTCCACCCTGCTCCTACAGCCCAGCCAACAGGAACACACACACAACCACACAAACACACACACACACACACACGCACACACACACACACACACACACACACACTCATAGTCAGTAGCACCATAGGCACCCATTACCTTGGAAGCTGACAGGAAGGAGGAAAGAGAGCAGAAATCCTTTGAGAATTATCACTCTCTTTTCTCTTTTTCTTTCTCTCTCTTTCACACCTACACACACACACACACACACACACATCCCCTTTCCAGTGTTCTCTCAAGTCTTTGGGGGATTGTGCTAGTGGACTTTGCTCCCCTATGATGAATGATTTGCCTAAAAATACTGTCTGTATGCGAGCAAGCACAGCGTCCAGGTGGAAGAACTTACCTCCACAATGAGAAATCACACTACTTTTAGGCCACTTTTCTGTCCCTCTACCCGCAGGTTAACCACACCATTGGACACGTGTGTGTGCCTGGGAACTTGTGTGTGTGTGTGTGTGTGTTAGCGATAATTTACAGCCTTTCTGGGACGACTGACGTGTAGCTTGATTAAATCCGTGACCTTCACCGCCAGCACAAGCAATCAGCGAGTAAACACACACGCTCACGCACACTCGCCGCATACTTAACACCCTCTCGCACGCAGGCGCCCGGGCACACGAACATGCAATCAGCACCTGCCGGATTCTGTCGCATCATTGATCCAACCTATCCACGCAAACACACATGCGTACACGCGGGGCAGCTATCGAATTGCATTTGAGACACCCTCATTTTCCTTACATGGGATTTTGTTCACTGTAATATTATTTACCACTGCAGCAGAAAGGGCTTACGAGGATGGAAAAAAACGGGCCTATGAATGTATAAATAAATACATGCGTAATCTATATTCAGATTACCAAAGGGAAAGTCAGGAATTCCATTTTACTGCCTAGGATGCAAAAGGGAAATCATTCAAGTCCCCAATCTATTTCAGCCGGCTGTTCCTGTTGAGCGGTAGCACAGTTTTCCCTCCCCAGTTTTATGACTCCACATAATGACTAATATGCAGCCACTGTAACAGCCGTAGCAATAGTCATATTATGTTATTGTGATTATTGCTGTGACTACGACTGTGTATTTTTGTTCCCCTGGTTGCCTGAAGATCTAAAGCTTATATAACAGGAATGACAGTTGATCTGTTGTTGCACTGCGTTATTGTACTGTAAGACCCCGTGGTTATAAAGGCCCTCAGCCTGATATAAAAGGATCTCACGTAGACCTAATGTCACAACATATTAAATCAAACTTTGTTTTCTCGTTCTTTGCCATGGGTGCTGCACGGCACATCTTATGACCTATCAGAGTCCGTAGTACCTCCACTGTAGCGTAACTCCCCCTGTCATTTTGTGTTTTTTCGTACATTTTTCGACCTTTCAGAGTATCGTCTCTTACTTTTACTCTTCTGACTCTCCTTTATTTTCACACAGGCTTAAAAAGGACACTTCTGGTTTATTACTTTACAACCTTGGCTTTATTTTCATGGCTTTTGACCCTCATTTATGTCAGTGATGGTCACATTTTTATCATCAAGCTGAGAATGGGAAACTGGGTGACATTGTTACAACAAAGTCAGAGCAAGAAACGGCAGCGATAAGACGACCAGAGAGGTTGTAAATTCGCAAACAGCGTCTTACATCCATTTTATATTTAGAGGTAAAAAGAAAGCTAATGCACCAGAAAGGCCTTTAAAAGTCCCTTATTGCACAGGAAAAATGTGGTACATCCACCAGGTCAAAGTTGAAAACAGGCAGTTTGGGAAAATACTTTTTCTTGTTCGCCTTCTTCCAATTAAGTGTAGCGACTCTGGGGGTTTGTTTAAAATCTGTCTCATCACTTGACTGCACATATTTGTTGCCTCCTGGCTACTTTTTTTTTTTTTTTTTAGCAAAGTCATTGTGTTCTAATTCAACTTAGACCCAAGTTTCTTAAAGAATAAGGATTTCACATGCTTCCACAGCGCACAAAAAACGGAAATAGTCTCAAAGTGTCAAAGCACCTGCAACAACTTTTTGTGTTCTAACTTGTGGCCTTCATCGGGGTCATCATTCATAGCAGCCAACTCCTCTGTAGCAAAACATTTTACATTTTGCTTGTTTTTGTGGTTATTGTATTAACTCTTGCCTGAACCGTGTGTTTGAATATGCACAGCCTCTCACCCTGTGTCTGTATGTTTCCTCTCTCCAGCATGCAGACCTGGTACCTACAAAGCTTCAGCCACAGATGCTTACTGCACCAAATGTCCTCCTCACAGCTCGTCCCCGCAAGAACAAGCTGTAGAGTGCATCTGCGAGAAAGGTTTCTACCGCGCTGAGGCCGACCCGCGGTCCATGGCCTGCACACGTGAGTGATACAAACACTGTGAAAACTCACAAGAACACACGCGCATCTTATTAGCTCCAAACACAGTCATACATTTGGAAGCTAATGACACACCATATTGTGTATTCGGTGCATTCACTGTTGTCAAATGTTTGCATTTGGTTGTTACATTTTTATGTCATGAAAATGGCATGGAGTAACAATGATTGGATTACATTTCTTTAATTAGTTTGCTGAAATGTATTCCTGTAAAAATGTACATTGCATGGCTGCTTTCCATTTATTCATTTTTCTGTCTATCATCCCTCCATGCCTTCTCATCCTTCCCAGCTGCTATTGGTTTACACAACAGTGGTGATACATACATAAAAGGCACACACACACACACACACACACACACACACACACACACACACACACACACACACACATCCATGTCTGTCAGCTGTGTGGTTACGGCCCACAGATATCTCAGATGAGACCGCTGATATGGGTGGTACTCTGGTAGAAATATGATGATGTTTCTTATTCTTTGTCTGCTTCTCTTTCACACACACAAAGACATGCATACACACGCGCACACAGCCGGGGAATCGGAACGCATCTTCGTGAACAGAGGCGGAGGAGAATAGAAAGGACGAGGAGGGAAGATTGAGTGAAAGAGGGGGGAGCGAGAGAGAGATGGATTGAGATAGACAGAGGGGTGTGGGGGTGGGAAAGGACAGTGACATGGTGGGAGAGGGAGACTGAACCAGAGAAATATGGAGCGCGCACGCACATACACACACGTGCACACGCACACACATGAGCGTGCACACACATACTCAAACCCATTATCAGGTTATGGTAGATTACACTCATTAATCGTTGTAGCAGGTGAGATGTGTAACGGTTGGTGTTATCAGCTGGAAATGAGTAACGGCTTCGTTCAAATATGTATGGGCACACACTCGCACACACGCTGCTGAAGAGCACTGAGAAGGATGGAGAGGGCGAAAATGAGAAAATAAGGAGAAAAGGTGGAAGAATTAGTCATGGAGAGACACGAAGAATGACACTTAAGACACAGGCAAAGAATAGAACAGCGGGGGAAATAGGGGACTATCAGAGGCATATAATTTAAATGTCATAAAAGGCCGATCAGTAGAAACGATGATGATGGACAGTTAAGTGTGGCCTAGGGAAGTGGGGGGATAGCGAAAAGAAAAAGACAGAATTAGCAGGATCAGTCAGCACACCCTTTCTGGAGATTTATGACCGACAGCCTCAATTATCCCCAGCATGGCCTCCATCCCCCACGCCTAGTCCCCCCCCCCCATATCCCTCCTGCCCTTCAGAGAGGCTCGCTACTGGGAAGGCTAATCAGTAAAGTCCCAGGCTCTGTCAGCGGCCCCCTGGGGCTCACTGCTCAGCCAGGACCTGATGAGATGTCAGGCTGAATGGGCATCCGATGCCAAATGTCCATACGGTTCAGATACCTGCACCGTGCTGTGAGCAGCCATAATCAGTGGTTTCCATAAGAGAGGTTTCCATACAACAGGAATGTAATGGTGGTAATGGTTTACTTTGATGATGTATTGGGGGTTTGTGGCCCGCTCAGGCTGTCATTCCTCGCAGCATTTAAACTCATCTGCTAATGGAATAGCAGATCAGTTTAAATATAGCGAGCAGAAAAGGGCCCAATGTACTTAATTAATGAATGAGTTGTTTTCTAACTTTGGCCTCTGTTTCACATTATGGGCCTGTTCTGACAGACAATATTACTGTGAGTTAAAGTGCAGCACTACCATTCATTTAAATGGGAGAACTATGTTGACACGGTGATGATGCCAATGGAAACGGCTCCAGCAAAACAACAAAAAGCACACAGCGTCAGGCAAAAATGTTGAACCTGGCCCAACTTTCAAGAGCTGTACAAACCTTCTTCCCTTTATTACAAGTACAGTGTTTTAGTATCTCATACGCTGTCAAAGAGTGTATAAAATCGACTTTGTTTGTATTTAATCTTTTCTCTGATAGTTGCACTCCCACTAAAAAGAGTCCCACTGGTTTGATGATTAGAAACTTTAACATGAAGCAAAAGCAGGAAGCGTCCAGTCCAGGTGGAGAGTAGGTTTAAAAAGCTACAGGCTGTTAAAAATCAGAAAAATTGATAGATCAGACAGCACATATGTAGTGTGTTTTAACAGGCCAGTGGAAAATTGAGTGGTGTGCCATCCAGGTTCCTCACAAATGTTTTTGTGGCCATCAACAGAATTTCAGGTAATGTTAACTCAGATTTGTTTTAATCCCAATTGAAGGTATTCATCTTCATGCCCATGCTTATGTTTCATCATGCCTGAGTGTCAATTTTCTGTTTGTCTCCTATCTTTAAAAGCATTTATGCGCAATAAAAGAACAAAGACATGCATTGATATTGAGCTCGAGCATGTGGCTGAGAGTCACATACCCCATGTTTATGTTTTCGAGACAGAATCTGTTAAAAAAAACGCAGTAATGCTGCTTCAGTTCCAACAAAACAATTTAAAATATTATTCTCATATATTAACTGTAGACATTTAAATTATCTACGCCAACGCGAGCACACTTCAGAGGTATAATAGAGAGCCTTAGTCTGTCACGGCTTCCTTGAGAGTGATGACTGACACAATTTTTGGACTCTGACTCTGTGATACACTCATCATTTCAGCTGAAGTTCTGAGGAATATTAACCTAAATCTAAATCATAAAATGTACCTGACTCATGAGAAAATTACTTCAGGCACTTTCTATAGATCATTGTCCACTCACTATTTATGGTCTGCAGTGCAGTCCCAAAGAGTGTCAGTTAACTTCATGTGGTAAAAATCTCCCTGCAGTCCAGGGTCTACTACTGCTTAGTATCACGTGAATTCTCTTTAAAGATGATTTTAAACTTTGAAAGTGTAATATATTCTCATACCGTCGCATTTAGAATCAGCCATGCTCTTTTAATCACTGTCCGTCCCATAGCTATTTATTAATCGAGTGCCAAGTGTCCATCCTCTGGCTGGAGTCAGTTAATTCATTTTTAAATGAATCAATGGGGATTCTGTGCTTAATAGAAACTGAAATACATTTGGTAATGAACATGATGCACGTTTACAGAATGTATATTCGGAGAAAAAAATCCTGTTCATCAGTCAGTCTTTCATGAGCTGCCACTGATAAGGGGCAGTAGCTCAGCAGCGTATAGACTGTGAGCGTTCAGGGCCTGTGAGGGGAGAGCATGTTTTTCTGTAATGTGTATATGCTGTAGTATTAATTCCCAGTGTCTGTTTTGTTTTACATTATTAAAGGGAGCCTGTTAAGTTTTTGAGCGCTAATAGTGCTATTGCTGATAAACAGTTTTTAAGATGAGACAAGGCATCATGGCTATTTGTTTCTGAAAAACTCACATTCACCTCCATTCATTTCCCAGTAGGCGAGATAAGACTCTCCTTTCTTAATAAAAAGATTTAATCATTTCAAGTTTGTAGAAATAAATCTTTGCCTCCGTCTTTGCTCAGGTCCTCCATCTGCTCCAGAGAACCCCATCTCCACAGTGAATGAGACATGCGTCACCTTGGAGTGGTCGCCGCCCAGAGACACCGGAGGCCGAGGAGACATCACCTACAGCCTCCACTGCAGAAAGTGCTCCGGCGATGCTAAGAAGTGCACGCCATGCGGCAGCAGCGTCCATTTTGTTCCCAGACAGTTTGGCCTGTCCTCGGCCACAGTGCTGGTCACCGACCTGCAGCCGGACTCCAACTACAGTTTCACCATTGAGAGCCAGAATGGAGTGTCGGACTTGAGTCCCACACCAAGAGGAACTGCAGTCATCAATGTCACTACATCACAGACAGGTGAGAGCATACATGCATGCTTCAAGTCATGTCACTCTTGAAACAATCCCAAACCTAACTATGAATATAAAAACAGACAGCTCATATTCAATAAAAAGTTAAATGCGTTACAGGATGTTGCAGGACTTAAATTGCCGTTAAAACTTGCACAGAAAGGATTCTGTGGGAATTCTCTGATGTCCATTTCTAAAAGCTGATGAAAAAAAGAAAACTCTACAGGAAAAAACACATTCATGAGCCCACACTAGGAGTTTATAGTATAGTGAATTGAGTATTGTCATAGTTACCTGCTGATTGCAGTGTGTCCACAGACAGCATTGGGCTTTTGCATGTAAACTGTAAAACCACTGCATCGCTCTAACACCACAAAGTCACACCTCTGCACTTCCGTGCCTCTTTCACAGTGTGGGACTGTGGGAAATTTGTGTAAGAGAGAAGTGTATGACAGGGTGGTGATGAGTAATAGGCCTCTTACTATGGATGTGTGTGTATAATAAGGGGATGGGGGGGGGCGGGGGTGAAAAGGGTGTAGGAGGTTGTTAACCTCATTAACATGCCTGCGTTGCACGTGCTACTCTCTACAGTATGTCACACACACACACACACGCGCACGCACACACATACACACTGTCAACCCACACGAGCATGTGCCCCGGTGTGAGAAAGCTGGGGATCGCTGGGTTCGCACGTTAACAACACAAGCAGATCGCACACACACATCACACGTCACTGAATGCTGTGATGTATAAAACACCTTGTAAGCTCTCTCATTATCAAAATTACATGACATGTACTTCAAATATGGGTTTTCTCATTATAGCACACGAGGTATCCATCTGAAATATCACTCCTCGCCCCCACAGCCCACTCTCTCTTTTCATACTTTTTTTTCCCCTCATCTCGTTGAACTTTACTCTCTCTTTGTCGCTCATCCTTTAACCCCCCTGTTTTTTGTTTTTCTACAGTGAGCGTAGTGTTGAAGGAGAGGCGGAGCAAGGACAGTGTGACTTTGGCCTGGCAGGGTCCAGAGAGACCCAACGGAGCGATAGTGGAGTATGAGGTCATCTACTATGAGAAGGTGAGAGAGACAAACGCACTCACACACACACACACACACACACACACACTGATATAAAGGGACACTCCATCCCCATTACACATGAAGAATCCATCAAAGTCTGATTTTTAACAGAGAGCCTGTGTTACAAACCGGAGGTGTGGAACGGCTTTGAAGTGTGACATTTCTTACTGAGGGTTAGATGAGAAGACTGATAACACCCCGATGTCTGTGCGGTAAATATGAGGCTGTAGCAGCTGGTTAACTTAGCACAAAGATTGAAAACAACTGTGAAAAGCGAGAATAGATGTGTCCAGAGGTTAAAAAAATCTACAGCATCTCTTAAGATAAATTATTACATTATATGCAAAGTTGCCTCCATCTGTAGAAAATATTTTTCCTTTTTTTCTTGTATCATTATTATTATTATTGTTATTATTTTCTTTTATTATTATTTTGTATTATTTGATTTCTTGACTGGACGTAGTTTCCAGGCAACCAGCAAAGACTCCAAGGAGTTATTGGTCCCAGCCAGGAAATAGTCTGGCACATAAGCCTGTAAAAAAGCAAGCAATTGTATCTGTATTTCGTTTTCTGCATGGATTAACATGTTCATGTTAATTTGTGAGCTTCAGAGAAGATGGTAGGCATACTTTTTTCTTTTTTTTACCTTTAAACAGAGCCAGCCTTGAACAACTCTAGGCTGGCTCTGGCTTAATAATTAGCACACAAAGCTGCTAAATATAAAGTGGTAAGAATCTTCTCATAAAACTCCAGGTAAGAACGTGAATAGGAATATTTAAAGAAATGTCTATTATTCCAATAAGTTATTCCTTTAAGCACCATGCTTCATTTCTGGGGCAACCCATGAACATGTTCCAGCGTATTCCCTTGGTCTCCTCTTGTTGATGTTATCTGGGCTCATAGGATATGGGTTTAGCCTTAGGCCACGTCTGTAATGACTTGTTCATCACAAACACCTTACTCTCTCTCTCTCTCTTTCTATCAATCTCTTTATCTCTCCATCTCTAACACCATATCCCTCAAGTCTCCCTCACTGCTCACACCAAGCCAATTAACCGCACATCTGTCGAACAAACCTCGTAAAACACGGCCAAGGTGATGAAATTAAGCCTCTGTGTGTGTGTGTGTGTGTGTGTTGGCAGGCATTAGCAGTAAAATAGTGTTAATCCGTGTTGTAGAGTGTCTTCCATTAGGTAGAGTATCAGCCTCTCTGCAGGGAATCAGCTTACTGACAGACACACTTATTCCTTATTCATCCACCTACACACATACACACACAGACTTACACACACACTTACAAGCTAGTCGGAACGAAGCGAAGCAGGACTTGAGAAACCACGTATTGCCCCCAAGTGTAAAGAGGATAAGATTTGGGACTTGACAGATGCTCATGTATAAATGGGACCAAATGGTCTTGTGATGAACAAATGAAAACTTAGCGAGGTTTATGTGGCCTCTGGAGACATCTAAATCAAACAGGTTTGAAGTTTCTATTACTTTCAAACTTTCCTGTTTTTCCCTGTCACTCTCGTCCATTGTTTTTTATATAACTCTTTAGATAGAAATATAATTCAAGCGCATTTTCATCCACGATCACTTTATTTCTGTGACACTCAATGTTATTCACTGAATTTAGTATTAAATAGTCTCCTCTTGCTCTTTCCTCTCTCCAGAATCAGCGTGAGCAGAACTACACGGTCCTGAAGACTCGCTCCAACATGATGACAGTGGACGGGCTGAAGCCAGGGACCACTTACGTGTTCAGGGTCCGGGCTCGAACCGACGGGGGCTACGGGAGCTACGGTGGAGAGATCGAATTGGAAACCAGCCATGAAGGTAGACGGATGAATAATAAATGTTTGTTTACTTGGAATGGATGAGTAATTTCAGTTTTGCTTTATTTTTTCTTTTCGTTCTGCGTAATTGGATTGCTTTTTTTTCTTTCATTTATTCTGCATTTTTTTAAATTTCCCTGCGTTTTTCAGCTAAAAGTTGGAATAGCCGCCAATACCTGGGCTGTGCCAAAAATGATATACCAGTTCTTTAAAAACAATACTCAACGTGAACACAACAAATCCCAGTTAAAGCTTAATGGTGCAGGTGAACAAGAAGCACGCAGCGCTGGCCTGTTATGAAACAGGGTTCTCTGTGCATTTTCCAAAAACATGCAGCTGAATCAGGTACTTCTTCGTTCGAGGACAGCAGACTTCAAAGGGGAAAAAAAAGGACAGAAGCACACAGACAGATTTACAGCCAAAATGAATATTGACTCTGATAAAGACAGAGAAGTGTCAAAACATTAGTCTGTTTGCATAATTAAAGGCTATAAATCAGTGCGCTCCAGCTCCCTTTTTTTCCCTTAAAATACTGGCATTTTATATCACAGTATAGTAAGAGTCTGATTCATCCCTCCGGCAATGTAAATCAATCCAGGGGATGGTTATAAAATATCTCACATTTCACAGGAACGGCTTCCTCACTTCTGTTGTCAGACAGAAAAAGCCCGACAGCTTCACAGTTTGTCATCTACGTATCTGAACCAGTGGTTCTGAAGTATCCTAGAGTACGAATCAGGTGAAAAGGAGACAACCCAATTTCACGATGAAGGGAAAAAGAATTGCGGGCTGTGAGGTTTTGATTCACACCAACATCAAAAACTAAATCCAAAGAGAATTTTGAGTTTTGCGTCTGGCAGAAATCGTGATGATAACCATGAATTCAAAAGACAGAATGATAACACAAAATCCTCTTTGGAGCTGTCCAGTGAATTTGCTGAAATTTGACTGGACATCTTACTACCTGGATGACTCCTCTTTTATTCTCCCCACCGCAGTATAATGTAACACTGGTGATCTGCGTAGAGAAAGATTTACTTTCCTTAAGATGAGACTGAGCACTTACATTCACTCCACAGGCTTTGGGAAAGAGGAGGAGGAGGCACAAAAAGAAAAATCTGTGCCGGGTTCGATCCAGGCCGTTGGGATCGGTCCTCACAAACAGCTCTGGACACACTACGCTATATCTCTGTCATAATGTTTTCACGCTCTCTGTTACTCGTCCTTTCTCCCTTTGTTTGCCGTCATCCACTTTCATTATTGCTTCATTATGTGCTCTGGGATTTTCTGCTTTAGAGGCCCCATAATGTGCTCTTCAAAGTGAACATTGATTCCCAGACAGACAGGCAGAGGGAGAAATCAGTTAATGTTTTGCACTGTGCTATAGATTGTCTGTGCAGCATGCAACAGGCGCACATTAGTCGACCAATCATTCAATAATCAATAAAAGCAATTCAGAGTTGGGTTTCTATTCTTATTATGCAACAAATATCTGGGATGTGATTCTGCCTGCAACTTATGGCACTCAGGACACCAGTCACTGAGCCTTCATATTGCGGGTTCATATTCAAGTTCAGTGCTGTAAAGATCCGCCCAATTCAGCTTACCCCGCAGCGATCATCAAGGTTATCTAATCAGATCAATTCCATCGACTGTTAAAGAAGGGTGTGTATGTGTGCACCACTAAATGTAATAGGAGATCAATGCTTATCTGTGCCTGCCCGGGGGCATACAATTGCAACACACACACACACACACTCGCATCTAAAAAATACACACAGGCAGACACACGTGTCCGCTCATGCTTAGCTAAGCCAGATAAATGGGGTATTTGTTTTGAGTAATGGCTCGATTGGTGTGGCGTAAAAATCGATGCATCTTTGCAGAAAGTTCTCGGCGGTAGCCTTGTTATGTGCAATGTTAACATATCCATTTGGACAGCGCAGCCGAATGGGAATGGCTTTCACGTCCACTCTCATAGCCTCATAGGCGATGCAGAGAGAGAGAGCGCTTTTCATCAAGGACCTTACTTACTATTCCATCCACCTCCCTCGCTCTCTTTTACTCGTTTGCCGCTCTCTCTTTTTTCCCTCTCCTTCAACCTCTGTCTTTTATCTCTTTTCTATTGCGATCATATTTCATTTTCTCTCCCTCTTTCCCCCGCCACACTCACCTTGCTGTCTTCTTTACTCCCAGCCTCCCTTCGTCTTTTCTCCCCCCAGTTCACTTTCCTCCAGCAGAACACATGCTCGGCTCCTCTCAGTCCTCCTGTATGCTTCTGTTTATTAAATCCACTGTGTTCCCTCTGTCTCCCGTGCAGATGTTTTTGCTATCGGGGACCCGAACCAGTCCACCATTCTGGCTGTGTCCATCGCTGGAGGAATTGTTCTCCTCATCTTCCTGGTGACTTGCTTTGTTGTCAGCGGAAGGTAGGCTTAAAAAAAGAAAGAGAGAGAGACACACAAGGTTGTTTGCACCTCATATATTTAACACATGAAACATAATGGGAATAGATTTTCTCTTTTTATCAACAAATCCTTCAACAAGACCAGAAACTTTGTGTCAAAAGCCTGATGTTATTCCTCTATTCCACTGACCTCCATGATTGTCCAAAAACTCTTAAAAAGAAAAAAAAAGTCTCTCTCATTCTCAAATGAATGCACTCTCCACCCATGTTTGAGTAACATTTGTGAAACACTACAGCGGCCAAATATTAAGGAATTATTCAGCTTCATTTTGAGTATCTTCATCATCTTTAGCTTCAACATTTTCATTTTGAGTAGGAACTTATGGGTTCAGGGTTGGTTGGAGAAAGACTAACATATCGTTGGGATTTGCTGACAGCAACAAGAACACAGAATATCACTAGACTTGTTCTTTAAGTTGGTGTTATACCTGTGTTTTGGCACATCCTCAACACAGAAAATGAGTTTTTCATCCACCATGGGTCACTTCCAGGTTACTCCGCTGACGGCCCTAATCTCATTGGTGGCGCGTTACAGCATCGCTCGCAAACAAGGTTAAAGCTGAAGCTGACTGAGGTTCGAGTCAAAGCGAGGACTGCTGTGAGGCTTCACTCTCTCCACAGGAAAGCAATAGCTTAAGTGAATCTGCTGCTAATCATATGTAGAGGGCCTCACCGGTAATGTACACTGGTGTTCACTTGAGAATTAATACACACACACACACACACACACACACACACACACACACACACACACACACACAGACACACACACACACACACACACACAGGCACAATCTTGCACTCTGTCTCACTTGATATCTCTCTGCCTCTCCCTGTTGGATTACATGTGGGTGTGCCAAAGCAGGGCCTCCAACTCTGACATTTACACCGCTGCCAAAGCTGAACTAAAGGCTGTGTTACTCTGTATGTGGGGAGCACGGACCCTCTGTGATCACTCTCTTTGAAGGGTAGGCCGTTGTTAATGCCCTGTCTCAAAGAAGGCCAAAGAGGAGAAGCAGATGAGAGGCAGGTAGGAAAATAAAAGAATGCCGATTGGTGAGAGGCGAGAAGATGAAAGGGTCAGAGTTAGGAGAGGGCTCTTTGGACGTAGAAGAAAGGGACGACGGCAGGAGAGGAGAGGAGAGAAGGGAACAGAGGAGAGGAGGAGAAAAAGGGATGACAGGCGTCTGTGATTTACCATGCCTGTAAGTAAATGTTTATCCTCTACGAGCTCCGACTAGATTAGCCACATGTTAAAAACTACACACACACGTGCACACTAATGTACACACACTAAAAACATTAGTATTGATTCAGGTGATTGCTTATTGGGCTGAGTGCTCTATTCACTATTGACTAGGAGGGATGTAATCAGTGGAGACTGCCCTGTGTGGCGCACGAGCACACGAACGTTCAAGCACGCACACACACACACGCACACATATGCACGTGAAGGAGAACACATCAACATTTTTTTAATCAGAGGGGAATTATGAGGTTGAGTCTGTAAGAAGCAAAACAACCTGTTAAACACAGTGTGCAGCGAACACACAAAATGACACACACACACACACACTCAACTAATCAGGTTTCACAGGCTGGGGAGGTGTTAACTAGGTTTTACAGAGGGGTCGATGCACTGCCATCAATTTCAGGTCTCTCTCTCTTCCTCTTCTTGTTCCCCCGTCTCTATCTTTCTTTCATTCAGAGGTCGGGATGCCGGGGACGAAGTGGTGTTGATTACTGCCTTTCTATTAAACAACATATACGCATCTGTCAAAATGTGTGTGTACGTGTGCACAGGTGGGGTGTGTGCCGTGTTTGTAACTGGGGAATGAGGTGGGGATCAAAGCTGCATTGTAGAGAGACAAGAGCAGGGGAGTGAGAGAGAGAGAGAAAGAGAGAGAGAGAGAGAGAGAGATGGACAGAAGCAAGGTAAAGGCGAGACATGAGTGGAGGATGAATTGAGAGCGACAGATTGCAGCGAGGAGAGAGGGGAGGAAGTACATCTGAAATATGTTTGCGCCACTAGAGAGCTACATTTTGAGATGGTGTGAAAGATAGGGGGTGGAGGAGGAGGCTTGAGAGAGATGGAGAGAAAAGAGGAGATCAATGGAGGGAGGAGGAGAGCCAGCGGCACAACGGTGGAAGAAGGGAGAGGTGCAAGGAGCAAAAGATGAAAAGGTAGATTACAAGAGTGTTAGAGAGAGGAGGAGGAGGAAGGGTGGGAGGATGATGATGGGTGGGCGATTGCAGCGTTAGGTGCAATAGGAGTGTCATACTTAAGGTTTCGGAGCAACCATGAGAAATCTGAATAGAAGAATTGGTCTCTCTCTTCTCTCGTTGCCCACACCTCCCTCTTTTCATCTTATCTGTCAATCAGTCCATTTCTCTTTCACTCCACGCTCTCATCTCTCCCTGTTCAGCACTCGCTCTGATGCTGCCCTGCTTTTCTCGTCATTTTGCCCGTCTGTGGTTCTCGCCGGTTTTCATTTCCTGGTCCCGTTCTTGAAATTTACATTTGGATGAAGCCCCTCCATAATGTATCAGGAATCTGATATATTTGCTGAGACCAGTTCAATGTGGACAGTGATTAAATTGGAATTGAAATTGACACCGAGAGTCAGCCAGGGTTGAAATGATTTCCCATCAGGCATTTATAAAGGCCTTTTTTTTGGGGCCTTTTTTTCTCCCTAAAGGCCAACTGTTTAAATCATTTCCCCAATAATCAGTGGACCAGACAGAAGTGCTAGAGTGCTTTTTGTTCTTGTTGTACACCTAGTTCACCTATTGAATCCACAGTCCTGACCACATTTTGATAGAAGGGTTTTATCACTGAACTATAAAATAACTACGAATGCCCTCACACTCTCTCTGTCTTTCTCTCACACACATACACACACACACACACACACACACACTCCCTGCAGCCTTTTGCTGGCAGGGTGCTGAACAGCCATGCCTCATAAACAGGCTGATTTGCGGGCCATTCTGTTCTGTCCTGTTCTCGTTTAATAAAGTGCTGTTATGCTATTGTTACCGCAGGAGGGAAAACATGAGAAAACGTCGAAAGCTCCTCAGACGCAGCACGGCGCTGACAAATCACACCAGTTATTGCTGCGTGCGTGCCATTAGTGCTCCGTGCGTGGATGCGTGGATGCGTGCGAGCGTGTGTTTGTGCATGAAGTTGGTGCCTTTGTCCTCCTGAGGGTGCTTTGGCAGGCTGGCAGGTGCGAGCGATGGGAAGCTAGCGAGCGACTGGCATAGCCGTGGATTCAGCAGATGGCCTTTCACTCAAAAAGCGTTCTCCCCTTCGGTCCTCACTTTCTCTCACTCCTTGTTAAACACGTTAGAGCTTCTGCCTCCCAGCATCTGAGTGTGTGTGTGTGTGTGTGTGTGT
>JBAJHX010000062.1:14538342-14552984 GCA_037176925.1 Amniataba percoides
CTTTCTCTCACTCCTTGTTAAACACGTTAGAGCTTCTGCCTCCCAGCATCTGAGTGTGTGTGTGTGTGTGTGTGTGTATGTGTGCGTGTGTCTGCCTCTGTTTTGTCTGCAGTTTAATGATTCTCCAGCCTTACAACCATCTCCTTTTCTGAATAGCCGCGGGCTCTGGATATATGCCAGATTCCCGTGTGTTTTTCTGTGTTCATGTTTTTAATGTGGGGGTTTTGGTGAGAAGTCAGCGTGAAGTTGTTCCATCTATGTGATGCCGTTTTTTGGGGGTTTTTTTTCTTAAAGCTTTCTCATCTGTTATGTGTCTCAAAGTCTGCCTTTATGGAGTGCATCTGTTGTCAGAGCTGGAGATTTTCAGCAGGAAGTCAAGGGCCACAATCTGTTCAAGATCTGAAAATATTATAAAAAAAAAGTGATTTAGGGGATACTTTGTGCAAAATAAGATGACCAGATTATTTACTAAAACAAGATGTTCTGTTTTCTTTACAAAAGCTAAGATCAAAGATAAAAAAATCTATTGTTCACCACCTCATAGGGTGGTTCAGTTTTCACCCACAAAAAAAAGAAGAGAAAACCTTCCAGTCCCCAAAGCTTAGTTTAGTTTTCATGCAGTGATAAACAACATTTTCTGAGCAGAGTTTTGAATAATAAAGAGTGAAAGGCTGAGAAAGAGAAAGCCACACAGAAGAAGTGAGATGTCATTATAAGGAGTCTGATTCGAGCAGAAGGATGTCTCAGTCTCACTAATAGAGAGCAGTAACAGCTCTACTGTTTCAACACAATAGCATCTCCTGTTGATGCGTGCATAAGCTCTTTTACCTTTGCAGCATCTGTTGTGCAGCCCAGGGTTATTCTTAAAAACTTAATGACACAAAAGAGGAGAGGAAGGATGAAAAAAAATAATGAGGGGCGGGAGAGCATGCGCTGATGAAAACATGCTGTTGAGAGAGCACAGAGTTGAGAGGTGGTGAGAGAAAGAGGCTTGCAAGAGACTAAAGAACAATAATTGAGTGTGAAATGGCTCAAAAATGTTTGTATGTGTTGTGTTGTGTGTGACTATACTTGTTTGGATTGCAAAGGGAGATGAGAGAAACTGAAATTAAAAACACCAAAGACCAAATGTAAGAACAACTGGTGAGGTGGGTTGTTTTTTTTTTTTTCGTGAGCTCAGATGTGGAAAAGAAATAAAAAAATGTAAATGCTTTGTTTTGAACCGCAAACAAAGAAAAACAGGAAAGAGAAACGGGAACAAAAGCACAAATAAGAGACCCGTGTTTGCCAAATGCTGCTCGTGGTGAATTTGGTGGAGGAAGAAATCAACCGATGCATTCCCTTCCCTGTGGGTGGTGTTGGTCTGTTTGCCCGATAATAGCACTAATAATAATTTGGCAACAAGGAGATTCTGTGAATACCAATCAGAAACTAAACAAGCCGGTGTGCGCGTCTGTGCGATGATACGAAGTGCGTGTTTCTGTAATGCCATTACGCAGATTTGTATGTGTTGCTTGGATGCTGGCGCTTTCAATTAATGCGGCTAAGCTGTAGGGTGTAGTCAAATACAGCTTTGTCTGCAGAAAGCCTAGAAAGTAGCTTACAAACAGTGCAATAATAGCAGCCAGTTGCCGCAGGTGCAAAACTATTTCACACCAGCTTTATGCAAATGAGCAGATGTTGCAGTGGGATTGATCAAATGTCCTATAAACATCAGACAAACTCAGAAATGCTTTTGGTCGGGGATTTAAAAGTTTATAGCGCATTTAAATACATTTGGTGGGTCCATGCGCGCGCACACACACACAAGCGCACATGTTACGATCATGACCTAATCAAGTCCTGTCGGTGTAGTAACATCATTAGGGGAATTAGTTTCACACTGATCTGTTAGCAAACATAAAGATACACTTCACTTAATGATACAGATGACATGCTGCTCTGCTTTCTCCTCTCCTCTCTCTTTTCCCATCCTCTCTCTTTCTGACCTTTTCACCAGGTTGTTAAAAAATTCTGCTACATTACACCAATTACCGCAACCTTGCTCGCTACCTCGCTGCTTCTCCCCCGCCTCCCTCCTTTCCTTTCCTTTCCCTCCCTTTCCTTTCCTTTCCTTACCTTACCATGCCTTTCCTTTCCTTTCCTTTCATTACCACTCTCTTTAATGAGCGGGAGCTAAATGAAATGTTTCCAAACAGGGTGTTAATGAAACATAGACAGATTTATTAGTCATAACTCTTCAGCTAATCATTTCCTCTTCCTAATAATTAGCCCGAGCTGAGTAAATCTTTTTACACTGCGGTCAGAGAGTGCTGAGCCGGTGCCAGACTCGGCCAAGATGGAGAGAGAGTGGGGGGGCACAGAAGGAGAAATCTTACTCACTTGTGTTCCTGAACGCTCGCCGTTACATCACCCAAACATTTCATCAGAGTTAGTTTTTTGTTGCTGTTTGCTTTCTTTTTTTCTTTTTTTATTTATTTCTGTCATGCTGTTTCGACTCATAATTAATTATCCACAATCAGCTTTTATGAACCTCATAGTTTATTAGCAGCGAGGCGGTGAATGCATTTTGTATTTCAGGTTGGCTTTTGAGGCTTAATTTTGCTGTGAAATAATGAGAGTGAATTTAATCCATTGATTTCATTCAAAGTAATTATTTTTTATTTAATAGCTTGATATTAAATGGAATCACCATTATCATGAGTAATGATGAGAGCAGATACCCACAGCAGGGTGTGTGTGTGTGTGTGTGTGGTAGGGTAGGAGGTGGTGGCGGAGAAAGGAGGCTAGATGTGTCATTTCATTGTGTCATGCTGGAGGGGTGACTAATGATTAACTGATTTCATTTTTCTAGTCGTTCTGATTAGCAGTGGTAAAATAATGTGGGGAGACAGGAAATGAAAGAGGAGAGGAGAGGAGAGAAGTGCAGAGGAGAGGAGAGGAAAGAAGTGGAGTGTAAATGAAAGGAAGACACAGATAAATGTAGTGTGTTTATGTATGAATGATGCCCTCTGACTCTTCCTTGTCTCCGAGTGTATCAGTTTCTGCTTCGCTTTCCAGCCCGCAGTCGGCCTCTAATCCCATAAAAGGTGGCCGGTCATATAAAACAAACTGAGAGATACTACGCCGCTCTGAAGTAAACACACTTTATTAGCTTTCTTCGCGTCTCAGGTTCAGGTTAACATTAGTCCAAGGTTATTCACTTGCAAGAAGACAAACACTCTCTCAGTTCTCTTATCTCTCGCCTCTCCCTCTGTCAACGTGTCACCGTCCACACTCTGCGGCGTCCGTCCGTCTCTTTTGTCCCACTTTGTTTCAAGGTTACTCCACCATCCGCATTTACTATCTTCTCCTCTCTTTCTCGGCCTTCAGTGCATAATCAAGAGTTTTATTCTGTCCTGCCAAAGTTTCCTCTCTTTTGATCTCCTCTTTGCATCCCTCTTCTTTTCTGTCACAATGTGTTCGCTCTATTTTCCCTTTCCCCGTCCCCCCCCCCCTCTGTTTTTCGCTTTAGTCATCCCTGCTTCACACCCTCCCACCTCTATGCGTTTTTCTTCCTTCTTTCTTTTCCCCTCTGATTCACACAGGGACTCCAGTGGCCCAGCAGACATTTTTTATAAGCGAACCTTTGTGAACTTGCAGCTTTAAATACATCACACCATAGAGTGTGGTAGCATTTGACCGATGTGATGACCCCATCTGTATCTGACGGGGTAATTCTCTTAATTCCACGCTGCGTTGTCAGGCCCCGGCGGCCTTGACAAACTAAAACGACAGCAGAATCACTGAGTGCTGGCTTTAATTATCAGAGGAAGTACAAATCAGTGCAACTCGGAGCAGTAGATGTTGTCTCTCACTCTTTATAGCCTGAAGTCAGACTGAGGGCGAAATGGAAGCAGCAAAAAAGCTTGAGGCTAATAGACCAATAAATGAAGACTTGGCATAATAGTGACAATATCAGGAGAAAGGATGAGGCCTACTTTGTTGCACATTTTGTGGACCTTTTAAGAAGATTATACAATCGGGGCGGATTTTGCCGCGTCTTTTCACACACAACGCATGCCACCTGCGCTTTCACTTCCCAAGTGCATCGCCACTATCTTCACTATCTTCTTAAAGCCTTCACTTACCACATGCTCATACAATGTGTGCAGTGAAATGCAGGACGGCTGAGTTAAAAAGGACTGTTAAAACTGGAGTAGAAATAAGAATAGTAAAAGAAATAAAAATGATGAAAGATGAAGAAGTGTTCAAATGTGTTAAAAAGTGCATTTTGGACAGGTGTAGGTGGGCTTTTCTAACAATAATGAAAAGCAGAGACAGATGCAAAAAATCTGCATGGAAGTGCAAAAGATTCACAGAGATCAACGTACTAGATAAGGCATATACAAAGGACAGAATTCACCGTCCCATCAGCCTGAGAAAAAATACGATGTGTATTGTTTTGGCCGGTCTGATGATAACAGTTTACAAAATATTTTTGCTTGGAGCCATCACCTGACAGGAAGACAGTTGAAAGGTCAGTTTTGACTCTGTTCTCATGTGAGTTGACCTCCATGTGCTCTGGTTTCTTCCCAATGTCAAGTGGACTGGATACTGAGTTAATCTGAGGGTGTTTATGTATCTTGTGTTAGCCTTGTGATTGACTGGCGACCTGCCCGAGGTGCTTCCTTGGTTTCTGGGGTGAAGCATACTGGGACAGAATCCAGCTTCCTCCATCAATGGAAAAATTTGATTAAATTGTGAAGTTTATTTAAAGTTTATCTGAACTGTTTCCTCTAATTCGTTCTACCACCGACTGGCCTCGTCTACTTCGTGGCTTAGCCCGTAGTTTTTTCTCTCTCTAACTCTTCCTCAAGACACATCCTCCTGCTGCACTGTTGATTGACACGCTTTTCTTTGTCATCTGCTCTTAATCTGTCCATCAACTCGCTTGTCCTCTCTCTTAACCCCCTCTGCAGGGGAGCTACTTTCTTGCTGCGCTGTACTTTTTAATCCTCGATCCACACAGCCGGTGTTCGACATCTCCATCCCTTCTTCCCTCCCCGTGTCTTCTCTCTGCTGCAGTCCCTATTGTGAAGCTCTTACATCTCCTCTGTGCTGCTCTTCTTCTTCTTACTCACTTCATTTCTACTCAGTGCTGCGTCTTCTCACAACATGTCTTCTTTCTCTCCCTCTTCATCCTCTCCTGTTGTTGCTGCTCCACCCCTCTTTCTGTCCACTCTCCTTATGTTAACCTTCGGGGTTTCCATTCCTACGGCTGCCTCTCCTTCCCTCCGCGCTCTTCCCCTCCATCTGATTGCTTGTTAGTTGGTATGCAGGCTTGGACCCCCATTGTGCGTTCTTGCCTGTCAGCACTCTCTTTTTCCATCTCCCTCTCTCTCTCTCTCTCTCCATTTTTTCCTCTTTCCAGCTCCTAGAGTCCACTGGTTCTATCAGAAAAAAAAATTTAAAAAAACCCTACACACACACAAAGAAAAAGAGAGCAGAGGACAAGGCCTGTTGGGGGAGGATAAATGGATAGAAGCAGGAGGAAGTGAAAAGAAGGGATATGGGTTATGGGAGAAGAGAATGTTTTCACTTTAAGAATTAAGAAAGAATATGATGCCCCAGAGAGATAAAGGGCAGGATGAGAGAGGAAAATGGGGGAGGGGCCACGGCGATGATAATATATGGATGGAGTTCTAGGAAGGTGGGAGCTTGCTAGCAGAATGACAAATGGGTCTCGAGTGACAGAGTATTATATTAAAAAGTAAATTGATATGCAAATGTGGAGTGTGTGGCTTTGGAGGACAGGGATAGCCTGTTGTCCTCACTGAAGTGGAACAGAGAGAGGCAGAGAGAAAGGTGAGAGCCCGGGTGTGATAGTGATATCGCAGTCCATTAAAGTGTGTGTTTTTGCGTGACTGGTGCATGTGTGTGTGCTTTAAATCTGCATGAATGTACAGCTGTGTGTGCGTGAGATGTGTATTTACTGTATGAGGCAGCAGAGTATAGTGCAATTGGGTGGCAGCTAAATGGAACAATGATTTCTCCCACAGTAACAGATAGTGTTAACTTCACACTGCAGTACGGCAGCATAAAGAAGGAGCTCGTGGCAATGCAGGAGGACTATCTCATTATGAAGACGCTGTTCCTGCTCGGGAGCCTGTGAATGCTCGTAGTGAGGCATCCAAATCAATAGCAGACAACTGGCCGCTAACCGAGGCTGCGTGGTGACCATAACCACCCTTTCTGCCACGTACAGTTATTAAAGCATTATGGAATCTGCGTGGATCTGCAGAGTGTGAGATGTGTGCGCAAAAAAAAAGACAAAGAAGAGAGTCGTGTTAGTTATGAAGCCAATCTCACTGAGGCCCAATGCTACCCAGGTATACACCATTTCCTGATGTCCATTTCCTATTCTGGTTATTGGCTCCTGAAACACTGGCAGCAGGCGTCACTCTATTAAAACACTTGTTTAAGGTGAGGGACGATTATGTTCTGGCTAAACGTCAACAGCAAGTCAGGGTTAACTTTATGAATATTTAAGGCTATAATCTTGCTCTAAGCTGAACCAAAAACTTTGCCTAAACATAACCATCAACATGTTCTTCATGCTTTAGATGACAGCAGCAGAACTCGTAAGCAATATTGGAAACACAGATTTTACAAGCAGCAGACACACTATCAAAATATTGCTTCAGCCAGCTAAAGCTGATCCTCCAAAGAGCACAGGCTAGATACTGAGCGGGAAATCCACTCAGTGAGAATAGTGGCCTTCCCTTTCACAGTCAAAGACAATATTTTTTGACAGAAAAGTGGGCAAAGTGGATCATTTACATGCTGAGCAAGCGGCCTAATTGTTTAATCATCGAATAACTGCAAATGGGAGTAATGCATATAAATGTGTAATTACCCTATGACAACTATTTGCTCTGTAATGTCGTTTTTGTGCAGCTGCCAGTTGCTGCCAGCTTCAAATGTGAAAAAATTAAAGCATTTAAAGAAAAAAAAAGCGGTGGCATCACAAAATGGCTTCCGCATTGTCCTCCCGAGTCCAGTTCCAGAGCCTTTAATAGATGAATTACAAGACAGTTTTAAATCAAATATCTGTTTGAAACAAACAGGCACAGACACAGCTGTCGGGGGAAAACAAAAGCCACAGCCATGTCAGGTTTTGTGCCATGTTTAAGACTGCAGCGCTAATGATTCATGACACTTCTAACTGGAGAGGAGAAATGAGTCGCTCTGTAATTACTATGGAAATGTGTTCATTTCCCATCAGACACACACACACACACATAGGCAGCCATGCACCCGAGGAGACACACGCGCACCCTTATGCAGATACACATCCAACAATGATGGAGAGGTGTTCTCGAACGTGGGCTTTGGTGATTTGCAGAGCATGCATGTGTGTGTGCGCGTGTGTGGGCGGGTGTGCGCGCCCCCATGGGATTATCACAGTTAGAGCAGAGGTGTGACCCATGTCCCCATTCCCCATATGTTCTAAACACATGCCCCAAAGCGATGTGTGTGTGTGAGAGTGTGTGTCAAGGGGGTAATGATAGTCCCTTGGTGTTTGACTGGCTTGAGCCCAGCTGATAACCAGGTGGGGCCCAACTCCCCTTTCATAAGAGCATTATGCCCCCTCCTCTTTCTCCCCAAATACCAGCAACCAGTCTCTACCCTTATGTGTGTGTGTGTCTGTGTGTGTCGGTGTATTCCCAGGACAGCCTATTGATGTCTGGGTTATACCATGCATTCAGCTGTGTAAAATCAACACAAGGATTAAACACCAAATGACTGAGATTTACTGAGCCTATCGAGACCCCACCGTTTTCTCTCATTCTTAGCCATAAGGTTTCTTTTCCCACTCAGTATTCCTCTCTCTTATTATTTCTGTCTGCCCAGTCTTCATCTAACTTTGCCTCTCCCCTTGTCTTTATTAAATCTTTGCCTGCCATTTCTTTCAGTCCCCCCTTTGCCCTCTGTCCTCCTCCACGCTTCTTCCTTAAATAGCATACAGTTTGTGCTGCTGATTCCTGGTTACCCTTGGCTCTGAGCCCAAATCAATTTATCTTCACGATGGACATACTGACTGGTGGCTGCTTCACCTGTCGAGGAGGATGGGATAAGAGGGGGGTAAAAAAGCAGAGGAGAGGAGGCCATTTTGTGTTTATGTTGTGCTTAGTACCTCATTACATGAAACAGCTTTTACGTTTTATGTTTTTTGTCCCAAAAATGTTTGTGCTGAATTTCAAAGAGCGGTAAATCTCAAAGACAGTGTTATGGGTGATTAGGGCTGTTAGACTCTGTTTGAGGCTGAAGCTCCACAAAGTGGAGAGAAAATACGCTGACACAAAAGTATGACACTCCAAACATCCCACAAAATACAAACACACACACTGGCAGCTTCCCCCACTGTGAGCTCTGTAAAACAGAATAAGTTTAACGTTTCCTCGCAGCTGGACAGCAGGATTGACTTGATCAATTCGTCAATATTCTGTCTTGATCGTTGGACTGACCCATGCCGCGGGGTGTGTGTATGCGCACACAGGCAGGGGGGTAAAGGGCTTATATGTGGGTGTTGTGCGTGTCCCCCCTTGATAATATTGAAGGCAGTAGTTAACGACCGGAGGGGTCTATAGATGAGCAAAGAATGGAGTGCTTTATGTGGGGATTTGCCTCTATGGGGACATCTATGACACACACATACTTTCTCGCACTCACTCATTCACTCAACCTCAGGCACAACAGCTTAGAGGGAAGTGCGGAGCTGACAGGTCGAAGCAGAGAAAAACAGGAATGAAAATATTTCTTTTGCTCCAGGCTTGTCTTATAAAGAGGAGTGGGTGTGCAGAGACAAAAGGATACATCCCTTGTTCACAGCTAATGTCTGTGCACACCTTAGCACTGTATATATCTAGAAATATCCCAGTTTTCATACGTCAAATACCTGTGTGCAATTTAACACACATGCTCAAGGGTATGTTATCTTCCCTATACATGCTATAGAGCTGCTTTGTTATCTGTGTGGTGGGAAAACAGCCTATATTTTGTGTATAGGTGTACATACAGATTCATAATACAGCTGTGCTTTTCTTTTTTCAGGCACTGTGGGTATATCAAAGCCAAACAGGACCCTGATGAAGAGAAGATGCAGTTCCAACATGGCCGAGGTAAAGAAGCAAACACACGCAGACACAACTACACACACACATACTCATGTCTATACGGCTGCTCTGTTTGTTGCTATCATGGGAATGTTTGAGGTGGCTATTATATCGTGTACTGAAATGTTTGACTGTATCCAGTAAGAGGGATGCATACAAATGCAATTTATTTTTGTTTGTCAAACTCATTGAAATGTAAGTTTGTGCTTATTTCAGCACCTTCAAGCACACACTTTGTCTTTAAACCAAACTCCATACAGTCACATCGCTGCATGTATTCATGGCTATGAAGAAAAGACAGAAGGAGCACTCCAATGTAACAACACCTTGAAAATTACTGTTAGTTCACACATAACATTCATACTTTGTTTGCATAAGTTCAAATGCATCACAAGAGCTGAAACAGTCACAAAACGGCATGCAGCTACTGTACATAAATCTCCCAACTTTCTAAGCCAAATAAATCACATTGTTTCACACTTTGCTGGTGGAGCGAAGCTCCTTATGGGTTCCTGTTAAAATTATGAGTCATTTAAACACCATTGCTAACAAAGAAGTTATTTGTTCAATTATGTAACTATTTGTAATGTCACTCAAACAGAACACCCACACTCGTGCTCCCACTTCAGCGTGCATTCACACTGCTGAAATGTCTGAGCAAGAATCAGTATTGGGAAACCATTCCCCCAGAGGGATCAATATCAATACCTATAATAATCAACTCTTTAAAATGAATGTAACACCATACACCCGGCTAAAGCTGACTTTATTTCACTTCATTTAGCTTAATCTTTTTTTTATTTATCGCTCTCCATTATTCCACTTTTCCGCTCATGCAGTCAAGCTTCCAGGCAGCAGGACCTACATCCATCCTCACACGTACGAGGACCCCAACCAGGCTGTCAGGGACTTTGCCAAAGAGATCGATGCTTCCAATATTCGCATAGAGAGAGTCATTGGAGCTGGTGAGTTGGCAGTAAAACAGCAGTAGACTATATTGATGACTCAAAAAAAGAGAAATATAACTTAAGTGAATTCAAATGATTTTATAATTGTACTGCTCTATATTTCTTGTAGAATTAAATCATGTTGGTAATACAAAAATAAACTGGATGCAATTTAGAGTCAGTATTATTGTAAACATAATATATAAACAATATAAAATATAAACTCCCGAAATACAGATGAGAGTTCAGATATTCATCAGCTCTTGTCTTTTTCCTGCAAATTTCATCTAGCTTTATATGGCTTTTTGTCTGTGTGTGTGTGTGTGTAGGAGAGTTTGGGGAGGTGTGCAGTGGTCGGCTGCGTGTTCAGGGAAAGAGGGAGATCTACGTGGCCATCAAGAGTCTGAAAGCGGGGTACTCTGACAAACAGAGGAGGGACTTCCTGTCTGAGGCCTCCATCATGGGACAGTTTGACCATCCGAACATCATCAGGCTGGAGGGCGTCGTGACAAGATGTGAGTGTTGCCTCATCATTACCTCATCCTCTGCGTGTGTGGGTGGATGCTGTGTTCGATCGTTTTTTTTTTTCCCTCTCTCTCTCTCTCTCTCCATTTGTGCCGTACTAAGTGTGCGCCCGTGTGTCTGTCACATACCTGCGTCAGGCACAGCCGAGCCGTCAGTGATGTAAATAAGAGTTGACCCTGGATCAGATAAAAGCTTCATTACCATGGTAACACAGCGGTGACGCATGGCGGTGTGCACACAGACGCCGACTGTCCACCTCTCAAACGGCCACTTGTTTACTTCGCTTGATTGTGTTAGGCAATTAGAGCGAGTGTGTGTGTGTTCATGGACAGAGGTCTGGTTCAACGAGACGGCTGATTTGTTATCGCTGGGCTTCGCTCTCTCAATCACACGCTCTCTCTCTCTCTGTCTGTGTATCCCTCCCTTGTCTCATATTCCTACCTCGCGCTCCTGCTTTCTCTCTCAGTCAGTGTCCATCTAATCTTCTCAATCAATCGCTCCCCACTTCTCTCCCTCTTTCTCTTTGTCTCCCCCTCGGCCTCCGACTGCTCGCCTGTCCCTCTATCACTCTCTCTCTTTCTCTTTGACTTTCTCATTCAAATTTAGACTTTGTCAACACAGCCAAACAAAGCTGAAAACACAAATCTTTTCCTCCCATTTTCTACGACCGCACTAAAGTCACAGGCACGACTTCATCTGTAGTTTTGGAGCTCTTGCTTAACAGAACTGGAAGAAACCATTAGAACAAGTTTGTGTTGATTTGCAGTACCCTTCCTTCAAAGGTGACAAGTGGACCCGAAACATGCCACCAAAGTCACCCCCACAGTATAACTGGGTTACTCTCTGTAGCATTTAGATTTTTCCTTTACTTTGTCACCAGTGTAGTATTTGTGATCATGACCTGCAAATCCAACCAGAATAGTATAAACCACAATTAAACTTTCCATGGTGGAGAAAAAAGGATAAACTGTTTTTTTTTTTGTTTGTTTTTGTTTTGGCCAAATATAGCCAAAATATTCATTCACGACCAGGGCCACTGTCATCCAACAACCTTCATGCGGCATTCAGCCTCCACTGGAAAAAAAAACTACCTCTGATCTCTAAGCTCTCACACATCAGAAAACATCCAAAAGCTTTTCCAAAACTCTTTTGTATGGCTGGTCAGGGACTGGGTGGCAGTAAAAACTTAAGAAGATGACTTTCTGTGCCTTGTGATCCATTCTGTAATCTTTTAGTTTTGGTAGCAGGTAGCATTTATGAATGTAAATTTTGCCTTTTTCATTTTGTTTGGGAGTTTTAGTGTAAAAATGGCCTGGAAACAGGACACTGGACACACATCCTTTTCATGCACTGATTGAGTTTTCAAAATTAGCCATGAATGTGGATGCAATCTCAGACTCTTCTCCACTTTCTCCTTCTGCTCATGTTCCTCAAAGCCACAGTCACAGTCACTACAAAGAATCTGAATTGTAAACATGCAGGCAGACAAATAAACCTCCACCCCCCCATCATCTCACCTCAGCATCTCCTTCCCTCTGACACACACACACACACACACACATACACATGCAAAGATCTTCAGTCCATCACACACCGGTGCTCAGTGGCACTTAGGCCAACAATAAAAGAGCAAATGCATATGCATAGGCTTTTATCATGAATATTAATAATTCATAAAGTTAATTGGATGTGTTTTTTAGCCTCATGCATATTCAGCAGCATGCATATTAAGAATGAGACCCCACTGCATTTCTTATTCATTTCCTCTCTCTCTCTCTCTCTCTCTCTCTCTCTCTCTCTCCCATTGTCAAAATAATGCCTGATGTTAGCTGTGACCTTTGGCCAGCAGGATTGAGGCAGTTTGTAGTACTGCAGCAACAAACTAAATCAAATGTGTGGGGGCTTTTTTTTCTCTGACAAGCAGACATGTAATTATGGCTCTCTTTTGGTGGCACATACTATTCTGATTTAAAACACCAGAATAAATTCAAGAATTACTGCCAAACCTTTGAAATTCTGTGACAGAGGACAATAGAGGAGCTGACAGTGGAAACAGCTAAATAGCAGAATGTTGCCTTGACAAGCGGCTTACTTGAACATAATAACGTGCTCTTTACTTTGCTGTGCACTTTTAATGTAAGAATATGTGTGCGCGTGTGTTGTTTTTGTGGTGTGTGCATGTGATGAGTGTTTGTCTACTTTTTACATGCCTCCTTTGGTGTCTCTCTTCTCACCTGTCTTCACGGCACATTGGGAAGCTGATAGAGCCCCTCAGAAACAAATCTCACTAGCGGAGCAGTAATTTCACAGGTCACAGCCCAGGGTGTGTGTAGCGAGTGAGGGGGTGAGAGTTGAGATGGGTCAATAATTCCTTCAGGCCTTTTTTCTCCAACACCAGCTGGTCCCTTCACACCGCCCTCAGTCTAATCAGGCAAGCTGACCCTGACTGCTCTGGGCTCAGGTGTGTTGGATTGGTTTGTGTAGGTGGATGTAGTATGAGAATCAGCAGTTGTGGAATACTATTGGTTGGAGAAGTGCTCAGAGAAACTGCAGCTGTCACAGTTCTGCTGTGGAAGAGGCAGTTAACAGTGGTTATATTAAGTACTAATGTGGTGTGTGATAGTGTCAAGTACCAAAAGTCTTGAGTGAGGATATCAGACAAGAACTGTGTGTGAAATATACTTATTTGCTTTCTTGTCAAGACTTATTTAAGATTACCACAATTGTCTGTTAACTGTGAAGCTGGAACTGAGACTGGAGGCTGTTCGCATAGCAGAGCATAAAGACAGCAAATGGAGGGAACAGTTAGCCTGTCTCTGTGTCAATTAATCGATTGGTCAGACAAACAGCGAAAAATGACTGCCGCAATTTCCTTCAGCGAAGGTGAAGTTTGTTTTGTCTGACCAACAGTCTGCTGGACAAACTATTCAAACTGGACCAATCATTTTAGCCATACAACATAATGATACACAAACACACATGTGAAATACCTTTTCCAGTATACGTGGATGTATTTTAAATCACAACACTTAAGAATGGGCTAATTATTTCAGCTTGACAGTGTAACAGTACAGGAAGCAGTGATGCTAGTAATACCAGTGGTTCACGTTCTTGTTGCAATTTCTTCTGACACTTATCATTGAAAATATACTAGTCTTACAATTAGCACTGTCAATGTAATAGTAAAAGTACTATTAGTAGTAGTAGGGGTGATAAAATCCCACAGCAGTAGTAGTGGCGGGATTTTGTGATTTGGGGGCACAAAATTCTGGACTCTGTCCATAGAAATTCACTTTTGGCCTGTCCCTATATTCAGCTATTCATTTTTATATCTTAATAGGCCCTGTATTCCCAGTCCCCTTTGACCCCCCCATCCTTTGCACCAATTGATGGTAGTGGTTGTGGCGGTACTGAAAGTTGTAATGATATTTATTTTCATGTTGTGCAGTTGTATTTTATATTGGAGTTTGAGGTTTTGAATTTGCAGTCTGTCTTTCCTTTTTTGATTCATTTCTATGTGTGTGTGTGTGTGTGTGTGTGTGTGTGTGTGTGTGTGTGTGTGTGTTCTCTCCGCTTAAAACCTCATAAGCCTTCAGTCCCTGCCGTGTGCCACTCTAATAACCTACTCTGCTGTCTGTCACCTGATTGTTGCTATTGTCATGCTAATTAGAGCACCACATGCAGAAAAAGAGGAAAAAAAATAGATCTTTCTTTTCTCTATCTGTCTTTCCACACATCAGGAAAGTGCAGCAATCTGCCCTCTTCCTCCCCCCCGCATCTCCTTATCTTCCCTTCATCTCCCTGTCCCTCATTTTATCCATCCGTCCTTTATGTGTTTTACAATCGCTGCAACAATCGGCTCATTTGGAAAACCCTCAATTACAGAGCTCCATCTCATCTGCCCACATTGCGCACACACACACACAGAGCGGGGAGAGGGGGGGGGGGGGAGGGGGAGAGGAGGAGGGGGGGGGGGGGGGGGGGGGGGGGGGGGGGGGGGGGGGGGGGGGGG
>JBAJHX010000062.1:14556600-14569024 GCA_037176925.1 Amniataba percoides
TTGTTTTGGTGTGTGTGTGTGTGTGTGTGTGTGTGTGTGTGTGTGTGTGTGTGTGTGTGTGTGTGTGTGTGTGTGTGATTGCAGGTACTTTGTTAATCATTTGTAAGCCCCACCAGATGCTATGCAGGGGACCACAGTGCGCGGGGCCTGTCAGTCAACCACCCCTTCATCACACCAACATGCACACAAACACACACTCATGCAGGTGCAGGTGCATAGCGATCCAACCACAAACCCCCCTTCCCCTTGAGGCTGATTAGTATTCATGAGATCTCAGGAGGCCCCTTTATACACACACACAAACACACACACATATTCTGGTGGATTGGTCCATTCTAATTATCTCCTGGCGTTTATGGAGAGGGCTGATTAGAAGCTGTCAGTGTGACTGATGACGACATGCCACGTTATCCCCCAGAGAGACAGAGAGGAAGGCTGGTCACAGCTGTGGACTCCACCACTTCTCTGTCCTCGTCTCTTTATAGTTGGTGTCTTTCTTCCTTGTAATTCTGCTCCACTAACAGCTGCCTTGTTATGTGCCTCCGTAGGTAAGCCGGTGATGATCATAACCGAGTTCATGGAAAACGGATCTCTGGACACTTTCCTCAAGGTGAGTCACGGCTCAGCTGGAAGGAAAACAGCACTCACATTTGCTCCAAGGTCAGGGCCACGAGTCTTTACAAAGGCCATATGGAAAATGATGTCCCAGCTGTAAAGTGTTTGAAATTGTGGAGTTCATTCACCCAAACTGCTGTACTTGAGGGCACATTCTTTTAAAAATATATAAAAGGTAACTGGCTGAAATTGTCTTTCATCTCTCAAAGCTGAAGAATTCAATCCATAAAAGTTTTACAAAGTCCACCAAGGACTCGTCCGATCAAGGACTAAAGAAGTACCCTTGAAAATCAGCTGATTTCTAATCTGGTTTTGAACCACATTTCCACATCACACACACGTTAAAAAAACGTGATCTTGATAGATAACTGTGTGCAGCAAGGACTGACACATCAGACAGTTTTCAATATAAAAAAGGCAACACACCTTTACTAGATGGTCCAGTGCACGTAGAATAGTAATTAAAAATACTAGTCCATTGGGGGCTGAAAAGTTGAATTTGAGTGACTGAAGTAAAAATCTCTGTTGTCTTAGCTGGAAGAAACATACCACCAACATAGTATATATGTAATATATAAATAAGTAAATGGAAGAGATGTTATTCCAAATAGATTCAGTGTATTCACAGACACGCTGACTGAACTTTCTTTTGTGAGTATGGACAGAGGAGTGATCGAGCACAGAAACATTCAGATGGATGAGTGGCCTCCCCACATTGTTTCATCACATAATGTTTGATACTGTGTTTATGAAATGCACTTTGTGTCCATATCCCAAAACGGCAGCAGACTGCTGACAACTGGGTAATAAAACACAGAAATTGTATTGCTTTGTGTGCAACATTTGCTCTGTCAGTGGTTACAGTAATGAACAGTTTGCTTCAAAGGTAATGGAATACCACAAAAGACATATGGATGTTAAGAGTCAAGATAGCAAGATTGAAAATCACCTATAAATGCCAAAAAAGATTTAAAGGAAATTATCTTTATCATGGATGAACAAAGAAATAAAAAGAGCATAAATATTTCTGGGAACATTCATCATGATGAAGTCCAGAAAAAAAGATCTCTGCAGAGAGTCTGGTTTAAAAGTAAATATCATCTGTAGAGCAAGTGAACATGGTGCTTAAATCATCTTACAAAAGTGAGTCCTCAAAAGCAGATTTTACTCAAGGTCATTGTTGAACCTCTTATGATTACACAGATTTAAAAATCAAAGGAAGGCTGTGGAGGTAATGCTTTGTTATTAAAACTGACATTATGGCAAGAGTTTGAGCAGCGTCACTCAATACATCATTTCACAAAGTGATGTTTAGATACATTTGGTCAAATTAAGTTTATTTAGCAAATCTAGATGCATTTTCTCACAATTGACAGAGGGTCTGTCTGTCTGGGTCTATTTAACGGCATATGCAGAAGACAGGCATATAATGTTTTGATAAATGTTTAATTCACGATTCCTGTTCACACAAAACATGCCAGAAGTAGCAAACGTGCATCATTGATTTCTGAATTGGGCTCCGCATACACGCAGATGAATAGCTCGTTGCAGCCCTGACGCGCCTCACATTCAAAGTCCCCCTGATTCATATTCAGGGTTTGTTTGTCAGCCAGTAAAATCACTGCAGTGCTCCAAAGCCATTAAGCCTTTGATGATAGGCCCATCGCTAAATAGACACCAATCCCATCAGCAACTCTGAAGCTAAATGAAATGAAATCTGACAGATGAAAAAAAGCAGCCACAGCATAGTGTCCTGAAACACACACACACACACGCACACGTGTGGATACATGCATGTTGTGTGTTACTGCATGCATTGCAATGAGGGCCATAAAGAGTGGCCACAGTGGCTCAATATAATTATGGGATAAGTTTTATGGGTTTTACAGCTCATCCGTGCTCCAAGCATCCATATGTATCTTTAATTATGCTGACCATTTATCAAGCGGCCGTCCCTAAGAAATAGCAAAACCACTGTTCTGTCTGTTCCTCTCTCAGTCTCCTTGTTTCTACAGCGGTGTCTTTATCCTTCATTGAGTTTCCCCTTTAAATTTTCTCATAAAAACTTAAGTAATGCGCAATAATTTGCCCCCCTCCCAAAAAAGCCTACTAAAAAAAAAAGTCTCATTTTCCATTGTCACCTGTCTCATCCGTCTCCCTCATCTCCTTGTCTAACCTCTCTGGCCTGCATTTGTCTCCTCTCTCTTTCCCTGCCCTGCCCACCCTCCCTCCCCCTTCCTGGCAATGCAACGTGGTGGGCAGATTGATAGAGGAAGTCTGTAGGTTTGTTAGACAGTCCAATCAATCAGCATCTCACAAAACCACCGGCTAATTAACTTACTCCACAGCTGCCGAGGGAGAGAGAGAGACTGAAAGACAGAGAGAGACAGAACTGTAGAGTGAGGGCAGGGGGTGGGGGTGCACAGATGCAGAAAGATGAAGGAAGATAGATAGATAGATGGAGACTGAAGCAAAGTAATACAGAGTTTTCTCTCTCTCTCTCTCTCTCTGAGACAGAGACTGAGGAGAGACAGAGATGGATGGAAAGGACAAAGAGACAGAGGGAAGGAGAGATGATATAAAGGAGAGTGGGTGACTGATAACATGGATGGCTTTTTAACGGGGACTGTTGGCCCAGGGCAGAAATAATTGGCAGAGGAAGGTGAGCTGGACCGTCATCGATCAACAGGCTCGCTCTCTGCCAAAGACAGCTCAAATCTGAAATCCTGTGAGCTCTGCTTGGGCACACGGTCAGTGTTAGAGAGGAAAGTTTTGTCCGCTCTGTCAGATCCGGGCCTCAGCAAGTAGGATTTTTTTCACGATCCTCCATTGATCCCTGAGAGGAGGAATTCATCTTTTGCTCGCCACCCTCCATAGAGAGGTCAAAGCGTGGGGATAGCTGGAGCTGGAAGGGATTCAGATCTTGCGCAGGGACACTTCAGAGGCGAATCGCTGCCATTACAGATGCTTGAATCCCGGCTTGAACCTTCACTTCCAGCTGAGGCTGTTGTAGCCCCCCCCTCCTTTTCCTGATCACTATACCACCCTGCTGCAGCTTACTGTCAGCGTTTACAATCTGTGCTGTCTCCTCGTCTCTCCTTCTAGAAACACGACGGCCAGTTCACCGTGATCCAGCTGGTCGGCATGCTGCGCGGCATCGCCTCAGGTATGAAGTACCTGTCAGACATGAGCTACGTTCACAGAGACCTGGCAGCGCGAAACATCCTGGTCAACAGCAACCTGGTGTGTAAAGTGTCCGACTTTGGCCTGAGTCGGGTTCTGGAGGACGACCCGGAGGCTGCTTACACCACGAGGGTAAGAAACGCTCTCATGGGTTCAACTGTAATAAATAAATGTTATCTCCAATTGTGGCACATCCACCCATTGACCTCTATATTGTTAGATTAAGTCCAAATCCAAACCAGACATGCATAAAATCATTTTCAAAGAGGGGAGCTGACCTAAAAAGGACCTGAGGGAAAGTCAGAACTGATCCAAAACAGACCAGAGAATAATCAGATCCGATCCAAAAGGTGGTCCACCTAAACAGACCTAAATAAAGAGAGAGCGCCACTGCTGGCTGCTAAATGAAGCACAGCAAATTAATAAGCAGCTGAGGAACAACAGGCTGCCATTAAGAGTGAATGGGACCTCCCAGAGATAACATTCTGGCACTGCCTCTGTGATGCTCAAAAGGTGGACAGAAGATGCAATGCAGAGAAAGTTGAGGCAAATCTCCTCTGACATGGTGTAGCAGAAGCCCGGAGTAATCCAGTCATGCTGTGTTTTGATTCCCTCGGGAAACAGAGCAATGTAAAAGCACTTCAAAACAAATGTGGTAAAAGCGCTAAATGGCTTCTTCATTTAACAGAAGTTTGAACAAGCTACCGGGACTTGAAAATGATGCGTGAAAACCCATCGCACAGGAAATTAACTACTTTGTTGTTTTCCAGAATATCAGCAGGAGGAAATAACTGTCCAATCACAGCAGCATACATAAATTACTTTAAACATACCCAGAAGCTGCGGTCTCACTTATATCGCTCACAAAATTCAAGGCGAACATAGGATGAATGCTTACACACCGCCTCCTCCTTCCCCTCCATTTTTGCCTGTGTGTAATCAAATCAAAGGAAGTCTGTGGTAACATCGCCGTCCTCTCACAGAGCACAGAGAGAATGAAGAAACTCAAACGTCAGTGAGTTAAACCACTGCGGAGTAACTCATCTAAAATGCCCACAAGGAGATGGCATTATTCATATTCATAGGAAGTGTTGGGGATGTTATTTTTAATATGGCATTAGCATTGCCCTGGGAGGAGTGTATCAGCCGCTGACTGCTCTATTGCAATCACACACACACTCCCACTGATGTCAGGAGACCTAGATGGAGAGCTGCAGGCACCGGGGGGTGGGAGAGGTGGGGGGGGGGGGGCTGTGGTGGGGGCGCACAAAGGGAGAGGCCAAGGTGGAGATGAGGAAGAGACAGGGAGAGAGGAGTGGATATCAAATAAGACTGAGATCGAGGGAGGCGGAGAGAGAGAGAGAGAGAAAGAAAATACGGGAAGGATCCAGTGAGAGCAGTTAAGAGAAAGAAAGAAAAAAAGGAGGATGGGGTAGGGGTGGACAGGGGGTGGTGGAAACAAAAGTACAGTGCAGAGTGACTTGGCAGCTTTGTCTTTTATTTGACTTTGACCAACCAGAGACGGGGAATGCTAGGTGGTGCAGAGGCAGCAGCTGCATGTTAAAAAGCTGAAGCGAGCCCTATAGAGGTACGGCGCGCGTGTACTGTCTGTTGTGTCTATACAGCGGTCTTCATGCGATCCTTTGATCTGTGCATCAACAACAAAGGCAGGAGCAGCACGGAGGATGAAAACAGGAAATAAAATGGACAGCACAAGAAAGTCAAGTGCGGGAGTACACTAGGGCAAAAGTAACCCGTTTGTTGTGAGCATATTAGAGAGGAGTGTTTTGTTAAGCTGCTGTGTAATCTCACCTGCACTGTTTGTTAAAAGCGGCACTGTTTCGAACTTCTCCGCAGCCACCGTCTTACAATATGTTTAGCAGCTCGAGTCTTGGTTTAATCCAGCACGTAGTCACAATCATATGCAAGTGAAACATAAAACACTTAAACCACTACAGGCACAGTAAATAATCAGGTTGGGGGTGACATATTCAGAATGCCAACGAGGTATTGACTGCTTTGCTGAACACCTCCAGGGAGGGAAGATCCCCATCAGATGGACGGCACCGGAGGCCATAGCCTACAGGAAGTTCACCTCAGCCAGCGATGTCTGGAGCTATGGCATCGTCATGTGGGAGGTGATTTCATATGGAGAGAGGCCCTACTGGGAGATGTCCAACCAGGATGTGAGTGTAACACTAAGACTAAAGACTTTTCCACCATCAATCTTCAGCTCAGGTCTTAACTATTAAAGTGTATCTTCCTGGACATTTGTTCTTCCCTCTCTTATACGATCACAGAACTTACTATCGCCCATCTATCCCTGCAGGTGATCAAAGCAATAGATGAGGGCTACCGTCTCCCCGCTCCGATGGACTGTCCTGTGGTGTTGCACCAGCTCATGCTGGACTGCTGGGAGAAGGGACGCAGCGACAGGCCAAAGTTTGGACAGATTGTCACAATCCTGGACAAGCTCATCAGGAACCCTGCCAGCCTCAGAGAGCTGGCCAACAGCTCAGTATGGTCAGTGGGAGACAGCTATAAATTGAAGCTGTGAATTCAACACTTTAACTCACACGCGCATGCAGCCTTGAGATACTTGGATTAGACTGTAGGGCGACACATGCATTGAAGGCATAATCACTGGTTTGGATCTACATTGTAGATGTACTTTGTCAGTTTTGAAAATTAGAAAATGTAGAAAGTAGAAAATGGCATTTACCTCCGTAAAATCACATTCTTATCTTCTCTCGGCAAAGTCATATTTGTCAGTCAAAGGGTACAAATACAGGGCTGTGGGTTGGCATATCCATAGTCTCGCATTCACTTTCGACATCTTGGTTCCCCAGTGGTATATCATAATTTATACATACACAATTTACACTTTCAGCATTTAGCTGATGTTTGGAACCAGACAAGCATACAGACTGCACAACATGTGTTTCAGTGCCTTTCAAAGCAGACACTCTAAATACAAATAAACTCCAGCCAAACTGAAAAGACAGCACAGTGCAGCACTAGATGTCAGTGCAGAAACATTTAGTCCTGCATATGTAAGTCAGTTTGAGCATGCAAATTAATAAATACACACAACTCTATTACCTATTTATAAATATACTAAGCATGCAAGCAAGTCAAAGGGTTCCATGAGTAAAGCTGCATATGCTTTTACTAGGGGGCAGGGAGCGGACCGATCATTAATCATACTTACCCACTAATGGCTAGGTTTTAAGTTTAGGCTTTTCTTTTCACGGTGGATTTGAGTCTGTCAGGCTGCGGCTGTTGCAGAATTAAAAGGTATCCTGTCCAAATGCAGGACCACAAATGAGCATTAAGTGGCTCTTCAAGTGAGCAGCCGACAGTTTATATTATTATGAATGTGCTAAGTGGAGTAATATTTAATAACTGTTCTAAAGAAATTTACTTTTCTTCAGCAACAGCGAGAAACTGTAATTTAGCCACTCAACAGGACAACATTTCACTGAGTTGTGAGTGTGCTTTGTATCCCAGCAGGGAGGACCCGTCCACCCCAGAGTTCAGTGTGAGCACAGTCGATGAGTGGCTGGAGGCCATCAAGATGGGCCAGTATAAGGAGAACTTTTCCAGTTCTGGATATGTCAGCTTGGACTCAGTCCTCTACATCAGTGTCAGGTACAGACAGCTGGTGACTCATCCCAGTTAAATGAAACACTCAAAAGGTCAACATTGTCAGTAGAAAGATGCTTTACATTCCACTTGAGTGTCATTTGAAATTAAATAAGGGGGTTTACACAAGTGTCTTGGACATGAAACCTCTGCAGCTGCTTGACATTTGAAGGACAATGTGGATGTTTTTTTTTAAAGTATCACATACAAATGAAATATTTGTCTGCATTTTTTCCTCTTTCCCCATAGTGAATTGGCTAAGATGGGTGTGACTCTGGCCGGCCACCAGAAGAAGATTTTGTCCAGCGTGCAGAGCCTGCAGACCCAGGGGACGCACGTCCAAGTATAACAGTTTCCACAGAAACACACAGTGAGACAGAGCCAAAATGGATGCTCCTGTGAAGAGTTTCTCCACTGAAATGGAGTTGTAATGGATACTCTGCGCTCTGGCCTCCATTGATTTTGAGACACACTGAGATGGAGACAACATGGACGCTTGACTCCTTCACCCTGCAGTTTCACCATTCTTCCCATCCTTGATGGGCACTACCGGCTTTAGCACTCAAGAGTCCCAGCAACACAGCCACCATTATGGAGCAGAAGAGAGACACATGTCCAACAGCAAGGCCACATCTAGATTATCCCAGAACATTTCACATCATATCAGCTCAGCAAAAGAAGAAAAAAAAAGATTTTTAACAAATGAAATGACAAAAAAAACAAAAACAAAGTAGAATATAATTATCATCACTGTCTGTGAGGTGTACAGTTGGTTTTTACTGTCATTTTGTTCCTGTTTTGAGTTTTCACCTTGAAGAGTTTAAAAAGGGTCAGAAGATATGTATATGTGTAGATATATGTTTATATGGGCTGTGTGTCCCACAACCGTAGAGATGGACCTAACGTTTGTATTGGTGGTGAGGTTTATATCGCTCAACCTTAATAGGAGTTATTACCTAGTACATTTATGGCCCCTTCCTTTGCTCTCTGCATACAGAAAGCCAATGAATGAGCCGAGATTCTGAATGACATGAATGTGTGGGGTGAGGGGAACAGAAAACCTGGACCTTTAGAGATAGAGGGGGATGTAGAATTTGCTAGCTCATGTAGGATGGAAGTATGATTCATTTAAATAGTGTATTTGACCAGGACAAGGGCTTCCCTAGTGACTGCTCTCAGATACACTTCCACAGCAACCAGACCCAGTGCACGTTTGCTAGTCTGCTTGCACTTATGATGTAACTGGGTGCAAAGAAATAGCAGAAACTGCTTAAAGTGCAGTTAGCACAGAGAAATTCTTACTCTTCCATAACCGACTGTCTATTCTAAACGGCATCGTCTATTCAGCTCTTAGAGTATGATGTTGTTAGGATTATTTCAGCCTATGCGTTTGCCTTCCCACGTTTCAGGTGTGTTAAGAAAGTTATAGTGTTTCCTGCAGAGGAGTGGTGATGCCAAGGTCATGATAGAGTTGACACTGTTAAGAACGTGTAACTTGTTTTTCCAGTGTTGTGCCATGTAAAGTAACCTTGATTATCTGGGCAACATACCGACATCCTTACTATGCTCTGTCCTTCAATGAGTTTATATGGCTGTATGGTAACACATGGACATTCGCAATGATTACAGTGTTTTGTCCAAATATTCTTCTTGATGAAAAAGGAGCATTGAAATGGAAATTTTCTTTCAAGGGGAAGAAACATATGCAGTGTTGATTTTCAGCTGTGCCACCACAAGAGGGGAAATTTTACTTAAGATAAGATGGTCTGTGTCATGCACGGTCTCACGTTCTTACTATCAGCCATGCAAACTATTCAGCTACGTCACGCACCCCAAGTTTCAAACCAATATTCATGAGGTTAAAAACGATGTTTACAGCAAAAAGAAAATGTACATTGTTGGTTTTTACTTTGTCAGACAGTAATAGCCTCTTATCACATTAATTACAGTGTTAGATATGATGGGACCCTCGCTGTGTGCACTGCATTAATGGCACTGAACCTGCTTTAGTATATTCCCAAACCCAGTTTTAATATATGTGGTACTCTATAGGACCAACAGTGGCATACAGTTCAGTATATATGATTGTATCATAGTGTAAAATATGTACAGTGTTGATTTCCAATGTTAGAATGTTTGTAATGATAACGATGATGATGATGACTATGATGTACTTTTATTGTGAAAAAGAGATTTCTGAAGTACTCGTTCAGGGGCGGGTGATACAGGAGAAAAGCGAAGGGAGCCGATTTGTTGGTCTGAACAAAGGAATGTAGCATGGTGCGAAGCTTCAGCTTTGATTGGCAGGTGACAGTGACTGCAGTTTCTACCATAGTGTTAGATTGAGTAGAATGGACTTTCCTTATTGATATACTGGCTTAATTTGCAAAACACCCATAAATAGTTATTATGTGTACTTTTTATGCCTGTGTCCACCTATAACGCAGCCTGTAAAAATGCTCGTTCGGGTGGGAGAAGGAGGGAAGCTCAGATGAAAGAAGTCCTCAGATCAAAATATTATCTACTAATTTTCTAAACCCCTCTACATGAAATTGTCCTATCATAGCTTAGCAACCGTAACCATGCAAGTTTTGCATTTTGCATCCTGAGGGTATTCAAATATAGTTCCAACACTAATATGAATTTAAAGAGTTTAGATTATGATGAATTTTTTTCAGCTTAAACCCAAAATACAAGCGTGAGTAATGGACTTAACAGTGTATTTGTATGCTCTAACATAAGACACAACTGCTGTAATTTCAGGTTAACACACCAACCACTTACAGTTGGCAGAGTTAATTAATAAGGTTACATTTGTTTTTGGAAGGTAGAGGTTATGAAAATAAAAGCCCCATTCAAAACTAGCTCATACCCTGTGTTGTATTTCCTCACCGAAGATGAAGCCTCTCTTGGATGGTATCAGAGTTTAGGCTTTTCCGTCCTGCTCTTTATTGGCCTTGAGGATTTTTACATTCCAGCAGCCCCAGTCAGCATCAATCGAGATTGCAGTGCATTTGCCAAACACACTGATTAGTCCTCCTTCTGAATGCCTTTTCTCTTGTAATGTTAAAAGTGAACCATGTTGCTGGATAACAGCTGTAGTCCAACACAGGCGGCATTTTCACTGGTTTGGCAACACCTACTAAAATATCCCAGAAAGATTGATTTTCATTTGCTGCTTTTGTTTGTGCCTCTTTGAAATCAAGGACCCAATATTTAAAATTGTTAATTATATTATTCCATTCCCTGTTAGAATGCAATCTTGACTTGCATAGCAACAGTAACTGAGGGGGGCGGGGCTTACTGTATCAGAATTGTTAAAAAAAAATGTCTTGCAAAAATCAATTGAGCCAGAAAACGTGAGTACATTCTACTCTTGCTAACTCTATGATTTCACTCTAGCGGACTACCCTTGACCGCTGGCCTTTTAGATGCCTTATTTACTGAGCTATTGTTCTTTTTTGTTGCCCTATACAGGCGATATTAAGAGTAAAGTGTATGTACAGGTAGTATTTATCTGTGTTCTTAAGATGACCTCACATCAGCACCCTGGTTTTGTAACAGCCCAGAGACCCCTTCCAACAGCACCCTCACTTTGATTCCTCTGAGCACAAGGAAGGCATTTTGAAAGTATTAGAATAAATCTTAAAGCCGATGACCCGCAAAAGCTGAGAAATCAGACATAATCTTCCGTATTTGAGTCACAAGATATCCACTGATTCAAAAGAAATGATGGATGTGATTGGCTCACACTTTGAAATTCTACATCTGGTTGCAAAAGTACAATATATTCATGGGCGAAATCCCTCATGCAGCATCAGGATTAGAGAAGGATCATTTAAAGTGTCACCCAAAAAGTATGGGTACATTGTGATGACATCCTCCCTTTTTTTATAAGCTTATTCAACACTCCCACTTGAAGCGTTTTAAAAATACAGAAATCATGCCCGCACTTTGATTTCAAATCTCAAATTCCCAGTTTTGTGTCACTATTCACCCTATCAAAGTTAACTATGTGGGTGGGTTTGCTTGAGCTAAAATAGAGTGTTTTGTCCTTCCTTTCCCACCAGGTCTGTATTGTAAATGTTCATGAGTGATTCTCATTCCAGATTTTCAGTTTTCTCTCTCTCTCTCTCTCTCTCTCTCTCTCTCTCTCTCCCTCTCTCTCCCTCTTTGTTTGGCCACCGTACAATGCTAATTTGTCCCCATGCCAGTTTCCTCTGCGTTGCTTGTTGTAAAGGGTGTAGGCATTCTAATGTCTTTCATGTTGCTGTAATAAATATGCTAATATTTCTAATTTCTCACCTGAAGCCTGCCATGTCTTTTTCTTTCACACATTTTCTGCCTTTCTCTTTCTGTCTGTCTCCCTCTCTAAGACACGCACACAAGAAATGGGCTTATTAACTTCCACAGTTAATATTATGTCTGGACTTTTGGGATATGCTGGCATAAAATTCAAAGTGCCTGGCCATGAAAGTGCTATGAAGACTTCGCTTAATTATTTTTTGCTGTGTAACAAAGCCTAAAGGTTTCAAATTTTGTTTTGGTGAATGTCTGACCGGCCTTGCAGAAAATGAGTGCACGACTGGGACATAGTCTCATTTGTCCCCAGCTTTTCTCTAATGGGGACAGGGGTGGTGAAATTCCCATCATAACATTCTTGAATGGTAAAATATGGCCGTCCTGAAACCACATCTTCATTATCAGTGTGTGTGTGTGTGTGTGTGCGTTCCTAACCGAAAGATAATTTTGTCTCGGGGGAAGGGGGAGGTCAGCGACTCCTGGCCTTGGTTAACCCCTTAATGCACTGGCTCAGTTGCTGTCACTCTATGTTACTGCCATTACACCTCATTTAGCCCATCATATTAGGCTCCATATTCCCCTATCGCTCGCTCCCTGCACCACTTTCTCTCTCACACACACACACACACACACACACACACACACACACACACACACACACACACACACACACACACAC
>JBAJHX010000062.1:14570007-14587781 GCA_037176925.1 Amniataba percoides
CACACACACACACACACACACACACACACACACACACACACACACACACACACACACACACTCTCTCTCTCTCTCTCCCTCCCATGGGAATTGTAATTGGCCCCCTCTGTCATGCTGTCAGGTGTGCGCTTGAGTGTCCCCTCATGTGCAACAGCAGACATTAAAATAACACAAGAGACCAAACAGCCATAGATTTACCGTGACCTCCACAGGGTCAGCCATATGTGTACGCATGTGTATGTGTGTCTGTCCATAGATGCGTCGATGTTGCATCTGTGCGTAAATAAAGCTTGTGAGACCAAAACAGATGCTCATGCATGAGCGAGGCAACAGTATCAGAGAGGAGAGACCAAAAAAGAAAGAAGTGGTTCGAATTTGAACCAGAGGAAAGATTTCATCAGTCATTGGTTAAATTTGCTGAAGTTCCTGCTTTGTCGCTCTTGATTGCATTGCGTGTGTCCTCTCTAATCAAATATGGCCAAGTTCAGACAGGCTCAGCGTTTCGTGGTCCGCACATACACGCGCGCACACATCAGTGCTCTTCTGTCTCATGAGGTTTTAGTTTGCTATCAAAGCGATTTCCTGTCTCAAATTTTCATCAGTAATCAAAGTTCCTGATTGAATTTGAAAAGTGAGCCCAGCTCCATAAATCACATTACATGCCTCACTCCCATCATGCCTGCTCTCATCAGCCACAGGAATGAGACGCCACCCTGGGTGTATGTATGCGTCATGGCCTCTGTGTATGTGTGTGTTCCTGTGCATGGAGTGGAACGGGAAAATGGATGTTGACAGAGCTCTGATTTGATCCGTGCAATTTTTTGTCGGGACAGATAATACAAAGAGGAGAGAAGGATGGTGACACCATAGTAAAGCTAACACACCTGGGTCTGAATGCATGTGGAAACTATTCTTCGCATTTGCTCCGGTGTCAACTGGATATCAGATTGGTGGAGTTTATTGCATCTTTTCAGATCAAATACAGATCAGATACAAATCACTGATAAACTCAGCTAAAGTGAATTTGGTGGGAAAAGGCTCTGAAAGGCTTTTGTTTCTGGCATGGATAGATTACTGAACAGGCCTCCCCTGGCTCAGGCCCAGGTATGTAAGGGTTTGGGGGAGGCAACCAAATCCAATCCAATAGCTGTTTTTTCTTCTTTTTCTTCCATTATATTTCCCTTTTTTTCGTATGTTAAAGTGGCATTTTATTAAAATACAGTAGCATTAGTAAAGCCATTTAAATGTAAAGTCTGACAGCAGGATAAGCCGGCTTTAACAAAAAGATTTCATCTTCTGCTTTCTAATTTGTCTTAGGATATTTTATAGTGTGCAGTTTTTGTGAAGCATTTACAGTATGTGTTCAGAGGAAAGTCACTGCAGTTCTGCTGTGGCAGGAAGCTCAGTCTCTCTCCCTTCATGTGAAGTAAATGCTAAATATATTTAAAAATACTACACTTAATAAGTTCAGCAGCACTTGAAACGTCTCGTTCACCTGCGAAATGACGCTGAAACAGACCTAAAGGATTACGCTTAGATACAAAGCAACTACAACATAAAAAAAAACTAGAAATGACTGTAAAGACACTTAAAACGACTATGAAGAAACCCGAATGACAAATGACTAAAGAGACACATGGTATTTAGTGCCAAATAAGCTAAAAACTTTAACATTTCCAAATCATGCTTGACCCAAATCAAATAGGTAAGTGAGTATTGCCTGCATTGGACAGCTGTTACCACCTGAAATCAGTAACAGATTTCAAAATAGAGCAGAAGCAGACAGAGGATGAACAGAATAAGAGGAGAGGATAATAAATGGTGTTTGAGATTGAAAAAAAAGGTGAAGAAAAACTTGGAGGGGTTTGGAGGGACTGAGATAATATTGACCACATAATCCCTTACAGATGTGGAAATCACTGTTAAATGCCTGGCAGACATGACATGCTGAACTGCTATTGGATGACTCAAGAGGGACTCTGACCAAAGACAAACTCACTTTTGCTCAAACGCACTCTGTCGAAGGAGAAAAGATGTGGAAACTCTAAATTTAGAGCAAACGTAGCAAGGCCACATCTGTGGGTCTATAAATTACACAAACGGACACACACAGGCTGTATACCTTTCCAGTGTGCAGTAACTCATACGGGTTGATAGTGTCCATAGGAGCCTTATTTATTCAAGTGTAAACACACTGCTAATGTCTTCCTACTGAGAAATGTACAGGCCTGGGTCTGCCCCTTTGTGAAATCCCATTATGAGCCCTGTGTGTGACAGCTGATTGCAGTATGTTGCATGACTTCCTGCGCTTGTTGCCTGTGTGCGTACATGTGTACGTGTGGTGGAGACACACGAGTGTTCTTTGGTGCACACCGCGTGTTTACGTGTGTTTCCTATCCTGTGTAATCAAACACAGCTCTTCAAGTGCCATCAATCAAGCTTTGATGTTACAGGGAAGAGCCGAGGAAACTGCCACAGCCCCCCCCCCACCCCCACCCAAGCTGACGCTGAGCTGGGGGAAGCTGCTTTAGTGTTGGTGGATCCATAAGAAACCAAATAGAGGTGTACAAGCTCCGGGGCCTGCAGCTAACCACCTACATTATGTAGCCGATCAGAAATGTGGTTATGTCAGGGCACTGTGTAATGTCTTGGCTGGTGAAAATACAGACCTCCGTGGTTTACATCGACACAGTTTTTAACATCAAAGCATCAAAATAATATGGCTCTACTCTGAGCATCGGCCGTCATGCTCGTGCCCCTTTCATCATCCTGTTCTTTCCATTCATCATCCACTACTTATCTTTTGCTTTTTTTCTTATCTGAAAAGGACATACAGCTGTAAGACTACAGTGTTTTGCAACAATTGTAGTAGACATAAAAACACACATATATATATACCTATATAGATACACACACACACACACACACACATATATATATATATTTAAAAGCTATAAATGCTAAATAGAATGTATTTATGTAGTTCTTTACATCATGCTTTACACACTTGTGCAATGGCAATGTTGCTACCATGCAAGGTCCAGCAGCAGAAATGTTTAGTGTCTTGCTCAAGGACAAGAGGATTGTGATTTTTCTCATTCTGCTTCCCTTAAATTTCACTGAACATTGTATTTCTGGATTCTGATATACATAATACATCTATCCTGCCTTTTGAAAATTCGTATTAAATGAGCCCATAAAACTTTCTTCCCCAAGACAAATTTCAACCATCGTTATCTTTGGAAGAAAAGGTTCGGGTTTTGCAGCTGTGATCCCTCAGAGAAGATTTGGTCGGTCACTGTGTAAAGATATTCCAAAGATATGGGGTGGTCTCTTAATTTTTTCCAGAGCTGTGAATGGAAAGCACATTTAAGTGGTGGGTTGGAATGACTTTAAACTGAAGGTCTCATTAGGACATCATTAGAGGGTGCCACTCTAAGTTAAAACTATTAAATGAAATAGTAAAAATGTCTCCATATTGTGATGTTAATATAAGCATGCAGAATGCAGACTGCTATTAAAAATGGCACATCTGATCATCTTCTGGTCTCTTACTATTAAAAGACCACCTTTTATGCCTTCCCTCCTCCATCTACTCCTCCTCTTCCTGCAGCCCGTTTGTCATCTACATAATGGTTGCCATTGACAAGTGGGCATGTCTGCTTGGCATTGATTGGTGGTGTCCTCTGGGGATTTGACTAGTGGCATAAGAGAAAACCAAGCAGGGGTGAGTGGTGCTGTTGGTTGTGCGCGTGGGTGTGTTTGGCAAATTACAGGTACAGTAAGGAAACGGAAAGAATTCAGAGTGCATCAAAATAATGCAGTGGAGTTGTACAGTAAAAAACCCAGTGATATATACGAAGTAGCCAACGCTCACTCACAGAACTAGAAGAGGATAAAATTAGAGATCGACCAGCACGTGTGACAGGCTCGTCAATGAGTTGAAGTTAATGAGAAGGATGTTTGGTGGTCAAGGGTCAATAGCCTAACCGAGACATTTGGCTCTTAATATGCATTTCTATTGGACCATCTGAGTCACTTGTAAATATTCATCTGGTCTTCAACAATTATGTTCTTTCTTGTTGATTTTTACTTCAAAATGTTTAATGTGAGCGTGTTAGCATGTTGACTTTGACATGTAACACAAAGTATCACTGTGCCTTTGTTCTGCCTCACAGAGACGTTTTCATGGCTGAAATTTTGTTTTCATAAAATGCACTACTGACCTGCATAGCGGAGCATGTGATCCATAACCACAGTTATATTAACCTCTGTAAACCAAAATTACATGAAATGGATAAACCAGTTCCATGTAGTTGTTATTTTTATACTGACATCTTATTTTCAAGAAAACTTTGATTAACTTTAAACAGATTGTTTTGGAATAAAATCAAAGTCAACCAAATCACAGAAGCTAGACATGCTGGGGGAGAAGTGAAGAAAATATACATTGGAAGTACAGAGAGATAAACAACAGGACAGCCAAATTACAAGTTTAAGAGCAAAAAAAACAAACAGTCGGTGGGGTTTTTGTAGTGTAAAACCACAATCACATGGTTTGTAAAATGTCACGGAAAACTAACAGCAACTTTGGAGGGACACCAACATATGCACGCACATGCACAAAGTATCCATAACCACATGCAGTAAGCACACTGTGATAGTTGATGTTTGACCACACAAGATGGGTTACTAAAACAGTGTGCAAGTGCTGACTCAAACTCCTCTTGTGGTCTATTCACAAAGCATAAAAAAAACATTCAAGCCTGCCTCTCTATCTAGATCCTTGCCATACTCTGTCTGAAATGAATGAATGTTTATTGTTTCTGCCATTACAACGGAGCAATTGTTTGTGCGTGTGCGTGCTTATGAGTGCACACACACGCACATGAGGCACAAACTCAGAGCTAAGGGTAGGCCGTTGAGGCTCTAAATCAGCCACATGCTTACTAACAGAGGTTTGACCCAAATAACAATGTAATTTATGAAGGCTTTTAGGCTCCCAGGCAGCCATGGAAATAGAACAGAGAATAATGTGAGTCTGACCGTAGCTACATCACTTCAGTTTATGTCCTAGTCTTTTACTAGGACACACGTCCGCTGTTCTTAATGATACAGAGACAGTAAACACAATGTTAATGGACATCAGGTTTACAAAGATGTGCTCAGCTGCAAATGCACAGCGGTGCGCGCAATTATGGGCATGCTCACAAACGGGAATGCTAAACAGGTGCAGGTACTGACGGGCGCGATTATAAACAGAGATGCAATCAAAAGTAGAGACAGTATAGTGAATGACGGGGATACAGTGATAGAGGCGGTGAGAAATGCTGTGAGAGACAGATGGATGGAGAAGGAGGGACAGACCGAAGAAGAGAGATCATTAGTAGCCCACCGTCAGGCTCTGGCCCCAGGCAGGGTTAGAGGCTGAAATGGACTGTTAGCAGCTGCTGGAGAAGATGACATCTCAGGCAGACCCAAAGGACGAGTTAAGCTCTCTCTATACACTATGGCTCTGTGTGTAGGGTTGTGTGCAGGAGCCTGCATGCATATAATCCCATGCGTTACTCTCTTGTGCTGTAGTGGGTCATTTGCCTCAGTGTTTGAAGTGGAGATGCAGCTCAGAGGATCAGGCTCCTTTCACGGCTCTAAAGATCAGAGCGCAGAGCACCAGGATGCCATCAGAGCGGAGGAGAGGGCAAAGACAGACAAATGAGATGACACGAGACCTTTCTCACACAAGCCTCTTTTCTTTTCCTGCTTTCTGTCTAAGACTGTGTCCATGTGCTGTATCTTGGAACAGGATTTGCGTGTGAAAACAATGTAAATAAAACATAAATTCAGGTCTTTTTTACTGCCACCCACAATATAACAATCTCCTAATACAAAGTATTTGTGAGCTTTAACCACATCAATTTTTTGTACATGTTTAGTTTGACCAGAGAAGCAGAAAAGAACACAACTGCATGCTGAGTTTGGCTCAAGTGAGACGTTTTAAAATTGCAATCTTGTCTCACAAAAAATGAGTGCAGGTTATGACCTCAACTGGACTTGATCGCTCAAGACTCGCATTTAAAATGAGTGCTAAGAGCGAGGGTTAGAGGTGGAGAGAGAGGGCTCACATGATCGTTTTCCAAAAACTCCATTTTCCCTGTCTACGCTACAAATGCAAGGCCAGTGTTTTCAGATGCATCCGCTGCCAGTCTGGAGGTCAAAACAGAAGGGAGAGAACTGCGTGCTTCTGGTCCTGTACTCAGAGAGGGAAAAGAGTCTTTGCTTGGCTCTTCTTACACACTCGGCCCATTGACAGTGGGCCGTGAGAATCAGGCAAGCTGGTAGTACGTCAGTAATGACATTACACTGCTCTGTTTTCATTTGATACACAGTCAGATGATTTACTTAATGCCTCCGCAGACTCATGACAGACAAGAACAACTGAGAGCGAAAGGGGACAAAGCACGAATGGTGGAGAGAGGGGGGGGGGAGAGAGAGAGAGAGAGCCAATTTGTGCGTTCACATGTTTTTCTCAGACTTATCATCACACAAATTAGGTCCTGCTTTCTGCTGATAAGGTCAGCTGTCAGTCTAGACTTATTTACAGGAGTGAATATGCACGAACAGACAGTTTTAAGCTGATGCTGCATCGTTAGGACACTTACAGTACATACACAAAAACGTAAACACGCGTCTCACACACTTTTGTGGCTCATGTAACATGATGACAGCGTACGCCCACGCTCTGGAAAGCTCTCCATGAAAAAAACTTCACAAGACACACTTCTTTCTCTCCCCCCTTTGGATTCAATTTCATAGACATGTATTCTAAAGAAAAATCCCCCTTTTGTAATCTTCCAGGCACGTGCTCATGAGTCATGAAGTGTAAATTCAATTGCACGTTACGATCCATCCCTATGGAATCACGCATCTGAATTGCACAGCGCAACAATGCCACTAACAGTCAAAGTGTCTTGGTTGCTCCGGTGTGCAGGTGCCAGGCGCTGTCATTCTGACATATTCATTCACGACGGCAGAGAGGCTGCATAAAAGATATTGCCAAAAGCTGAGTGTTTGTTAAATGAAGATGAATGGGGATGGCTTGGATTGAAGGTGATATTTTATTTAGGATCAGACGGTCTCTGTTTGGTAATGCAACAGCCACTCTCGCAACAACATGACAGCCCCGGGAAATGGATATTGATTAGAAAAGGTTGATGCTTTTTTTTTTTCCTTCCATCTTTTTTTTTATGCTCCCTCCACCCAGCCCCACCTCTCTCCCGTGCTGTTTTGCACTTTTTAATACCCTCCCTCCCCCTATAGCTGTCTCACAATTTCCCTCCTTCTTCTCCGTCTCTCTCTGTTGTCAAGCCGTAATGTGTGATGTGCTATAAAGCGTGATGGATGGTTGGAGACTATTTTAGGGCCCCGCAGCCGAAGCCGGGGTTTGAAGACGACTGATCAAATTTCACGTCATGTGCATGCTGTTTTGTGCGGATGTATACGTGTTTGCGTGTGTTTGTGTGCGTGCATGAGGAGGAGGAGAGAGAAATCTCTCTATGTATATGAGGAAAAAAAGGATTTTGTAACACCAGAGCCTGAAGATGAAATGGCTCTCAAGGCAGTTAATTCAATAAAAGACACAGCTGTGCGAAGATTTGCTCAACCTGTGGATCGTCTAACAGCTAAAACTAGAGAGCAGAAAAAAAACCTGCCAATGTTCTCTCAGACAAAGGAAGGAATTATATCAATTTTCAGTCTGTAAGACAACAGTGAGAAGTGGCTTTGTTCATTAAGTAGTATCAATCCATAACTAACAATTGAAAAAGAAAATCGTGTGTTTATGTGTGTGTGTGTGTGCATGTGTGTGTGTATGTTTCCCTCGCCCTCCGCGTGTGCTGAGCTGTATTTTTATGTGGTCAATATGTTGCTCCACCCCGCTGATGCCATAAGCTCAAGCAATCAACTTGCTCAGAAGCATTATAGAACTATACAAGACAATATTATACAGTATTGTCCTACACACACACACACACACACACACACACACACACACACACACACACACACACACACACACACACTCTCTTGTTTGTGACTCTTAGGACTTTGCATCAACAATAACCATGGTCCTTCCTCCACCTGATTAATGTAAGCTCAATATTCACTCTCCTTCTAACTCTGTTATAATAATGTTCTGTCATATTCACGTGAAAATAGTCCTCTGATGCTGCAGAGGACACTGATATTTACTGCGAGAATTAATCCAACCAAGAACGATTAAGCATCATTGCTGTGGTTTGTTGATCTGCAGCTTTACATAGAGTTGAGGGTAACTGCAGATTTGGGTGATAACGCTCCATGCATTCAGTACTACGAGTCCCCTTTCACATTTAAGTAGTCATTTGAGCAGTGGTTAACGTAAAAAAATGGATTATAGCAGCTTTAAATAAATACTAAGTGTTAACCGTAAAATGTAATGGTTTATCACATGGAGACCAGTTTTTTGTCCTCAAATTAAAAGAAACGCTCCCTCGTGTGACTGGTTGAACACATTTTTTGTGTCCCCACACTGTGATTTATTCACGTACACGCACACACAAACACAAACTCACTCTCAAAGACACAAAAACAGAAGAGCGAAAGCATGAAGAGGATATATTGTGTTTGTGAACAATAGTGTAATCCGCAGTGGGTGGTGACATCGTTAAAATTCAAGACACACACGTGCTACCCCCAGTGTACCTGCACACCACACAACAGTCTCTCTCTCACACACACTCACACGCACCTCTCTGGCATTATCTCCTGTGCCCATACACCCTCATTACCATTCAGCTCTGATCCCTGATGATAACCTCTCCTGGGCAGGCGCAGCCACACGGTGACCAGCATTATGCCTTTTGACAAGTCCAATTAATACAGACCTAATGACAGCGATCGATAGCATTGATTAAATATGGCGGGGAAATTCATAATTGCCTGGAGGTGAAAGGTTAAATGACTTATACAAAATCTTAATACGCCATTAAAACACTTTCTTTATGTTCACTGTTCAAGGGATAATTGACCCCCAACACACCGCCTGCAATTATTGCATTTTTTCTTTTCATCCTTTTACAGTTGAGGGCAACAGATTCTGACATAGTTGTCACTGTTGGTGATGACATAATGTGGATGTTATTGTCAGAGATAACACACAGTATTGACTACACGGGCTAACAACACAGTACAAAGACTATAAAAAGGAACACCATTGATTTGTTATTGTAAGCTCATCAGCGTATCTTTCTGAAAGGAATCAATAACTTCCTTAGTGTTTATGTTTGTTGCCATTTTCCTTTTTGGGGGCTACTATGCACTTAGCTGCCTTTGTTTCAATGAATAGGGCCCAGTAAAGATTTGTTGTTCCCTGATTTTTATAAGGACTAAGTGAAGACATGCTGGATTACCTACCGCAGGAAAACAAATCAACAATTTTCCAATTTTGCCTGCATAAATTCAAATGAGTATGTTTTTTAACCACTTGGTAGAAGCACAACAACCTGTAAACACAACACAGATGTATTATCAGCCTACTATTGGCAGATATGTAAATTAATGGGTGCCCATTTACACGTCCACAGACACAGAGCAGCATGATCATTCTCTTAGAGTGCAATATTCCCTCTGCTTTTGGCCCTTTGGTCTCTACCAACTGCAACTATGTTCAACAGCTTGTTGCTAACTTTGTCTGTCCACTAGTTGGCTACGCTGATGAGAGCAGTGAGAGCGAACTAAAACAGTTATAGGCCTCATAACCAAAGCAATGACTTCAAATGTGCTAAAACACTCTGTGACGCTAAATCAGACTGCTGCGTGAGGTTATTATTTGTGGGTTTGTCAAGATGAAATGCCCCTTTCACATTATACACTGTCATTTGAACCACTCTTAATATAAAAATATTGATTACTGGGGTATGATCTGTCTGACTTGAACAGGTTTTTCAGTCAGGTCTCCCAGCCCTCAGAAGTTGCTTCTATATAAGCCGCGGAATGAACTCCTCAGCAGCTGATATCTAAATCTTCACTCAGCTGAACTACACTCTGCTGCGGCTGCAAACGCTCTCCCCAAAGGTCTCTTGTGTTCTGTACTCTGCTCTGAGCAGCTGCTTCACTACCGCTATGAACAAGAAGGAATCCAGGAACCAGACTACTGCAAGGGCATGCTGCCCGGCAGCCAGGCTTTGATCAGCTCTCCAAGTCGAACACACTCAACTCCCCTTAGCAGCCAGTGGAGGTCGACCCAGGTGTATCTCCCCCTTCACTCTTCTTCTTATCAGCAGGAAAATATTACGACTATACGAACTATGGTAAAAGAGAATAATGTGTTAAAATAATAATAAAACCTGTTTGTCTATCTCTACTATCCAATATAAATGGAAGAACAGTGCCTTATAATGGTGTTGCATAAATCTAATAACATAACATCCATTTAAGTACCTGCAACATTAACACTTTTTTCATATATTCGCCACTTTCCTCGAGCATTTCCCTGGCACCTTTATGAATGTATCAGCCAAGATCAGAGCGCAGGGTCTGTTTCCTACTAAGGCTGTCGTGGGAGTTTTTTTCCTTGTTGTCACTGCCGGTCTAACATCAGTGGTGCCATTTTCATTTACTGTTATCAGACCGTGGGTGTTGTTATAGAGCTCTTGGAGCCTGTGAGTGTAGTAAAGGACCACATAAATAAGTATTCAAAGAAAAAAAACATTATAGTGAAGAAAGGCAACAGCATCTTCATTTTCAAGAAAATAATATACATACTACTGATACTGCAGCTTTGGGTTGTTTAGTCACAGACAGCAGGCAAATGATATTTCGTTTTCTTCTTATTATTCAATTTGTCTTCTGTCTGTCTCTCCTTTTTGTCTTCCATCCCTTCCTCCAAGCATAATTACTTACATCCTTCAGCTGAAAATTCATGATTTTTAATTCATGCCTACAGGATAGTTGTCATTTTTCTCTTATATCCAACCAAGCTACGAGAAAGAACATTATAGTAAGTTTATGCACATCGTGCTGTGTTTGATTTTTTTTTTTTTTTTTTTTTTTTTTAATGAAAGAGCATTTACCGATCCATGCCATGCCGATCCTGCCATCCAGTACTTATCCAGCTAAAAAACATCAAACTGTTTACCATGTAGGGTGGTACAGAAGTGGCACAGAGAGCTTCTAAATCCCACTGAAAGTCCATACATTATATCCAATTGATATAGCTGATATAGTTACTCATCTGGTGGTGGTGCCATGTTGCTAATGCATCTGTATGGCTGGGAGCAACATCTGTGTGAATAGCAGCAGTGTTTCATACTGAATCATGTGCATGTTAGTCATAACACTGTAATGCAGAATTTCTATATGGAAGTGGTGTCACAGAGAGTTTGAATTTGAGACTGCATTGTACTGTTTGTGTATTATTATCATCATTATTATTATTAGTAGTAGTAGTAGTAGTAGTATTAGTAGTATTATCTGTTATCACACAGAGAAAGAACAATATGCTACATCCTGTAATAGGTGTCGTCTAGTATAATAATGTGTGGATGCTTAAGTCAGTGTTTCTTTTGTGCCTGTATGTGCCTCTGTGCACACTTACTTGTGTGTGTGTGTGTGTGTGTGTGTGTGTGTGTGTGTGTGTGTGTGTGTGTGTGTGTGTGTGTGAGAGAGAGAGAGAGAGGGGGAGTGTAATCACCAGGGTTCCTTGTCAGAGAAAGGGCAGGGAGGGTTCCCAGAGGTGTCAGCGGGGACAGCAGGGAGCAGACAGAGGTGACACAGGGAGAGGACTCTGGTGACATTTGCACAGTGGGAACCGACCATCACAGCATAATGACGAACAAGGTCCACTTTTACTAATGAGAAAAACACGGAGGAGGGTGTAAGCGGAGAGATGGCCTGACATGCACACACTTGCAGTCTGTGATACATGCATAAACTCAAAAGACACACACTTCTTTGTCCATGAAATACATACTATTCCTAAGTCTGAGTTTGATTTGAAGGAAATTCCTTAACTGTTTCTTGAATAGGGTTCACAGGAAGTACATACACACACAAACACACACATACCTGTGCTTATGCAAATAAAAACGTTCACATACAGCGAGCAAAATTTAAAAGCCCTCTGGTCAAAAAAGCTCTAATGTAGCATTCCCTGTGTATTGACACACAGTCGACCAGAGGCTGCTGTGAGGCAGTGAAGCAGAGTCTCCGTTTAAAGCAGCCACTGGCGGTCTCGCTGCATCTCAATAACAGATGTCCCAGCACCGTCGAGGACTCACAGCAGCTGGTCAGGAATTAATGAAAAGCGTGTCTGTGCGCGTCTATACATAAATGCATTAGTGCGAGTGTACACAAGTATTATTTAGTATTAAGTTCATTTGACTCTGTTTGCAGCAAATTATTGACCATCTCCTGCCTGTGCAGTGTGTTTGCAACTGGCTTGGTTATTCTTGTCGTCTTTTGTGGCGTTTTTTTCATTGCTGTGGCACTTTGCAGGGGTCGTTTGGCAATAAGATAGTGTCCTTGGTACTGAATTTTGAATTTTCTTTTGATACGGGAAGTACACCAAAGATTTTAATACACATACATCAAGTCGCTTCTTTCTAAGAGTCAGCTGAGATCAATGCCACTCTTAAGTCTGTGTAAACTTTAGCACAACTTTCCTCATAGTCCTCATAATAAAATTTCTAAAGGTACCAATCGACATGGTTGTCATTTAATAATTCTATGCACACACACAAAAAAAAGTTAACTTTAACTGTTTCATGACAAATACACGGTCTTTGCCGCAAGCTAGACAACAACCTCCCTGCTCCAGCTCTGAACTCACAGACATGAGAATAATTTCGACCTCTCTCATCAAACTCTCGGGAAGAAATTGAATGTTTCCTAAAACGTTGAGCCATTCCTTTGAAAGTTCCTCATATTGCCCTCAGTGCCGAGGAAAAGAACAGATGTGCAAAACAGCAAATGTAAAATGCATCTTAAATTGGGCCCAGGCTGAATACTTATGTATACTGCTATTGTTGTATTAAATTGCAAATGGAGAGCAGCAGAACTACCATTTAGACAAATGGAAATGAAAATATGGTGGATTGTTACCCGTCCGTGATCTGGAGGGCGGTTACTTTGTTGGGAGGATGGATTAACAAGCAGTTATTCAGCAAAGTTGGTGTAGATGTTGAGGGAGCCAGGGACTGCAGGGATAAAAAGACCGTTTGAGTGGGTTTCAAGTGCTGCGGAGACAAACAGACACACAGACAGCGGCATACGAGAGGAGCCACTGCCTACGGGCTGTACAGGACACAGGCCAGAGAGACGAGCTGCGTATTGATCTGTGGTGTTTGAGTTTCTTTGTGAAACAGGATCTGAGGACACAAGCGAGAGCCTTATTTAAAAGTCTCCCTATTCACATCCATATCTATTGATCCATGCACACTTTCATCCAGCTTTAAGTAACTCTCTGGTTGCCTACTTTCTTCTTCTGCATCCCTCCTCAGTCTCAGTCTCCCTTATTTTCCTCCTCCTGCTCTCGTATTTCCTTCTCTCTCCACCTCCCCGGCCTCTCTTTAGGACTTTCGCAAACTTTTAAGAGCATACTGTATTTCCCGATCGTGTTTCCATGCAATTCATCTCTCAGTGATTGAAACTGGTTCTTTCCTGGGTGTTTATTTTTCTAATGCGTTTCCCATAAAAGTCTACCTCGCTATCCTCAGAGTCCCTTATCTCTGACGGCAATAAATTGAGCGGATCAACTCCATGTTACACCGTCACGTTTAGAGATGACAAGCAGTTTTCAACACCCAAACACACGCGCGCACGAGGAGAGATAATAACTTTGTTCTGTGGTAGATTTGATTGGCTGCGGGTGCTGTTGTCAGACTGCAGGGGTAAAATATGGCTGTCGTTATTGTGTGCTGTCATAACTTGGCCTGTAAATCTCTCTCTGAGTGGAAGAGGAGAGGAGGGAAGGAGAGAATTGATTCTCTTATTGTACTTCATCTTTAGTCTCTCTGCTCTTGGTGCCGAGCCAAAGGCCTTGGAAGCCATCTTCATTATGTGTCCATACACGAGAGACAATGTCAGCGGCCCCTCCATCTGATGTCATTTTAATTACTCTGTGCTCCTATCTCGCAAGCTTTCCTTTCTTTATTTTTTCATCCTTCACCTTATTCGCCTGTCTTCTACATTCATGTTTTAACCTTTGTAGATTCCATTTTCCCTTCTTGTTTTTTTTTTTTTTTTACTTCCATCAATTTACTCCATCTCGTCCGTGCCCTCCTTCTCCTGCTCTCCTCTCCCGTCTCGACTGTTACGCAGCAGCTGCTCTGAGCAGACCTCCACCGTTAAGCGGGGTACAACTGATAACGTCAACCATGCTGTCTGTGACTGACAGCTGAGTAAAATGGCTGTGGCAGCACACAGAGGCATGGAGAATCGGTTTTCAAGCTGCACCAGAGTCGGTCCCTGCGCCCATCTGTCAGCCGAAAACAGGAGCACGGACTATCAGTCACAGCTGACCCCCAGTCAGCCACGCGAGGCACTAGCGGGGAGGGGAAAGGCTCAAAGCAACACAAATAAGCATGAAGATCAACAGATGACTCTGTCAATCATTGTCTCTTTATTTTTTGCTAAATCTCCATCTTCATTTACTCACCCCCATCTTATCCTGACAATCCAATATAGTGTTTATTTCTTGTGTCTTGCTCTCGCCCACTTTTTTTCCCTTTGGTTTCCTCCATCTCTCCGTTTGTCCCCAGGTGGCTCAGCAGCGAATGTGACATGAGCTCAGTCAGGTGTTCTTCTCCTCTCCCCTACACAGTTTAGATTGCTGTCATTACACTCACTCCGTGCTATTTCACTCCCACTATAATTGGAGGTGCTGTGAATGAAAGCAGGGTCCTTGATTTCACACTTTGAAGATACTGATAGCCAGAGGTGTGTTCGCCAAGAAAGCGAAGGTTTGCGCGCGTGCGTGGGTGGGTGGTGTGGAATCTGTAAAATTTTGTATTAGAGAAAAAGAGACAGTGGAGAGGCGGACATGCAGATTTAAGTGTTGCAAATATCTGGATAGTTACGCCAAGCAAATGTTTGTTGGCAGTGAAACTTCCTGCCTTGTTTCAGGGAGCTGCAGTGAGGGTGTGACAGGGGTTCACTGCACGGCCTCTCTTTTCACAACCGCCTTATTATAGAGCACAGAGCATAATGTGCAACACCTTGTTAATGATCTGCAAGAGCCCAGGAGACGTAGCTGGATACAAGAACCGCAGGACGTGGAAAGACTATCTTCTCTTTTATGCTCACAGATAAATTCATTTACATGTAAAACCATAATTCTGCTGAAAAAGGACAAAAATGTGCTTTTAGTGAGGAGAGGAAAAAAAATCAATGTGGCAATTTAATTTAGTGTAGAGTGAACACTTTTACATATTACTGTACAAGATGCAAATGAGATTTCTCCCCTTGAATAATCATCTGTCTAAAAGGCTGAACCTCACTGGGAGGTAATTACACTGCTCTGATCATTAAATAACCCCTGTTCTCTCTTACATGTACTTTCTCGCTCACGCTTCCATCTCTCTTTGCAAGCCGCCAACACTTTTCTATTATACACACTAAAAATGTGCAACCAGTTCAGACACACACACATACACACACACACATTTGAGTATCAGTTTGCTCACACAAACTTTAGCCCACACAGACTCACACACTTTTTGAAAAATTTAACAGACTTGGTATCAGCCACGCTTCTTTTTATAATGTGATTTTTTTTAACACACTCTCCCACACCTTGTGTATATTAAAACCATCCCATTGTTATTAATGAGTTGTGGTGCAACAGTGAGAGTCTGTAAGTAACATTATTCCTCTATTTAAGATAAAATATTTACCTGGAAAATTACAAACAACATTATCTTCATTTATTCTGGGGTAAAATAAACTGTAGTTATCGACCACAACCACCTGTGAGATGAATTACAGGAAGGCTCTAACAACAAAAGCAATGGCTGTGCGCTCAGACTGACAATGACAAAAATACAACTTAAATTTGCCTGACACAATAATCAGCTGACTGAAATGTGTGACAATATTAACACATTTCAATCAAAAGACTAAAAACATTATTAATAACTATGACTTTTAAATATTTTTTAACTGTGTTACCAGCTTATTTGGCACGCCTATATAAAACAATGCAAGACAATATAACAGCACTACCACTGGAAGTCAGAAAAGTACAGATCCTGTATACTAAATACTGTAGTGGCTGTAAGTGAAGATTTACTCACATCAAATATTCACACGGATGTTCGCCTTCCACGAGAGAGAGTGAATTTACGATTACCTTATTTGTGGCATCATTCTAACTCGCCGTCACCTGTCTCACAGCTGTAACACCTCAAACTGGCACAGCTGACAGTTTCCTTCACTCAGATCAAAGAATTGCCAAACTGCAGGCATTTTGCTTCACTGAGAAAGTATTGTACTGTGTCAAAGCACAGCTGTTTAAAGGGAGTACAGGTGGTTTCTGAAAGTGTGACAGGAAAACTTTATTTATCGCTCCCTTTACAACTTGACAGGTGGATTGGAGCTCTTTCAGATACAATAAACAGATCAGAGCAAAGTGGGACGCATCACTTTGTTCATCAGGCTGCTCCTGCCTCAGTTTGTATGTTATCAGCAGTAATCAGAGGAAAAAGAAACTCTCCACTTCTACGATTCTGTGGAGCCTTGATTGATCTGGACACCATTTAGAAAACACTTTAAATGTTGTTTGCTTGCGCGTAGATCTGACAAAACAACAAATTGTCATCATGATATAGTTATTTAGCTTTTTTTAATCTAGTATCCATTTATTGCAATTTAATAGTAGTCAGATGTGTTTATTTTGTAATAACACTGCCGCAGGAAGCCATGTTAATTCAGATGATGTGTCAGATACGATGAATATTTATTGTTTTTTTTTACACACCAATTATGAAACTGCCACTCACCAGAGACAGATGGGAAGGCAAATATTCATGAATTGTGTTTAAACATGAATAAGCTCAACTGGTCAAAATGCACAGCGTTAGTGTCCTCTCAGGTTGTGTAACTTGGTCCAAGCCACTTCCTGTTTACAGAGACAAAGCTGTGCTTGAAGACAACAGATATTTTTTTCAGCTCACACACAGAACAGACAACCAGCACGAAGAGCCATTTGTTGAATCTGACCAAAAATGGATTGTATTACATTTGCATACTATACCTATAACTTAACATTTTGATAATATGAAGAAGTTTCTGATTTCTGACTCTGGACCGGAGCAGCTGAACATTGTAAATATTTCCAAGAATCCATGCCTTGGATGTATAGACATCAAAGTAAAACCTAAACATCGACCTTGCTCATTCATGGAAGACGTTGCTATTCCAAAACTCATTATGCTAGTTGTCAGGAGAAGGTCAGCACTATGACACAGAGCTGCGAGCTGCCTGGAGGAATTTAGTATGGATCACCTTCTGCAACACGCAGAGCTCAATTCCAGCTGTCATCAGGCTGGAGGAGGCAGAAATGCATTACCAGCCAGGATAATATGCTTTATTATATAGCTTATATGCCAGCTCACGCTGCCTCGGGGTGATGAGAGGAGCAATTACAAGGACAGGGATGTGTACTGTGTGTGTGTGTGTGTGTGTGTGTGTGTGTGTGTGTGTGTGTGTGTGTGTGTGTGTGTGTGTGTATGCACACACAC
>JBAJHX010000062.1:14598104-14611969 GCA_037176925.1 Amniataba percoides
CTGATTAGATGCTAAACTGCATTTCGTTACTCTGTATTTATACATGTGTAATGACAATAAAGTTGAATCTAATCTAAAGTAAAGAATGTTTGTTGAATTGTCTGCATACAGATAATAATTTTAAGCTTAAAATGACTGTACACTAAGCAATACTTACAATAATTAATGCTGGTTTGCTTGTTAACCTGTTAATTAATATGTTGTGTTTATTTCAACTGCGGACTGACCAAAGTGTAAAAATGACATATTGTGGCTATATGGCCATTTCCTGAGCTGGACACAGTGACTTCCTGGAGTCCCATTGTGTCACTAATTAAAGAACTTTAGAGGTGCTTGTGGGCAGAGATTATTGGACAGTGCCAAGCTGGCGCTGTTCCTGTGTCATACCTGGCTATGCTGAGTGCAGCTTCATAGCCATGAGACTGGCATTGATCTTTTCATCAAATAACTTTCAGCAAGAAATGCAATAGGCGTATTTCAAAAATGTCAAACTGTTTCTTTGTTCCTTGATGGCCATAAGATGGCCTCTAACAGAGGACCACCACAGTATAGGTTCTCTGCATGGGATCAGTACAGTTTATCTTATCTTAGCTGTGTCTGACAGTGGTCTGACTGACGCTGTGGCTGTAGAGGAGTCCAAGTACAAGCGAGGGAACACAGAGGCGTGGCTGTGTGATGTATCAAGATAAGGGACAGTTTAAAAAAAATGATACCAAAAGATTTTTTATGACCAGTAGGACAGAGAGGCGACATCAAACGCATCAAATGCAGCAAACACACCGCTTCGTGCTGTGTGTACTTTTTCACATGACCTTGAGTGATACCGAAGACCACATTGCGTTACTTTCTGGTTTCCCTGGAAACAGCTGATGCACACGTGTGTGTGTCTGTTGTGTCTTTGCACCTCTGCTTAACTGGGTGTGCGTTTTCAAATGTGGGTCTGTGGGTTGTCAGCTGCGACAGGTAAAGGGAGGTTTTGCCAGAGACAATTGGGAGTCAGCAGTCATTTCAGGGAGACCGCTGTTCCTGAAATGAGCAGAGACAGAACCCAAACCAAGCAATTAAGGAAAAGGTCAGGCTGGATAGATCTCCCATTTCAAGAAGGAGGGGATGCGCATGCACACACTCACACAAACACACACATGCATATACGCAGGTAGTAAGTGGTATTACTATGCTTGCGAGGACGCCCAGTGAATGCATTACCCTCCATACAACTGAATCTGATTTTAACAGCACGTTAAAATCTTAACCCTACTCCTGAATTTTACTTGCCTGAACCCAAGTTAAAATCCATTAAAGAGGCAGACGTCAACAGGAAATATGCTCAACTTGACTTCTTCTCCTTATTTACATTTTCAAGCTTGGTCCTCATAAGAATGGGTTAAGGAGCACATACTGAATGTGGCAGTGTAGATTCAGTGACACACACAAGGGCACTCACATGCACACTTACATGCACAAAGACGCACATCACTTTTCTACATTTGAAAGCCAGTGTCCCATGTCGAATGGTAGTTAAGATGGTGACATTTCACCAGAGGGCCTTTTAATAAGACATGAATGGTGCAACTGAAGCAGAGAGGGGGATCCTGCCGTACGCCGTGGCATCAGTTAACTACGAAGAAACAGGCGGGGAGGGGCCGGCAGGCTGCACGAACCGACATGAGAAATACATGCATGGGAAAGGAGCTTAGACAGGCGGCAGGGAGAAGAAAGTGGGTTAGTTAGGGATAGGGGAAGAATAAGAAAATGAGAGTCACAGAGGGAGAAAAGCAGTGAGGGAGGGAGAGGGAAAGCGAGAGAGACACTCAGCTGAGCGAGAACACAGAAAAGTCATAACCCAGATTCAATTAACGTCTGATTGCTGTTCTATTGCTGTAATATTATACAGCTGAGAGCGGTTTCATATTTCAAACAAAGGCCAAGCATCAGCCTCATTTATGATCTCCCTCACACATTCACTTTTTCACACACACACACACACACACACACACACTCAGAAACAGAAAGTGGTTTGCTCTCACTCCAGAGGAAAGAAAAGGAGAGTGACATTAGAATGAAAACAAAAGGAGCAATGACTTCGACAGAAAGTGTGTGTGTGTGAGTGAAGAGATTGAGACAGAGAGAGTGAGCAGAAATGGCACTCAGTCAACAGGAGCTTTGGAGGGCTGAGTGACATCCTATTTGTTTGGGATGATGAAGATATTACCATCCAGGCAGCCATTTATAGCGTTAGTGCCTGGGACAGCCTGTCAAATCTGCTTTAGCTCTCCGTCCTGTCTGCACACTGCTGCCATCGCGCACACATCGACTTGCACCGCACACACACACACACTGCTTCTCCCCACAGACTACAACAGGTGTGCATCTGTGTGGTTATGTATGTGTGTGTGTGTGTGTGTGTGTGTGTGTGTGTGTGTGAGATGGGGGGGGCCTGGGTCTGAAAGAAAGAAAAAGGCAGCTTGCTTTTGGGCCACCATTATGAGCACATCACCTCTGGGCTGAATTATTTAAGCCCAATACACACAAGTGTGCACACAGAGTAAATGCATTATCCTCACCTTTTCAATGTCGCTCTGCTACAAAGTGTTATCACCCCCCCACCCCCACCCCTCTCTCACATCTACCCGGTGGCAAAACATTACAAGACCAGGAGGAGAGCAAGGTGGGTGATTTGGATGTAGTTAACAGGTTGAGCACTGTTGTGGCAGTACAGAAAGAAGGTAATGTAGTTTGTCACACACCACACCATCCCTCACTTGTGTAATAGCAGGAAATAGAGCTGAAACCATAATGTCATGGCGGGCTATAAAACAGACGCTCAGGGGCAACAACATCACAGAACCCCGAGTCATCAGAGGCCGGGCATCTGTCACAAAACACACACATGCACACTTGGGCAACACATAAATACACATGTGAACACACACTAATTGTCTCTCTCCACACAGTCATAACTTTGTGGCATAAGTGGCTTTCAGGGAGAGAACTGAAGACGCACACACACACAGTTGGTGTGTGTGTGTGTATGTGTGTTTGTGTGTGTCTTCCCCAACACACATTAAGTGGTGTAGGGGAGACTGTGAACTCTGGTTGAACTCGGGGTAAAAGAGGGGTTAGAGGCAGTGCCACTCACATGCACGGATGGACACACACATACACACCAGCCAGCATTACAACAAATGCGGTGTGACCCACTGCAGACACATACAGTGTGCTTGGAGACAAAATAGAGATGGTGTCTGACAAATTTGATCTTAAATTATGTGATCTTGATTCAAACACACATTCAGTGTGCATCTAGGAAATGCACTCAGTTTGACCCTGTGTGGGTGTGTGTCTGCACCCACGTGACGCCAGCGCTCACAGTCAGAATCCCATTAACCTTTTCAGACCTCGCCTCCTTAAATACAGTTTGACTGATTGAGTGTTTCTGAAATCCCCCATCAATTATTGAACAGAACAAGTCGCCATCTTTCCTTTGCCAAACACATCAGACACATGACACTCAAACCATTTGACAGCAAAGAAAAATTTTGAATTTGTTTTATTTGTAGTCAGATTACAGAGAACAATATATCATGCTGTGAGGACTTGTTGTGTGGGGAAATTTTGGTACAGTGTGGTGGTGGTTGTGGTGATGGTGGTGGTGGCAGGGGTTCCCTCTAAAAGATTAATGTGTAACTTTGTCTGACCCCAGCTCACTGCCTCACTAAGTCTCATTGGCAACCTCTGGTAGGCTTCTGTGTGAGCATTCACCAAGAGCTGTTAGCCATGGCTCATCACACACGTGCACACACGTGCACACACGTGCGCACACACAAAGAGGCAGACGTCTGTGCAGCTACTTGCAAGCGTAAATGGACACACACAGGTGCACACACACATTGAAACATAGATACTGCAGACAAGGCTGTGCGTTCATAGATGCCTACACACATGTGCACACACACACACGCACACACACACACACAAATATATATTGGCTAACTGGTGGTTGATCAAGCCAATCTAAATGCTAAACAAGAATCTGTCTCAGAGTAAACTACTGGATGGCTGCAGACTGTCTCCTCTCTAGAGGGACTCAACAAGGGGACATAAAATTGATGTGTGTGTGTATTTCCAGTGTGTGTGTGTGTCTGTGTGTGTGTGTAACAGAGTTCGGTCTCCTCGCATTTTAAAGACACCAGGCTCTCCGTCACACTGAGAAGATTCTCAGGCGCTTGCTAGATTTTTTTTTTCTTCTCCATCCATAATTGCTCAGTAGAGAGGAGAAAAATAATGTTGGTATGAAACAAACACATAAAGGACTTGGACGGACACAACCGCAGAGCACACACTCGCACATAAAGAGATTTTGCTGCGGGAAACTCAGGCGCCAAACGATGTGTGTGTGATAATACGGCGTTTGAAATCAGCACCTTGATTCAACAATAAGCCTACGTGATGATGCCTCTGTGTGAGCAGAGAAAAGGGATGGTGTGTGTATACATGAGTGCATCCTTACTTGTTATTCTGTGTGGCAGATTTACCTTCCCACAGGCCCACAGCTACAATAAAGAGGACTGCAGATAAGTAAACCTGAAACTACAACTATTCATTCCAGGGGAAAGACAATAAGCTCCACATTAGCATATTATCTATCATAACATCTAGCGCCACGTCTCACCACATGCACAAAACCTCACTGTTGGTTCCTGTTTCTCATGGTGTTCAAAATCTAATACCTGGCATTTTCTCGCCAATTTGCAATTTCTTCCCATGGGCACGTAGTCCAAAGGTAAAAAATGTCATTAACATATGTAGAGTGTTTACACATTTGCCTTTCAGACTATGTATTTAAATATGGGGGTATGCAGGCAGCGTACACCTGTATGCGAGGGTGTGCAACCGCGTGTGTTTGAACCAACGGGAGCACACAGAGGACGCCATGATGAAGATTGACTTGTTGAGTAATGAAAACTCACTGCAGGCCTCCTCAGAGGGACAAAGCGAGGGAGTGGAATGAGAGGGTGAAGTAATGAAGTAATGAAGGAGCAAACAGCTCAGAGGCTCAGACTTTGGAAAAAAGGGGCGTCTCTGGGGACAGAGAGAAGAAGGGCAGAGACAGGGAGCTAAAGAAAGAGATGAGAAACTAGGGGGGGGTTGAGAGGAATGGGTTTTAGGTCCTGCAGTGGAAAGACAGGAGCCATGATGGATGTAAAGACATTTGCATGCATTACACATTTAGGGCGAAGCAGGAGGACAGGGTACCTGAGGAATCACAGGAAACTAATATCTTGCTTGGATGTCATGCGGCCATCTGATCAGTTTGTTCTGGAGCAGGTTGTTTCAAAGTTGTTTTTACTTGCTTCAAAACAGAGGAGAGGGCTCAGGTGTGTGGCTGGGAGACTTTCAGCCGTTATCATAAATCCCATGGTCACCCTGATCTATAATTCATACGGACAAATGGAGGCGACACCAGGAGGAACACGGGATCGCATCTATACACACACACACACACACACACACCTTTCAAAGGCTCAAAATCCGCTGCCACACAAGCACAATCTCCTTCTTTCAGGCAATCTGTGGAATGACGATGTCTCCTGGGGAGTAGGCTAAACACCCATTGCTATGGTGATGGAGCTTGGGCTCCATCCAAAGCGACAGAGATGATATATAGAGAGGTTCATCCTTCATGGATGGCCATGAGGGGAAAACAGCAGCCAAATAACACCAGTGCCTAAAGGGCCTCTGGGCCTTTCAATTTGGGGGAAATTGTTGCTTGCGGCAGCCTATACGAGGATATTTGTCACGTCACTGGACGATGCGTGGCAACAGATCACTATCGATTGGACTGTTCAGGTTTTTACGTGGCATGTCTCATAGGAAGGTGTTGCCATGTGAAGTCGGTGTGTCAGCTCATATGTGCGTGTCAGAGGAGGAACTGGAGTACATTAACCTACATGCTGATGATGGCGCTTTTTCATTACTGTCAATATTGTCTGATCCCATTCCCTGACAAACATTCACAAGGCCAGAAGGTGTGTGGATCCTCTTTGTACAATATGTGTGCATATGTGGATGTGTAGCTTTTTGTGTATGTGTGCTTTATGTGTTTGTGTGCAGGTCAGAGGAGACAATTAGATGCATATCTTGGATCAAAACAGCACGTGTGTCGGTAGGTATTAGGCTCTCTGAAGCCTCAGAATACCTTCTAACATCTTTTATTCCATCCCTCTCGTCGGGGTGAGAGAGAAGCGAGGGGGATAGGGGAGGAGGGGTAAAGGAGGAGGGGAGGAATATGATTTATCCCTCACGCTACTTGATGAATCTGCTCTGGGTGGCTAAACTATTTATGAGCCTCATAGCTAAATTCCTCCATGCGTCTCTTCCCTTTCTCGCCTCGGAACCCAAATCTAATTCGGCCCCGGCAAAAACACACACATACACGTGCATACCCACACGCATACACATACTTAACACAAAGTCACTGGAAATTACACACGCACGCACGCACTTGCACGATGATTAGCATTTGTGCCCGCTTGTACACAAATCCATATTTCATGAGGGGAGAAGTGTTTTGTGCGGCAGGTTTGGCTCTTGTGAAGACCAAAAGACCAGCACAGAGACGAGCGGGGAACCTATTATCTTAGCATGCCAGGGCTTCTCCTCTGGGTGATTTCCATCTCTCTTTAAGAGATAGAGGAGGGCTTGGAACTGCTTTGTTTACTGAAGAAAGCAAGTCTCCAAAACATTAGAAAGTGTGCTCCTTTGACTGTGTACAAAAACGCAAAATGGCACCTCACACTCTGTGAAATTAAAATCAATCACAGTGTGGAATATTTATGAGCCTACTTCCTTGAAATTTGGGTATATTCATTGCCATAAAGCTTGTTTACCAAAGTTTGTTTGGGCAAGGTAGCTAAGCAAGAATCCTGGCACCAAGAAATGGGAGCAGAAGATAAGAATTTGAAGTTTTAGTTGAGAAATAAGTGAGAAAAGTTCCTTGTATTTTTACTTTAAAACATCATACACTAAAGGTAACTGAAGATTCTGCAAGAGGAAACTAAATTCAACTCAGCACACTTTAACCCAGGTGAGTGTGAGACTACTAAACTATATACCAACCTGAACAGCACTGTACCGTGGTGCTGAGACCTCTCCTACTGCGACTGTAAGTCAGCTGGAGGTTGACTTAGCAGATTTTCCCATGCCCTTGGCTTTGTAGATAAGCAGGGGCTCTAATGCAGCATGCAGAAAACCACTACAGATCAATGTGTTACAATAATACATACCAAAGAGCTTCAACAACCATTTCATAATCTCCTAATCAGCTCAAAATCAAAAGCATGCTGTGAAAATCTAGTGGGAGTATGGAATACGCTTGTGATCAAGATTATTTTGCTTATCTTGTAGAAACTAAATTTACAAAGCTGTTTCATTGCAGAGGGAGATCTGAGGGCTGCGGTTCAGTCACAGTTGTGCGACCCGGAATCGTAATCGTTTAAACAATGGGGGCTGAGCCGCTGGTTCCTGGCTGAACACTTGTTGAACAGTGCCGCTTTGTCCCAGAATGATTACAAATGCGGCGGAATAAACACTCAGTGGGCTTTTTTGTACAAGCGCGTGTAAAGCAGTGGCCATTTGTTTGTCATAAGCTCCACTGTATGTGCACCCACTGCCACACACCATTACAATACAGTCAGAATATATGAATATATAATAGAAGGCAATGTAGTGAATAATACACTGCTAATACTTACTGGTTACCACCTGTTTACATCCCTGTTATCAGTTTATGTATTGTTTACGTCAAATGTCTATATTGTTATATGCCCATTTATATCTATATTTGTATATATTTATCACTTTAGTTTGTACTATAATTGTATCACTTACCATAATCTCATAAGATTTCTATTTGTATTTGTATTCTTTTATATATCTAGATTTTAGTTTCTTTTACTTTATTTAATATCCAATATTGTAATCAGACTTCTGTGTGCATCTAATAGTTGGAGGGAGCCTAAGACTGAAGAATTTCATTACCAACAGAAAGTTCCATGTATTTGTTGTGCAAAAGACAATAAAAATCTGGAATCTACACATGTAAGTGTGAACATACACAAGTTAACAACACACACACACTAAAGAAATTGTTCAACAAAATACCCAGTTGCAGAGAAATGGTGCTGGACAATCACAGCCCATGTGAAGCGACTTCCTGGTGTCTCTGCTGGTTGCCTGGCAACTGCACAGTGAAAACAAGACATCAAGAAGTCACTGCAAAACATAATAACACGCGTAGCCCCTTGTAAAAAAAAAAACACATGCCATTTTTACACGTGGGTTTTTGGACGGATAAAAAAAAAACAGGATATAATGTGTGTTTATGTCTGAACAGAGCCAGAGCTGTTTCTTCACTTCCAATTCTTTATGCAAAGCTCAGTTAATTGACTGCTGGTTGTAGCTTTATCTTTGACAGACATGTATGAAAATTATATCGACTTTCTCTCTGAAAGAAATCAAATAAAAGCTATCTCCCAAAATAGTTTGGGAAAGTTTGTGAGAAAAATTTAAGAAGCCATGGAGTCTATTTGACAAGATGGCAGAGGGTGGATTGGCAGAGATGTGAGGCGAAATTAAAGAAACAGGCAGAGATGGAGGAAAATTACAGAGATGCTGAGATGTAATGTGGCCTACTGAGTAATAGAGGGGCAGGGGGGTGGGGGCTCTCTGAAGGACAGGACAGAAAATGATAGAAACAGGGAGAGAGGGAGAGAGACGGATGGAACGGTTGCAGAGTGGCTAGATAGACAGAAAAAAGGGAGTGACTTAAAAGTGGCAGACAGAGAGAAAATGACAGTGCCAAGAGAAGGTGAACAAGTATTCTCTGAGGTGGATTGATCATGTGGAGAGGTCATTACAGCCCAAAGAAGACGGACAGAGAGACAGAGGAACAGACAGGCAGACAAACCGGATGGTCGCTCTCCTCATTTTCTCCGTTTCCCTTATCGCTCTCCCTTTGTGTCTTCATCTGCACTCCACTCTGAACAAGGTTTTCAGGGACACTTGGCAGGTTGCGAGGCATGGGGCTGAATGTCAATTGCCGCCATCTTAGTTAATACACAACAACTGAGGGTAGGGATGAAGTGAATCGCTCAACCGGAGTTCAGTTTCTACTGCCGTGTGCCTTATTTGCACATAATCACAGCCTCAAAGCTAAAAATAATAATAATGATAATAAAAAACAGGTGAGTGAGGTGAAGAGAGAGAAGAGAGCAAGACAGCGGAGACAGGCGAGGGTGAGACAAGAAGAAGAAAATCAAGGAGGAAGATAAAGCAATAATTGTTCAAAGTGGTGGGTTGGAGAGAGACGACTAAAGAGCGGAAAGAGAGGAAGAGAGAGAAGCGCATGCCGTCGCTCTCTGGCCATCCTGTCCTTTAAAACAGCTTGCATCAAACAATTATCTGACACTGAGGGACACTTTCTGAGCTTCCCTCGCCATTTCGCTGTCATCCCACCCACCTCATCGTCACCATCGCGCCATTTTCACCCCCCGTTTGTTTCTCTCCCTCCCCGGCCCAAATCTGTTTTAGTCCTTCCATCTCTCTTTTTTTCAGCCCGTCTCTCTCTGCCTCCCACAGGAGCATTTGTTTGTTTGCAACTCAAATATTCTAAACCAAAGGGTGTTGTTTTACTCGACAGGTCTGGATTGCTTGCAGGCATGCTGTGTGTGTAAATTGTGTGTGTGTGTATAAATTGTGTGTGTTTGTGTGTGTATGTGAGACACAGCAGTGCATGGCAAAGAGGTAATGAATTCCTCAGCGAAGCAGCGACACACAACAGCTTGCAGATCAATTTTTAATAAGAACTCTGCAGTTCACAAGCAGCGCAAAAACTGTGTGTACGTGTGTGTGTGTTTGATAAGAGCTCAGCAGTTGGCTTGCAAAGTAATAAACATATTGTAATCAGTGGCTTCTGACCGAAAACCTAATCCCTGTGTCTGTGTGTGTGTGTGTGTGTTTGTGCACCTGCTGTGAAAGGAGGATCAGCTAGCCGCTTCATCTCTTTCTGCAGTATTGCACTACGCAGTATTACGGAGTATAATTGTGCAAAACAGAACTAGTTTATTAACAAAAAGCAGACAGAGGCATCAGTACAATCATCAAACGGAGACTTGAGCTGAAACAATCAAGTTCATTAATCAAGTAGCTGAAGTGAACGAATGATATTTGAATTAATTGAATCAATCACTGTCCTTTGTCACACATGATAGTTAAAACGAGGAATAACAACTAGCATCTTAAAAAGAAAAAACAATGTATAGACTCATATAAATGATTTTGATGTGATTGGGACATTTCTGCAAGCAAGAAAAATATAACCATGTGGGGCTATCAGACATGTGTGTCCTGTGAGTCTGGAGGGAAGGGCCAACTTTGAATGTTCCTCCTTTAGCAAATCAAACTAGTTAAACCTATAATTCAGTCTTTTTAGATTTTTGTCCAAACGTGATTTGAAGACATTCGCCCTGGGGTATCATAAAGGGCATTTTTCACTATTTTATGACATTTTATAGACATTTTTATAGATTCGTTGATGATATAGGCAGATCAATCAATAATGACACTAGCCATTAGCAGCTCTACATCTCCAGCCACTTCAATGTGTCAATCACAATCAGTTAAACAAGGCCAAGCTCTGCAGTCTTCAAATTTTCAGCAGATTTCAATTTGGATGTTTCTACAACTTGATCTTCATTATGTAACATTTAAGGTTATTTGTTTGTTGTTCATTATTTCTTTTATTTCATTCTTTCTGTTTCAGAGTTATTGTCAACCACCCTGCCAGCATAAAATGTGAGCTGCATCCTCTTACAACAAGAAACTTCTTTTTGATTTTGAAATTCAAGGTGATTTTGAAGAGATCTGTTCCTTTTAAAACATGGTTTCAAACAAAGTATTTTCATCAGCGATTTATTTATCTGTTGATTACTTTCTCCACTGATTCATAAAATACAATATGAAAAAACATTGAAAAAATAGTGAAAATGTCTAAAATGTTTGGTTGACTCTGCAATAGCTCCCCATCATTTTGCTGAATGACAATTAAATAACTGAGCAGGTATTTCAGCTCTACTTTTAACACAGACGTGGGCTTATCTCAGCTACTGATGACTTTGAGTCATTTGCATGTACGTGACATTTATGTGCACACACGGTTTAAACTGTTCTTAAAAGCATCGGCGTGTTATCCATTTAAAGAAGGGTTGGTGTGAGTTTTCTCTTCTGCTTGCTCCTCCGCAGTCACGAAACCTGTATTATTTTGTACAGAATAGGGTATATATGTGCACAGGAAATTGTGTTAGAAGTGTTCACTGCTGGAGGTAAAAAAAAAAAACATATAAAATTAATTAACTATGTTAATCATCTTTATTTTGTTTGAATATGAAAACCCCTGCTAACCTTGAGTCTAGACTTCTAACTGAAAAGCCAGACAACAATGCCAAAAAAATGTTAGTTCTCCTTTGACTTCTTCAAAGAAAAGGATGATTTACCCAAAGACGATACCAACTCGATCATATATTCATCTATTTTAAACACTGCCTCGTATATTAAAAAGATCAATGTCATATCACATTCAGTCAGAACAGTAAGTCTGAACAGTAACTGAACCGATTAAACCTTTCTGCATCGTCCTTAATATAGTTATTCACAGCCAGGTCACTGACTGTCTGGAGCAGTGAGCTGTGAAAGACCATTTAAAGAGCCTACTGTCATCATACTGTCAAGTTAAAGGTATCTGATTCAGTAAACACTGGAGGTTGTTAAACTATACCTACAGCAACCAGCTACCTGCAAAACCACACTACTGATGGTTCCAAATCTTTTTGGCTTAATGTTATTATGTTTAACAATATCTAATCAAAAATCTTTTGTTCTAATTATGGACAGCATTTTTTCTGCCATAGCCACTGAATGTATTTATTATGTGTGTACTTGGATTCAAAGAGCATCCCATGCATTCTTACAATGTGTGTTTTGATTGGTTGCACTGCATAGGATACATCTGTGGGTAGTTTGTCGTTCTTCTGTCAAAATAGGAGTGTTTGCTGCCGTATTAAACCACACTAACAAGTACTAAAACCGAAATAGCAATGATTCCAATTTTAAGTCTCAAAGATGTAAAACGACCCATCCTTTCACAGAAAAAGGTAACGTTAGAGACCAAAAGTCCAAAAATGTAATGTAAAATTTTGCAGAAAAACTTCTTTTATTCTTTTACTTTTTCCTTATCTCCACTGGACTAAACTACTTCTGTAATATAGTACAAAGAGAATAACAGTGAAAGGCTGCTTATGCATTAACAATCGAATGATGTTGTACACAAAAATCCATCTTTCACAGGAGCTACTTCTCAGCATCGAGAACGGCAGCAACTCGCAGCAGTCTTCCTCAGTGAAGGACCTGTAATAAGTTATCAGAGTCGGTGTAATGGCCTCCTACTAGAAAGAGGGATTTAACATTCAGAGCACATCTCTGAGGTGTAAGTATGAGCCCCGATCAAGCCAGGTGACTGCAGGGGAGGCCATTCATATTCAAGCCTAACACGGCCCCTCTGCTCCCATCCATTATTCATGAGAGTCTTCCTCCTGCCTGCCTCATCCCTTGGCCCCCTGGTCCTGCCTTCTCCGCCTCCTACCCCGAATCGTACCTGAACAAGCCGTAAAAGCGGTTATTCACTGAACATTAGAGGGATTGGATGTGGGCTAATGCGAGAGGAGAGGGAGGAAGGGAACGGTGTTCAAGGGTATCAAATACGGGGGCCCCCAATTTGAAGTGTTCGACTCATGAATCACCCCGGGCAAAGGGAGCAAAAGAGGGATGACCCTGATTCATGTGTCTGCCTCCTATTCAGCTTCTTTCTTGCTCTCGCTCTCTCTCCAGGAACAGCTGCGAAGTAACAATTTTTACATCTTACACACACTTCCTCTCTCTCACACACACACACACTTTTAAACACCCCTCAGCACTACAAAAAACTTTAACTTTCATTCTTACAAACATTGAGCGCCGTTGACCTCCCATTACACTTGAGCAGCCAGTATCTACCAAACAACTTTTGCACAAATGGATACTTTAAAAAAGCACAAGGTGTTCATCGCCTTAAAAAGGCCCCCTTTAACACAGCGTGCAGCTCTGATATGTCCACATCAGAAGACAAATTACACTGATTGTTTGTCAGCATACAGGCCTTCACACCACCACCACAGACAATTCATCAAGCAGGAAAAAAAACAGAAAAGCTCCTTCATCAAGTCCCAGTGGAGCATGAGGAACATTGATGGTCACTTTATGCAGTTCAGTATAAAGCTATCAGAAAAGCACATCGCATAAACAAACGCAGAGAGGGGCACGCAGATGCACAGCTAATCACTTAGAGCAGCAAGAATAATTGGCCGACATTGATTGTGCTTATCTGGCCCTCCATAAACTCAGCTACAAAGTGTATTGTTTGTGTGTGTGTGTGTGTGTGTGTCTGTGCGTGTGTTATTTTTCAGGCTATTTGCATGATTAATCTGTTTGTCATTCCACGGTGAGGCAAAAGGTCAGAACAATGGGAAGATATTTCAATCTAAATTCAAATTTGCTTTTCTCAACCTCGCACTTAATAGTGAACGATATTAAACTTAAAGAAATATTTCAGTTTATTACAACACGAGTCTTCATTTTCTTTCTTGTGTTCCTACTGGCAGTGACAGCAACGTACTCACCAAGTTAACTGCTGAGAACTGAGAACGCAACAACACTTAAGACGACACAGCTTGAAATATGAGCCCTCAGATCAAAGTTGTAATAAACACTAATTA
>JBAJHX010000062.1:14612069-14624482 GCA_037176925.1 Amniataba percoides
TGAGAACGCAACAACACTTAAGACGACACAGCTTGAAATATGAGCCCTCAGATCAAAGTTGTAATAAACACTAATTATCTTTCATATACTTAAATTTAGATCCTCGAGAGTTTTCATTAAATCCGTTTCATTTATGATACTGATATCAGTGATATTTTTTAATGGCCATTCAATCCACACTTTTTTTAACACCTGTCCATACAGCAGTTTCAGTTGTTAGTGACCAAGCCTGCCACCACCACACTTTGTTGACATTGTCCTCACACACGAGGGATTCAGAGGAAATGATGCAGCCTGTAGTCCATGTTACTGTTTGTATTCTTATCTCAGCTTCACTGTTTACTGTTCACCCTCTACAGCTGTAACAAAGCCATATTACTGTAAGTTACTGCTAATGCAAAGTGAACATTCCCTACCGCTGCTCGTTCACATTAAAAGCACTCAACCAGGGAAACACGGGGTGGCTTTCATTATGAGGCACTCGCAGGAAACGCGATGTATTTATCACCAATTTAGCAACAACAGCAATTCTTCACCCAAAATGCAGCTGGGACTAAAATCTTACAGGATTTAGCATATTATAATTAAAGGCATTGTCATGATCATCTTCTCCTTTATTCTCTCCACCAAAGTTATTTTGGACAACAAGTGGTTACTTTCACCTCAGCCAAAGCCTGAATAAAATCTCTTTCTCTCTTAAAATATCCTTTAAAATGTACCTGTGTCAACTATAATTGTGCTAGGCCCGATTTACGAAAGCCAATTTCATACTGAGCTGTATTTTTGATTGGCCTGGAGTGAGGAAATACTCACAAGGCTTGTGGGGAATACTGGTCTTTAGCAGAAGCGGGTTAACTTTGAGTATGAACAGTAAATGGCTGCAGACTTGTGTACTCGCCCTGCATTTTGATATCATCACACAGCCTTATTTTTTCAAAAACAAACACAGAAATGCTAAAGTCATGAAGTCTGTGGCTTTTGTCCACTCCAAAAAAATGACAAGGGACATTTTTAGCTGTAGTGTTGTGGCTGGGGGTGAGAGTTGAAGTGGGTTTGGCAGCGATGTGCATGGAGCTTCATGACTTAAACATGAAGTAAGAGTGTAATAAGTACTCGTGCATTTTAGTGTGCTTGTGTGTGTGAGTCTTTTTGTCATCACATTTCAATTTGAGCTGAGAAAGGAACCATGCTAAAGCCATTACAACAAGCAGTGTATTCTGAAGAGATCTCCCTCCACATCCCGCTCACTGTGTTCCTAACTGGGTCAGTAGTAGACTTCCCTTTCTTCAATTGCTGGGTCCAAGTGTAAAAACGGAGACAGCAAACAAACGCCTCCCTGCATGTGCAGTTCACAGCGTAACAACCACCTGTGTAATTCTCTGTGTCTCAGTACAGTGGTAATAGTGGGGAATTGCTCCGGGGCTGCCCATCAAGGGGCCAACTCAGCGCCAGTCCAACGGTGCCCCTGCTGAGCCTGTACGAGAGAGCGCTGCTTTAAAAATCACAGCAGGAGCCCGCGTTGGTGTGTGCCTTTTGCTACTGATCCAGGAAGTCCAGTTTGAGTGCACGTTCAAAATACATCTACAAGCCTGTAAAGTTATTATTATGATAATTATTTTAAGCTCTCTCTGATTGTGTGGCACAATCATTAATATGCACCTGCACATACTTGATTGGCTCATGCAGTGTGTTGCAGCAAAGGTTAGTCGACTGTTTTGGGAAAATAGTAAAAGGGAATATGAGGCAAGTTCAGACTGACAGAGCAGGTAAAGTAAAAAGATTTCACAAGGACAAGAAAGGTCAGTCTCCACACTTACAGTTTGGTAACGGGTGTGGCAAGAATCCCAGTTCAATGCAGAGGCAGGAATACAGAGCACTGATAAGCAGCAGGAAAGCCAAATAGTACATTCATTTTGACATCATAGCAGTAATGAACTGACAATATAGCAAAGGAAAAGGGGGAAGGTGACTGGAATATATACCCAGTTTCAGTTTCCAGTGTATATGGGTGGGAAAAGGGAGGAACACACTGCAATGTTTGGTCTTACTATTAGCACTGAATGAAGCAAATTTACTAATTCACACTATAGTCAGAGTATGTGATTGTCATGAAAACATTTTTCCTGAATCAAAAGTTTACATTATATTTGGGAGATTGGAAGACATCCTTATATTGAAATAAATTAACAAGGTATTCCAAATCTACATATGCTACAAATACTACAACTGCTGTTTGTCGTTGTTGTCCATGACAGTATGAAGATGTCAAAGACTTATGGGAGCTGTAGTAATTAAATGCTCACAAATAAAACTTTGTTTGTATTTACTGAACTGAGCAGCTTGCAGGGATCAAACTGTCTAATTCATTTTAGCAATAGACTGTGGGAAGATATACAGTACTATATTATTGGTGATGTAAAGCATAATGACTCATAAGCACCTCCTATCACCTCTGATTGCTGTCCCCCTCACCGTGTAGGAGCTTGACAACAACAACAAGGCGAGTGTTATAACTACCCCTGCCCCTTGTAAGATGTTGAATGTAACAAGTTCAGAGAGGCAGCAGGTTAAGAGCCCTCAGCGGGCTGCTTAATGTAGATGTGGTCAGGTGGGTTAGTCCCTGCCCGCAGTGAATGTGCATGTGGCTATATGGTCATACAAAATGTACATTCATGCACACACACACTCCACATCACTCAAAAGCACACAGCCAATTTACTCACACACAGACCTCCGAAGCAATCAGCCAGAGGTTAGCTTGTTGATTTAGCTGAAACCAGCCATGAATAAATAAGTAATGGCAGCAAGCACAGTGAAACAGGTTTCTTGATTTGCACCTGATCTAAACTTTTTGCACATTTGCAATATGTGCTGATTTACTATGTTGTATTTAAAAAGCGAGGAGCAGGAAGGTCTGAGGAGAGGACATATGTTCACACACCCGCACACACACGCATGAATATGTATAGAGACATTTTTCACTTTGCAATTTGTGTTGTGGCAGCTTCTCTGTAGATGGCTATGACCTGAATTAACCGAACACTTACATCCACCTGCGCGCACACATACTCACACACACACACACACACACACTTGAGAGTCGTCTGTCACCAGAAGTCAGTGGCCGTGATTTGACCCTGTCCACCACGGGAATCCATGGCTCCTCGGTGAAAGGGCAACACAGAGCTGTCTGTTACAAACGCAGACAAACAGTCAGGGACACAAACTAAACATTGCGATCGTTCTCTCCGCTCTCTTTCAGACACATACAGCGTTAACACCTCTCCCTGCCAAGACCGCGCAGCAAGGCGGTGGCTTTCTTTGTCGGGAGCCATTTGCAAAATCCCTCATCCCACATGTGCCTTTCTAGCGCAGTCGCATCGAAGATAAGAGCTGAATAGCTTAGCAGGGCCTCTGCCGCCTTCATCTTGGCACAATTATCATCTAATGTGACAGGTGACATTTTCTACCACACTGGGCCAGCCTCTTGTTGAGGATTCAAATGCATGATAATATAGTGTAACTGAAAAAGACCATTTACTTCTGTCTGCACTCAAAAACACATTACACATGGACATCTTTTCAGTGCCTTGGTGAATGCCATGCATATCCGTGTGTGGAAAAAGACAGCGTAATGGTCCTGACGCAAAATGGCTTCACACAGGTTTGAATGAGGTAATCGAAGAGGAGGAAAAATGGCTCCCTGTAAGCGGTCCTTCTGCTGGGAAGAAGAGCACAGACTTTATGGAGAACATCTTTAAAGAAAACAAGAGGAAGAGGGGAAGAGAGAGAGGAAGAGGAAACTTGCTCAAACCAACAACTTTCTTACTGGGAAGGGAAATACTTAACACACCTGCATGACTTTAAGTGGATGCTCTAATACCCAATAGAAATATGAATATTCAAATGCACATATTACAGCTGATATTTTTTCCTCTGTATTCTGCAAAGTTTTCCATCAATCCAGTCAATACAAACTGGCCTCTTTTGCTGCTGCTGTGTGTTTTCAGAACCTGTCCGCTGCACACTGAGTCATGTAAAAGTGCACAGTGACTTACAAAGACACCTGCCAAGCCACAGCAGCCACCAGTCTCATGATCCCTGTGTTCACATTAGCACACAGTCCTCCTCCGGCCCACATACGCTCCTAATTAATGTAACAAGAGGTAGAAAGAGGGAGGGGACGACTCGAGAGTGACAACATGAGCAAGAAAGAAAGAGAGAGAGAGAAAGAAAGAAAGCAAATGTGAGAGCAAAAGAGAGCGAGGTTAGGAAGGTCTCGCTATACAAGCAAGACACCCTCATTACCACATAATCTCTGAAAGGGAGCGAAAAGAGAAAGACGGGGAAGAAATGAGAGAGACGGGAGAGTTGGAGGAGATTCAATTTGCATTGACGAGGTGTCAGAGGAGCTCAAAGCTAGTTGTTTAAACCTGCATCTGGGGTTTGGGAGGCAAAGGTGGAGAGAGAGGATGTGGAGGGAGAGACGGGAGGCTGAGATTAGAGGTGAGGAGAGACAGAGAGAGGAGGGAGAGAGACGGACAAGAGGAGAGAGAGAGAGGGCAAGAGGTCTCGAAAACAGCCGTCATTAGCAGGCAGAACACAAGCCCCAAGAAAGACACATATGCACAAGCACAGGGCTTGTCAGTAGGCTAAGCACATAGTCTTGATAGTGCATCGTAATTAATATTTCATAGGCTGCCTCCTGCAGGTGAAGGGAAATAAAGACTAGATAGAGAGACGCGTAGAGGAGGAGATAAAAGTGGAGAAGAAGAGACAAATAAGCAAAGACTGCTTTAATGAGTGCATGCGCAAATTTGCTCTGCCTTGTGTACATTTGTGTATGAGTGAGTGCACATGCATGGGGATATGTGAATAATCTGCAGGGTTAACTAGTGATGTATCCAAAACGTCCTCTGCATGTTTTATAAAATAAAAACTTTTTTTAAATAAATGTAAAGACTGCTGAGATGAGTCGGATAAAAAGTTAAGCACATCGCTGTCTGCTTGGGTCAAATCGACTTCACAGAGCAGAGTGGAAAATTTTCCGAAAATTGATTGATATATGTGGCAAATTACTTCATGACGACAACACAACCGCAGCGTTTTTTCCACTTAGCATATTCTGCAACATGTTTAGCTGCAGGCGTTTTGTGTCAATCAGTCATTCAAGTGAAAAACAGCAGTGTAAATAAGCGTATAATGAAAAACAAGGTGACCATGCAGCCACACAAGGCCCGGCCATACCACCAGTGGCTCCGCCGTGTTTTCAGCCTTTTGTTTTGAGCATATTGTCTGGTGCAGTTCCCCAACGGCCACTTTCCTCCTGCAGCATTCATGAAAGATTGACACGGTAGAAACTGGCTGAGTGGCACAGGGTCTCTGGAGCCGCTTAGATCAATGGGTGTCCTTTGAGCCTCCCTCCATTTCGGGAGGCACAGGGACTGAAGAAGGAGGGGAAACTAGATTACCATAGCATTAATAAAACAAACTGTAATGTGAAACAAGAGCAAAAACAAAAGGCTGCATTTGTGTTTTCCCCCAGGACGAGTCTGCGCCCACAGACGCTGTCTGTCGCATAAACACAAGCAAGCAGAGACGCATGCTTACAAACACACACATGCAGAGTGGGATGCAGCCATGCTTGTAATGGCATTGTTCCTCAAAAAGGTTCAGTCATCCCAGTTCAGCATGCCGTGGTGTGGTGGGGAGAGGGAGGAAAGGGAGGTGAAGGAGAGAGGAGGGGAGCCAGAGAAAATGCCAGGAAATGCCAGAGGAAGGCGAAATACAGCAATACACAAGTTAGACGCAGGTGCACAAATGAAGGCAAGTGGGTACAGAATCAATAAAACGGCAGCATATAAACAGAATAAGATGAAACATGTACAAAGACAGAGATACAGAACCGTATTTTCTTACCTCAAGGCACAAAGCAAACCCAAGAGTGCAAAGACCACTGAATATGGGATGCAGTGTTTGACATTATGCAGCTAAAGCACACTGCACATGTACTGCAGGTGAGCTGGTTATGGATGAATACATTAGCAGAGAATCAATCAATGAAATTATTTAATGTTATGTTGTACTTAAGAGATCCATAGTGGAGGGACAGATTAAAAAACTGTGTGAGCCTCGTAAAAACACTGCAGCACTGGCTCTAATGAGCACTTTTAACATACTTGACAAACCTTATAATCTCCTATGGTTTATCAAGTGCTTTAAGAACTCAGCAGGCAGAGCTCCTCGTTATCCAAAGTAAATCCTCAAGAGTCATTTCCGAAAGCTCTCGCTTTCTTTGGAATATATTCGAAACTGCCATTAGGGAATGTTGCTCTAATTTTTTTTTCTTGTATATTTCACTGGGATCAGACGCAGTCTCTGGAGTGCTGAAAAGTGACAGTAGTATTCAGGTTTTGCTCAGGTTTATCTAGGTCTCATACATTGCCGCTTTCTTTCAAGAGCAGTTATGACCTAACCCCTGTCCAGCCTGTGAACTTACTCTAATTTCCTACTGAGTAAAGTTCTGTATTTTGACCATGATCAGGGACAGTAAGGTTAAATTTAAGAACAAAATCTGATGACTACCCTTCGAATTAATTTGGTTTTACAGCAAACTTCTTTCACACCACAAGGTTCCACAAATTAGCCATTTCTGCCAGTAATTTGTGATTAACATTTTAATCAAAACATTGCTCAGCTCCGTGACAAAAGCATAAAATGAATTGACTGTGTGTGTGCTGTGTTGGCAAACAGCGGTTAAAACAAATCTTGAGCGAGCCTCTGGCACATTTCCTATAGTGCTAATGTCCCAAATTGGTGCCCAACAGTTAAGTCACCAAAACATGAACAAAAAGGCAAGCATAGCCCCACGTCAGGAAAATGTTACTTGGCTGGCACAGAGCCGTGTCTGGCGCTGCATGCCAGTACAAAAATAGAGCCCACATATAGAGGCAGAGAGACAACGAGACAGACCTCATGTGGTCCAGTGCATCCACTGTGAGCAGACGGCAAATGAGTGCATCTTCATTGTGATTCAGGGCTGTTGTTATTGTTGTTTTAGTGGGGTGTTTTTCTGGTCCTCTGCTGTGACTGGAGCATATGGCCCAGCTTAATCAAGCTAACGATTCTCCCCGCCTTTCTCGTTAAGCATTACCAAATGGAGTCTAACCTCACGTAAACATACCAGCCAATACGACCATATTAATATTCAGCCAATCATTCCCAACCCAAACCAGTGGTTCAGTGGCATTTGTTTAACCAACTTGGCTGGTATTTACTCCTATCACATAGGGACTGGTGGAAGACGAGGCAGATGGTGCATCTAATTGTCTGAGCTGGAATCCATTTCTTAGCCGTCTCTGACTTAATTCTTATTTAAGAATTGCACGTGTTACAGTCATAAGTGGGTTTTCCAGTGGAATAGGCATGTGACAGAAATGAAAAGCTATTTCAAAGAGACTCTGAAAACATGTAAATTATAGAAGCGCGAGCCACTGTGTAGCCGCCATCCATGTCTTTGTCTACCGCTTTTTAATGGAAATTATGTGCAAATGGGTTTCCGTGAAGCCAGTACAACCAAATGGTGCCCAAACAATCGCCGTCTTCCCTCCAATCTTACTTTCAATTTTTGCTTCTTTTTTTTTCTACTTTGTTCGTTTCCTTGGATGAGGAGCGTGTCCAGCAGCTACCGTCAGACTCTGGGTACAGACACATCTCAGTAAGGCACAGCAACCTCTTAGGAGGTATAAACAGGGAAAAAATGGAGTGGAAAACTGGCTTTTCCTTGAATTGTCAGACACAGAAGGAAAAAGAGGAACAACAGAGAAAAAGAAGATGAGGACAAATGCCATAGAAATGCGTTGGTCAGGGTGGTGATGGCAAGAGTGAAAGATTTGAGGCAGGGGGGCCGAAACACTTGGAACGAGGGGAAAATTAATTTAGCTGGGAGTGGGCTGTCAGAAGTGGTGATAATAGCAGGAGGTGAGATGATGATAGCCTTGACATGGGAGTGCTTACTGCAGGCTGCTAAGGCACGCTCCTGTGCACATATGCGTGTGTGCGCAGACAGACACACATGCTCATGCAAATGGAGGCAAGTTGCTTTGGCACACACAAACATTGCAAACTACTCAAAAAGTCACCCGGACGCTCTCACACGGGCACATGAATGAACACGTGCACTTCCCTTTGCTGTATCAGTCCTCACAGATAAGTGAGCCCTAGCTGTGATGTCTTTTTGAAAATGGGATTTTCCACCATTTCGCCTATTTCACAGATGTTGCATCTAATGGCAGGGAGGAGCAACATTAAAGGCAGATAGCAGACAGCAGGCCAACTCTTCCTGTTGCTGTGGAGCTCGCAGAGCCTACCTGTGTGTGATGTATTATGATTGAGGACGATGGAGGATAAGATAGCAAAATGTGAGCTCAGAGCAAAACATGCTGGAAGATGAAAACAGTGAAGACTGAATGCATCGACGGATCACTTTAATACCAAATCACGTGTTGGTTTTTCTGCTTTTCATTCCCTTCTTGTACACGTTTCAAGCACTTGCAAATGCAAAAACCTCAGAGCATCTGTGGAAAACATTCTCACTTCTGTCCTCTTGTTTCCTGCCGGGCTTCCACTTTGTTGTTTTTGGCTTTTTTTTTTTTCACAGGATTCGGTGAGTGAAAGATGGCAAGTGAAGGGATGGTATCTAGTTTTCCAGAACATTAGCACCTGGCATGGTGTGGTGTAATGTTGCGTCTCTAATGCCCACAGCCAGTCATGTTCACTAATGATGTTGAATCGCCCACCGCAGGGTGCCTGCTAGTCACTCTGGTGATGGTGGTGTCAGTGGTGATGATGTTTGTCATGGGCACATTTAAGGAGAAACACTTAGGTGGTAATTATTACACTGGCAGAGCGATGACATCGAGGGGTAACACCAGCCACTGAGACCACACCGTCACACCCAGCACTTCATAAATAACAGTGCTTCTCTCAGACAAAGCTGCCCGGTGTCTCGGCTTTCTATCGTTTTAGAAGGTTTTTTATCTGCTAAAGATGTTTTGATCTCAGCCTTTAATCCCTCGCCTTTCTTTTATCCTTGTCTGTCCTCTCCTAACAAGTTTACAATTACCTTGTCGGGGTGCCTCTGTGTATCTTTTCATCTGTCTCCATCTTCTTAGTCTTCTTTATGTTTTCAAGCTGTCCTCTGTTCCTTTGAAGGCTCATTTGTGTTCAGCAGTTCAGGTGCCCACAAGGACTCATGTTGTTCATTTGTCTGGCTATCCTCTCCCCTCTCTATCGCTTTTGTCTTTCTCCTCTTGTCTTCAGGTTTCAGGCCATTATTATCCACAGTTTCAGTCTCATATCACTCCATTTTCATTCCTCTTTTACGAGGAACCATTTCTAAGTCTTGAGAGCCAAAGACGAACTCGGGCAGCTTTGAAGCGCAATGGTCTGGGCGCTGAAAGTAATCTATATTCCAAAATGCTGCCGTTTAAAGACGGACTTTCATGCTGACTGAATAGAGGGCACTTTCTAACTCAGAGCCAGTAAAACTGTCATAAAGTTTTGTACTTAAATCCCCCATTCCCTTTTTAGCACACAGAAAAACTGGATATTAGGCTGTGAAAAGAAGTATTTTCGAACACGTGGCAGGTACCTTAAGAGTTAATCTTCACAAAATGCAGCAACCTCAGCTATTAATAAGAACAGTGCACATTACAACATCCAGGAGGTTGACTTTATATGATTGAAATATTTAAGAGCTAAAAGGTAAGGGAACACAGAGAGGAATAAAAAAAGCTGCAGTTTTCACTTTGATTCCATTTAAGAGCCATTTCCCAATAACTTGCTCCATGTTTTTATGGAGAAACATACCTTTATTGTTTGCAGTTATTGTTTCCAGTAAAACGGGCTTGGCTTCCTTTCAACCTCTGAGTCTTTATTAGTTTTTAAAAGTGGCAATTACCCTTTAAAGGTCAAACAGCCAATCAGGCCACTTCCCTTCCCTGGCACTTTTTAATGACCTTGCAGTGGCACACATTAATGTCCAGGGTATCTGTGGCATCCCTGCGAGAGAAACTTAGCGCTTCATTTACATTCAACCTTGGTACTTCTGTTTGCTGTACCCCCTGTACATTTTTATGTTTCCATTTGTTTACTAATAAGTCAGATCTCCACATGTACAGCAGCTTCTCTGTAAGGAGCAGAGGATACTGTCCTTAAGTGAAACAATTGCAACAATTAGTCAGCTGTAATCTGTCAAAATCAGCACGCTACATGCGGCATGAACAGCACATCTACAATAGTTAAACAGGAGAGCAGTCCATTTATAATTCATGATGTGATACTGATGTGAAAGACTTGTACAAACAGAAAAACGAGACATCACACTGCGAGTGTTCAGTCATGCTGCCGTTCCCAAAGGTCGCTCTCCCGACAACACTTCCCTCCTCCGTCCCGTCTTCTCGCAGGGCGCCAGCACGCACTCACACTGCAATCACAATCACGGTGAGGGATAGGTGCACTTCCATACACGCACAGGTGCCCAGACAGATGGGTAAACACGCTTGCATTAGACTCAAGAAAGCAGGCACACCACAAGAAAGGCATCATACACATGGGCATGAGCAAACACGTGAGCGCTCCTGCACACATACCCATACTTACGCCAATCAGCAAGCTTGTCAGAAGCAAGGAATGACAGCTCTGTAATCAGCAGGTAATGATGGGGCTCCCATCGAGGAGAGGAGAGGAGAGGAGAGGAGAGGAGAGGAGAGGAGAGGAGAGGAGAGGAATAAGCTGTCACAAGGCCCTTCAAAGCAGCATAGGGGGGCTGAATCTGAATTGGATCGCAGAGTTTCAATGAGAGCCTGTCAGCACCAGGTGCCTGCTGAATGCCACCCCCACACCACCTCACACACACACGCACACACACACACCCTTTCGAATCTTCTCACTTTGCTCTGGCTCACACCACCTGGCCCAGGCCTTCGAAGCTCAGTGGGACCTCTCCTTCTCGACTTCCCTCTTCCTTAGGATGAGGCAGATTTACAGTTCATTAGGCTCTTTTTCACTTACATGCGATGAGGATCTGTCTACGCTGAAATGACACTCTGATTGGAGCGAGGACCCACGCTGAGCGCACTTTCAGACCAATATAGATATGCAAAGACACAGTCTACAATTATGGGCAGGAAACACGAGATGTGGCAATCATAAAATCAGAGGCGAGATGCTGCAGCTGCCTCGCCGCATACGCTCACACACTCTCACGAACAAACAGGAAAATCAAATGTTAACCGGAGAGTCCTAACTGTGTGTCTAACCTCTCATTTCCAACTCCATATCTAAAATAAACCAAGTCTGAAGGTGCCACAGGGCCAAATTAAAGCAAAGAATGAGATCAAATCTAATGTCTGTCATGTTAGAGCCTTGTTAAAACGACAGTGATATAGGATATGTCTTCTATTACGCTTTAAGCCTTTTACACCTGCCAAAAAAGTCTGCCAGAAATTAAATTGTATTAAATTGATCATTCGATGAATTTGGACACAAAGTTTTCTACAACTTATTACAAAGTTGGACTATAACTTTGAAGTCTCATATTTCTGAAAATAATCACACGGACTGAACAGACAGGAGTGTAATCTATAATCTCTAATCTATAAATATAAGGTAACAGTTGTACAGTGTTCACTTCCTGCTGGTGGTAACAGTAGTGGGATAAAAGATTAAAAAGGTGCAGACTATGAGATCTACATGTCTAAGATGACTTTGATTATCAGGGCTTTAAAAAACAACACACGATGATGCAGAAATCTAAGGTGTTAAAGTTATCTGATGCTGCAAAAGATTTGGTAATGAAAGTAATTTCCTGAAATATCTCTATTAATCATATATATTAATAGATATATTAATATATATATGGTATAGTGTATAATATATATTATACCAGTTGAAAAACACAAACTGCTAATGTGCACATTTCATAAAGCTTGCAAGTGTAAAACCTGTTTCTCACAGGTGATTCTAAGAGGGACTACCTTTAATAAAACTGAATTTAATGACAGTGAACTGTATTTAATTATCTGTTGGCATTAATGAAACAAAGTCAAAGCCAGCTGAAATAAACTGAATTAGTAAATTTAAATGTTGAACTGTGATCATTTGAGATGTTTTACTTTAGCACCTAGTGAGATTGAAGTAATTATAAGAAAGGTATCTGATCATATTAAACAAAATCCTTTTTGTTCAAAAACAAAATGAATCTGAATGTTTTCTACATGTGTCTTTAAAACCTGATATCTATGAAACGGCCGTCTGTCTATAGACGCATCTGCACACTTGTGTGTGTGTGTGTGTGTGTGTGTGTGTGTGTGTGTGTGTGTGTGTGTGTGTGTGTGTGTGTGTGTGTGTGT
>JBAJHX010000062.1:14630246-14674528 GCA_037176925.1 Amniataba percoides
GTGTGTGTGTGTGTGTGTGTGTGTGTGTGTGTGTGTGTGTGTGTGTGTGTGTGTGTGTGTGTGTGTATGTGTGTGTGAGAGAGAGTGTGTGAGAGAGAGAGTGTGTGTTTGAGGTCAAATGAACAAAGAAAACTAGGTGTATGTTTTTCTTTCATCCACAGAATATTAACAATAAATTGTTCTCCGTAAAATCCCTTTAATAACATTCTCCTTCATAGTTACTGAAGGATACTGAGAATGTGTTCTGTGGTGCTGCAAATGAGGTAGATCTGATATATAGACTGTAACGCTTAGGTCATTTTTTACCAGTGAATCTGAAATAAACATGCAGAATATACAAGTTAGTGGGGTTTATGCTAGTTGAAATGGTGAGATATTTATCACTTTCTAACTTTCTAAATATCCACTCTGCTTTTGCGTTTATCTGAAGAATACAACACAGTAGTGCTACAACCTTTACCCAGTTCATCAGAGCCATTGCTGCCTTTTTTATTTAAATATCCAGTGTCATGTAGGTCTTTCCCTGGCAGCATGACTCTGTGTCTAAGAAAGTGAATGGTTCTACACACGCATGCAACAGCAGCATGTGACTTGTTTGGAAAAAAGTACCATGTACACAAAGTCTGCCCCATTAACATGGAGAGTGTGCACAGAAAAATGCATCTCAGAGTTGACGATGTCCCTGTTTTATACTAAAAGTGATCTCTGACCACAGAAAAAAGTTCAGGAAAAAAAAAAGATTACCACCTTTAAAGCAGCAGCAGAAAATTAAGCAGCATTTGTCAGGTGGTTCAAATCCCAGTTACACATAATTATGCTCACAGTCATCAGCACCTCGAAGGCGGTTTAATAAGTAAATGCTTTGTTGAAGGGCATGATGGCTGTGCTCAACAGCTCACCTATTCTTGCTGGCAACTCTAATTTACATCCCAAGCTACGCCAGTTGTCCATGCCCTTGATACTCCCTTAAGTCCCCTATGCCCCCGTGGTGCCAAATGTGCTAAATTAAGCTTACTGTATTTTACAAACCTCAGCGACCCATGCTATCTAATAAACTACTAATGGAGGGAAACACAGGCATCTCATTAGAAGGTTGCCAGAAGACACACACACAAATGCAAACACACACAACTTGAAGCAACTTTCCTCTGGCTGAGCGCCGGACATTAATGATGTTCCAGCTGGTTTTAACAACTATTTATTTATCGAGGGAGTAATTTTGCAGTGTAGGGAACCTGATGAAGGTGTTTGGGGAATTCTCATGTATTAATCAACCTGCAGTGTTTGTCTTTTTGTGGCGAGCAGAGAAGAGGAAAGGAGAAAGTTGTGTGCACACATACGTGCACACACGTAGGCACACATATTTCTTGAGTAAACAGAGGGAAAAGGAGCCATTTAAATGGCGACTTGGTGACAATGTGCTGTGATTGACAGCAGAAGGAGGGGGTTGATGGGAGGATTCTGTCAGCGACTGATAACAGCTGTCTGCTCCACTCGCGAGAGAGAAAGACAGAAAGCCAGCAAGTAAGAGAGAGACACATACACACACCTAAACAGATGCACAGTAACGCACCCTTGCATATATTTCCAATTAAAGTTGTTGCTTGCGTCATTCATGTTACGTAATGCATATGGAAAAAGGCAGATTACAAGTCCATCATGTGAATTTCCATCAGCACAAACAATCCATCGTAGCCTGACACTGCTCTGCACCCCAGATGATAAACAAAGATGCAAAGTCACACACGCACGCACACACACTTTCTCTCTCTCACATACACACAGACTTATTAAACATTCAACGGAGTGAGTTTGGGGTAATGAACGGGAGTCAACAATGAATTATGGATCATATTCTAATGGTTGACTTACCCCTCTCATTACTGGCATGCTAATGTGATTGGGAAACAAATGATTATCAGCTTTATTAGAAAGGGGAAAAGAGCTGCAGTGAGAAGGGGCTCATGATCCCATGACACCCCCCGACTGTTCCACCTGGAGGAAAGTGCAAGGTGGATGAAAGAGGAAAATTGAGATACATGTGGGGAAAGAGAGATCAATCTGAGGCTTTGGACACCATCCAAAGACTTAAAACAAGACTTTTAAACATTATTTTCACACCTCTTTGACTCTAGCTCAGGATATAAAGTACAAAATCTCACTAATTTTCAGTACAGACATCACTACTAATTAACACATTCAAATGTTTTGTATGTAGTTTGGGTTTGTTCTAAAGTAAGCCAACTCTTCACGTAAATGTGTTGAAAATGGCAAACATCACATCATTACCTCTCTGTAACATGAAATACATTTAATAACAGTAATTCTGCACCAATCTGCACAGACCTACAGCTCCCAGCTGATGTCATGCATTGGAGCGCATGCATACACACCCTCAGGCATTTATCACAGCACTGGTCAAGGTGGAGACATCTCCCACAATCCATCTCTCAGCTTATTGGCACCAAAAGACTTGCTTTTATGCTTTGCCCAGAGATTTATGGGCAGCTAAAGGTGCGTGTGAGTGCATGTGTGCGTGTGTATTTGCGCATGCGTGAATGCATACATTTGCAGCATGTGCACACCTCACAGTCTGAAAGGGATCAGGGTTGATGTGCTTATTGACACCTCACCTCCCTCTCTTCCTCCCCTCCCCACGTCCCCTCTCTCCTCCCACCATCCATCTACCCCTCAATCCATCACCTTCCTTTAAAAGCCTGTTAGGAAACCCAATACCTTTCATTAGCACAAAAAGATTAGCTTTTTAGCAGGAGGGGTGTGTGTGTGTGTGTGTGTGTGTGTGAGCGAGCAGCGAAACAGTGGGTAGGAGGGATAAATAAAGATAATCAAAGATGCCTGTGCCAGACAGCCACTTAGCTTAACCTACAGTGAGCTGAGCACACTCAAACACAAGCGCACAGTTACACACGTGGCTACAAGACATTACACACTTCACAACACTGATATCGAAGGCTTTGGAACAGTTTAATTCCAAAATAAGACATCCATCATTAGTGAGAACTGACACTGACTCCCACAAAATGATTGCTGGCATGAAAGCAAAGCCAGTCATGGATTATAATTAAAGTTATGAGTCATCTTAATCCCCTCGCTTGCAAACTTGATACAATCATTTGGGTGGTTGAAATGTTCACTGATGGATTTTAGATAGCATTAAATTGGGATGAAATAGCATGAAAGACATCATAAAGTCACTGATTGAGAAGGAAATCACATTGTACTTTATATAGTCATAGCAATATTTTTGGCGATTCATACACATTAGGGGAACAGACATCTAATAAGATAAGATGAGATATGACTTTATTCATCCTGAGAGAAATAGTTAATAAAAGGCACCACTATCCTATGTTCTTCCAGCACAGGTAGCCATATAATGCAGAACAAATGGTAACATCTTAGACTGAGATCTGTGTTTACTATTTTGTCTGTGCGTGATTGTTTGACGCTGTGGTAGACTGGTGTCGACACACGTTGGTTATGTGTTTTAATCATATAGCCCGACAATACAGCCTTTCCTTTTGGCTATTTGGGGTTAATATGGCAAGCTGCACACATAGAAAATTGACATATGATCACACTGTTAAAGTAAATTTGGTGAATGTGTTAGCAAATAGTCCATATAATGAACACATCCAAGAATCTGAATCAAAGTCAAATATTCACTCTTGTTATAGCTTTGTGTCAGTCTCCACCTACTCATGAAAGAACCTAAATGGAAAATGTTCCACTGTGTTCTTTAGCTTGTCGCTAAGTTTGTCTGTCTGCTGTTTGTTGGCGGGCAGGTAGCACACCAGAGGTTTCACGCTGAGCAGCTGCCTGATCACTGCAGGAAACGTGAATGAAAACAATGAGCTGAAAAGGGATAAAAACACTCTGTAGAGCATAAACAGATACATTGTAGAGTCCTAATATAAAAATGTTGATGCATATGGTTCGATGTGCCACTTTAATATGTTGCTTTCATTGAAGAAATGTGCCATGAATATTTTTTGGACACCAGTCTGTATTCAGCCTACCTGCACATCGAGAGCAAATGCTTTCCATTGAATTACTGAATCCAAGTAGCATTTCCTCTATTATCTTTTACTGAACGTTATTCATGTAAGTGATTTAACTTTATGCAACATTAATTTGTGTGGTTAACTAACTACCATTCCTGCTGTTGATGATCAACATTTCCACTTCATAGTGAATTAGCTAATCCATTTCTCTTATTTGATGCATTTAATACATTTAAAGTGTAATCAAACCTCAGTTTTTACACTTAATCTATGTCTGGTTCAGTATGTGTATGTTTTAAGGGCACACTGTGTTTTTAATCTTTCATAATAAAGTATGAGGCAGAGGCACATACACGCAAACACACTCATAAGACACATTTTTAGTAATCCTGAAGGTTTTGCCATCAGTAAAAACAATACCAATGCTTTTCCCGCGGGATAAGAGGACAGTCCTATTAATCCGTCAGACAAACACCCCTCATAGCACTCACACACACACACACAAATATACACACACAAGTAGAAAACACATAGTTATTTAACCCACTATTTCCCTGGAGAGAGGGTCTTTAACAGTAACAAAGCAGTGTCCAATCACTTACATGCTTTTCCCTGGTGCCTCCTCTTTCCATACAAAACAATCTGGAGAACAAGATTACGCACACACGAAAGCATACATGCACACACTCCCTCACACACACACACACGCAGCTTCACCTAATACCCATCAGCTTTTGGGACAAAGGAAAATCTATATTTCATCTGAGGAGCTGAGGTGTTTGTGCACACGCTGAGTTTGTTTGTCATTAGGCCTAACCCCCACGGCTCACCTAATCAGGTTGCTGTGTATGTGTGTGCGTTTAATTTTGTCCGTGCGGGTTTGTGTAAAAGAGAGAATATGACTGTGTTTGTGCGCGTGTATGTTTGAAAAGTGTGGCAGAGTGAGACACGTGGGAGACCGAATCGTGCAGACACACACTTGAGGCTGAATTAAAGTTATCGATCGGCTATGGCATGCTCTCACACAGAGATCAAAGCTTAACCCTGATCAATGACATTTTGTTTGTTTGTGTGTGCACGTATGCGCGCGTGCATGCGTTTCTATGCATCATCTCAATTTCCATCTTTCTAGACAGCTGCATTGATATTCCTAACACTTTATATGAAGGCTCCATCTTCATTATTAAGCTTTGATGTAACAAGAGTCTACGGCCATGCTAGATGCTACACTGGGTGAGGTGCTTTGGGCTAAATTCTAATGTCAGTGTGCTAACATCTTTACAGTGACAATGTTAACACGCTGATGTTTAGCAGGAACTATGTGATTCAGGTTCACCATCTTTGTTCAGCTTGTTTGCATGTATGCAAGAGACAAAGTACAACTGATGGGAAGGTATTTGATCATAAATCAAAATTTTAAAAAAATGATCTGATGATGGCACCTGAAGAAATCTACTGGATCATAAAAATAAGTTCCATTTACCTTGAAGGGGACACAAATGTGTGTACCAAATTTCAAGGCGATTCATCAGCATTTGTCAAGATATTGTAATGGGTAAGTGCAAAGTTTGACCTGTGGATGGTGCTGGAGGAAAAGTCAAGAGATCCGCAAAGTGAACCAAAGTGGCGGAACAATTTTGTGAACCGCAGAGTCACGCTGCTGGCCCGCATTGTGAAAATGTTTGGTTAGCAGCCGTGATCTGGTAACCAGAAAGAGCATCCTTCACCCCGACAGAAACAAGCATCTGCCCCGCTGAAGCGTCCTTGAGCAAGACATTAAATCTCTTCCAAAGATTTTTTTCTGCTCTGTGGCTGAAAGAAGTCGCTCCAAAAGGTCTCAGACTATACACAGCACATCATCAGTGTGGACGGTAACTGTGAGCCCTTTTTTCTCCTGGCCTGCCAACCCTGCCTGTGGCCTAAAGTCTGCACTCAGCAAACAATTACTCAGAGTTTCCCGAAGCATCTCAGTCCAAAGCTGTCTACTTCCCATAGAATAACACCAGAAGAAGTGTCTAATAAGGACATCGGACAGCACCACAGTTAACCTATATGCAACATTAAACTAATTGCTGGCCACTGCTATAATTGCGAATGAATGGCAGCAAAATGACAGACAATCAGACTCTGTGCCCTACAATCTTATTCAACAGCGTGAAACCTCGGTCTATCATTTCCCCTCTGTCTACCTTCATTAGCACGTCTTCACATGTAATGGCCGAGCACAGTGGCAGCCAATCAGACAAAGTAGTGTAGTCATTTGAAAGGGGGATGGTGGTACAGTCAGTGTGTCAGTGTGTCTAATTCCTGGCTTTGTTCTCTGACATATTTTAATGGAACCATGGAAATGTTCTGCTCCTTTCACCTCATTTGGCTAAACCACTGAGCGTGAAAAAGATATAGGGTACAGTACGGTATTACTCTTTATCTAATCACATCAGGCGGTGGGGGGGTTCTAAAGGAAGGTAAATGTCTTTTAGGTGAGGCAGCTCCGCTCAAGAGGTCTTTACTTTTATCGCTTATATTAAAAGTTAAGGAAACAAAGGTTTGATCTATGGAAATGTCCGTTCTCTTCTTTCCATCACCCTTTCAGCGCTCTTAAAATGCTCTGCACCACTGGAGGTGACCAGATATGTGTCGTTTGTATTTGTTCAGAGGTTACCCAGGTGTATTTCACTCCCCCTTCATTGTTTTATGGTCTTAATATCTCTGAGGTGAGCAGAAGATGATAAATCAATAGAAACAATACTTGCTCTCTATGTCAAAGACCAAGGGAACAGTGTGTGTGTGTGTGTCTGAGCCTGAGTCCCTACAAACACTACTGGTTTCTGTGTATTACTGCCTGTGCGAATACCTATAGCAATATCTTTACTATATGCCCGCAGTGGAGTTATGCCTAATCCAATTCAGCTATTGACAAGGAGCACACATAATACACATCTCCCCAGAGCTTCTATGGGTATTCATAAGCAACAAGAGGAGTGAAGCATGGGAGAAATTTTGAATTAGACCATCTGAGGCGACGCTCGCTGGAGCCTGATAGAGAAACAGCCCCATCTACAGGAATTAAGTGTGACTGGAGACCCACGTAACACCTCCTCCTCCCTCACACAGTTTTGTACCTAACTTTAAATTCCAGCGCATCTCTTTGTCTCAGCAAAGCTTAATGAGCCTCCTGAGAGCACGCCCAGGTGAACTTGCTGTAAGAGGAAACTACCTGTGTCTACCACAGCACAGAACAATGCTGTCCCTTTTTTTTCACAGAAAATACTGTATCTGCAGATTTTGGAGGGGACACTGCAGCACTTTGCCAGTGAAATAAGGGTGTTCTCTTACACTGAGTGTTGACTTAGTGAACAAGATCCTGGAAGCGGTCAGCATGGACTCAGCGTTTCTGAACGCAACTTGCTGGGGTCCCCTCAACTACAAAGCACAAACCCGCACACACACTTGATATACTCAGAGGAGAGAGCAAGCTCAGGATTTAAACACACGAGCACACACATTCTGGGAGATTGGACATGCTCTCTAACCCCTTCCTGTGTACGTGGACCTGCCTCTCAAATATCACTGAGTCCAGACAGAGGAGGAAGACCTTTGCAGAACAAAGGAGAGGTCTGATAAGGAAGAGCTTGCTGGTCACACTCTGCCTTTTCCTCCTAACTACAAAGAGAACGCCTGCCCCTGGTGGCTCGTCTGAATTGTCCCCCTCTCTTGACTTATTTCTGGCCGGAGAAAAACACCACGGATGCAGGAACAAGGAAAATGGAAGGACAGGAGAGGGGGCAATTTTTGAAGTGGGTCAGATTGGAGCGATGAAAGGGGAGAGAGAGAAGTTGCAGAGTCGAGTAGGGGTGAGGAAGCAGAAAGAGGAATAGTAAGAGAGGTTTTAGAATGAAAAACCAAGAGGGTTTAAGCAGTCACCTTGACAAGAGGGGTCACATTTCATCCAAAGTGACGCTCTTTGTATGGTACTTGAGGTGTCAACTCACTGCCTGCATTTTCACATTTCAACTCTGGCATGATAAATAAAGAAAAAGGAAACTGCTAAATTGTATAATACGTTGGCATCAGATAAAATGCACATTATAATGGGGTTTACTTGCTCGAACCAACAGCATTGATCTCAACCAATAGTGTGTGTTTGCGTTTGTGTGTGTGTGTGTGTGTGTGTGTGTGTGTGTGTGTCCATCCAAAACGGCTGGCAGCCATGCAGAGGTACGAGACAGATGTGTGTGTCGGTCATTACTGTAATCGCTCCATTTACTTCATCTACCCTGGGAGGGACGGCTGGTCACCACCATCTGGACACACACACACAGAAGCACATACATGGCAACTGCCTGCCATGGTAGGGTTTCATGGGTAGTCAGCCAGCAACAGGAGGGAGGCTTTGGAATGATCATTACGTGTGCGTGTGTGTGTGTGTGTGTGTGTGTGTGTGTGTGTGTGTGTGTGTGTGTGTGTGTGTGTGTGACAGTGAGTATGCATTTGCCATCTTTGTCACAGTCTCGGTTTCTCTTACCATGGTGACATTTTTTCTATCTGCTTTTCTCTTGTCGCCCCTCCTCACTATCCCCCTTTTTCATCCATTTCTCTGTCTCCCCTGAGTCCAACTGCTTCAGAAATACACGAATCTGTCGTTTCCCCCCTGAGACAAAATGAAAAAAGGCCATGGTGAGTAGTACCTAAGTGCGGACTCCCAGTGCCTGAAGAGCGAACGGTCATCGTGGCGCGTGTGTCTGTGTGTTCATTCGAAAGATACAGAGACCTTAAGCTCATCTACATGTAATTTCCTTCCCTGACTGGGGACAGGGAAAGCGTGATGAGGAGAGGAGGAGTGGTTGAGGGGAGAGACAGAGAGCGAAACCGGGCTGAAGCTCTGGACTCAAGAGCGGCAGCCTGATCATCAAGCAACATGTAGTCATGGCAACGGCAAATGGAGAGAGCAAGGAGGAGAGGTGGAGAAACAGAGGAGAAGAGGAGAAATGAGGGAGATGCTTCAGGTTAAAACTACATTGCGTAGAGATAAAAAAAAAAAAAAGAGAGTTTAGCTGGTGCTTTGCTATGCTACATTGGAGCAAAATATTACAGCCACTTACAGGTGATATTTCAGTTACAGTCAAGAGCTGTGAGTTTAAATATTGCCTGAGGATACGTTTTTCCATTTGCCCTCTTACTCCCCCTGTTTACATTACTCAGCAATGAATCTGTTAGGCACTACTCTTGAATATTTATCACCAATAGCCAGCAGAGTGCATATCTCTATTCTGCTCCTCTGCTCCTTCATCACTCTATTCTCCGTCTCATTTGTATTCTGTAAGCTTGCTGCCCCTCCTCATTCTCCACCCCGGCATACACCCTGTCTTTTTTCCCCCTTTGTCTCTCCGTTGGTTCCCTCTCCTGCTCTTCTTGTCCCCCCCTGTTGTCCTAAGATCTCTTTTTCTGGCCTCTATCCTTCCGTCCCTGCAGAGCAGAGCTGACATTGGGCATGAGGTCAGAGAGATGGGCAGTCATGCTCTTGCTGTCAGCAGGCTCAAATGGGCTTAGATACAGTGTGTGTGGAGACACCCAAGGGGCACCCTCAGTAGCCTTGGGCTCTGGACAGACACACACACACACACACACACACACACACACACACACGCAAGTCCCACACATTCAATCGCATACTTTTGTAGGCATGTAATAGTAGAAGCACATACGAATGCCGCTTACCAAGAAGAACGGCACTCTAATATCATATAAAGGACATTCACACAAGCAGTATGACACACACAAAAAGGATTTGATTTAAGAGCATTCATGCAAGCATCCACACATAACATACACAAGCGCACACACTCACTTAAGCAAACAGAGAGAGGCACAGAATTACAGATTTCAGAAAGGACAAATTCCCTTGGAGAGCTGCCATGGATTACTGGCTGGTAAAGCCAGTGTGGTGAACAATGGTAATATTCTGCGCTGATGAATGCTGAACACTTGTGTTAAAAATAAAGACATAAACCTCCAAAGGTCATATACATCCATTAAGCATATACATACGTCATGTGAGGTGACAAATCACTTCCATCAATTGTACGTCTTGTTTAAAGGCAAACTTTATACGAGAGGAGAGTGAATGGAGAACCGCATTTTTACACTATGTAGGAACAGAGATGAGGACATTTCACAGCTGTCAAATCATTAGGTTTTGACAAGCACTCTCTTGTAGGATGGTTATATATTTCATAGGCCTTGCATGACCCTACATGCGGATCAAATGTAGGACCATAAGGTTAGTGATACACTCAAATGTCAGCTCTGCCTTCTCCAGTCAGCCCATTTTAAATTGGGATACGATTACATCCACACATTAAGGTTAAACTCAGAGAGTGCAAGGATCCTTAAAAGGGTAATCATTGCTGTGGTATTTTAAGTAACACAGTTAGAGAAATGTCCCATTTTTCCATGTTTTTATATAAATGGCATAACAAGTGTAATAGGATGTCATGGCTAGGGTCACTTTGGATTACAGCTGAAGGATGCCATCAGAAACACTGTACCACACTGCCCCCATGTGGTGATGATACACACTGCATAGGGCAGTGGAAAAGGGTACATTTGAGGCTTCTTCTGCTGTATTTGGAGGAATCTGGACAGAAATATTTCTTTCTTTTCAGAAACAGCTACTGCATTTTCATCCACCATCAAAACCATCATAAAGCCTGTTTACATATACAGGCATATACTTAGTAATTTTACAAATAAAAAATTACAAGTCATAGTGTTTTACAGTTTGATACCAGAAACATCTATATACTGCTCTAACACTGAGAACCGCAGTTCATCACAGGTATAAGATCATTACCTGTCCTGGAGGTGTCACTGTGGTTCGGTCCCTTCTGAAGGCTCAGGTTACAGGACTGGGTTGCAGGTATACAGGCTACACAAGCCACCTTCATTATGCAGGGCAGGCTCATGCTGTGTTGTCACAGGGACAAGTCAACTTGTCCATCAAGGTGTGTATCATTTTCCAGCTGACAGCCCTCAGAGCTGGAGAAGAGAGAAGCAACATAAAGAAGCTGGGACGACAGAAAAGAGTGCATCGTTGTTATGACTGGGGGAGCTTCTGATCTTGACTGGAAGGGCTGAGGTGAGTTTTTACCTTTTATCTCACTGGATCAAGTAGGAGCAGCAGCAGTTTTTACTTATTTCTTCTTCCTGCCAGCTGAGTCTTCATGGCGGAGGCCGCCGGCACCGGCACCGGCAGCAGCAGCGGCAGCGGAGGTTTAGGCACTGGAGGGGCCGGAGGCGTGCGTGTCCCCCAGGAGCCCTCTCTCAAAGCCGGGGTGGTGTTGTCAGATGAGAGGGTGGACTTCCTCCGGGAGCAGGCCTTCTGCGTGCTGCGGGTGAAGACAGATAAATGGAACCGCTTCATTGGAGCAGAGGAGAACCAGAAGATTATACTGGATTTCCTGGACCACATCTGGACCAACAGGCTGCTGCTCTTCACAGGACCTGGAGGGACATTACATGCAGGGGATGCTCAGGTAAGAAATACACGTGGGACAAAGGTAAATACACACAGGCGTGAACTGAGTTTATAAAAGATTCAGGCACATGCTTTGATAAATGTGTCATCTACTTTCCCCATCTCCCACCTTGGTTAAAGTCATTTTGTAGGCAAATTCAATTATGGCAATAGCCTTGAGTAAATATTTATTGGTGTGGCTCATCTGTTGTTCTCTAGAGGCATTGTATGTTAGAAATTCTGTATACTAATATCCCTGAGGTAGAGATACTGTGAAACGATGATGAGCACACATGCAGGGTGGCTGATGATGAGGCACAGTCACTATCTGTTTGCCTGGGTGGCAAGAAGATGCAGTTCATTAATAAAAGACAGCAGCAAAAATGCTTAACATCCTGCGAATCACAGTTATGCTCATACCATTAAATAAGACACTAAGCTGATGTGCAGGCCTATAAGTCTTCATCTCCTGGGCTCCACACTCGGTCTAACAGAGACACTCTTTGAAATAAGTCACTACTTATTTCTGGTGCTTTCAATGCTATTGAAAGCATTCCTACTGTTTTTGCCTCCGTGAAGACGTCCCCACCATGGAAGACCAAGCTGCTGTGTGTGTTAAAGAGAGGGGTGAAGAAAATCTCCCGGCAAGAATTCAGACACCAACTCCGTCTGGGAGAAGTTCCTGGATACCCCATGGAGCATTTACCTGTCGTCATCTCTGAGGTGGGTTGCTGTGTGTGTGTGTGTGTTTGAAGCATTAAATTCATGCACTAATGCAGGTGCCATGTGTGATGTGATGTTGGGGGGTGGAGAAGGTTTGGGTTTTCCGACACTGCTGGTAGGACTTGGGTCAGGGTGCGTTGTGTTGCACAGGTGCTGGTGTGTGTGCTGTCCAACAGTCTGAACCATGAGGACTGGTCTCGGGTGGTGTCTGATGACATGCACAGACACCTGGAGAAGCTGAGGAGCAGGGTGGTGACCCTGCGGGGCCGCGCTGAAGGACGGACCCTGCTGCCGCTGCCTCTGTGTGTGGAGAGAGCCCGACCTCAGGACATCCAGCTCAGGTCGGTCAGTGTGCAAAGCTTAGGGCTTGTTTCAGAATCACGGAGTCAAAGAGAAGTAAAAGAGTTGAACAGATGTCACGATATCATCAAGTTTAACGGTAAAAGACCCTTTGCTTGTCCTTACTCCTATTTAAGAGAGGGGCACGGAGTTGACTATTAACCCTGGCTGTTGCATAATATAGAGATTTAAATGCATAAAATATGCCAATATTCCTCGAGTTACAAATGAATGAATGAAGTTGCTAATTTGCAGAAAAGATATGGACATACTGGTATACTAAATGTTTGTTGACAAACTAATGCAAAAGTCATGATTAACCAGCACTTGTGTTTTTAGCTGTGTTTGTAGTTCGCCTTCCAAACTTCCCTCCATCTTCCAGAGTCCATATTGTCATTTCCACCCACACTGATCGGCCTCCTCTTTGCCTCCCTCAGCCCCACTGGTTGGCCACTGGACCGTGGCTTGTTATACTCTATAGAAACTCTGATAGTTCAGTGGTCTGGACAGATATGGAACATCCTGAAGAAAGACTCTGGTATGCTGCTGCTCCGCGGAGACCACCCAGGCCCCAACGTGGAGCTCCAGTTTTGGACCACTCAGAGGGAAAACCTGCTGGGCATCCAGTCGCAAGTATGACACTGCTTCTGTGGAAGCTGGCAGGGGTGCAGTCAATTTAAAAAGTAAACTGAAACTGCACTTCTGTGTTTTAGTTTTCAGCCATAGACTCCTCCAAAAGACCAGGTTTTAAATTCACTTTGAAAGGGCTGTCAATAATACACAAATGTGCTGCATGACACAGCACACACCCCACTGACAGAGCTCCTATTTATCCTCCCATGTCAGCCAGATGATAGCTACTCAGTGTCCACAAATGCATAATCGAATACAATACAACACAATACAGCTGCTCCACCGTAACTTTTATAATATCAAAAATGTTTAGCTTATGTTGTTGGTGACAAAGAAGTGTTATATGTATATATGTATCAGTATTGAAGTCATAGTTAGCAGTGGTGTACCTAACAGCACTGGACTAAGAGGTGTTTCTCATACTATGCATCCCTCATATATTTAAATAGGGGGTACAAAAACTTATCTTCCAATGTAAGTATAGGTATAGGTGCAGCTGATAAAATTGTTGCTTTTTTCAGATCCAGAGCCCCAAAGTGGAGCACATCATGGAGATCCTGAGAAAAGTCAAGAGCAGTTACTACTCCTCCTTCAAGGACGTCTGCCTCAAAGTCAATGAGGGTATCAGCACTGCACATCACTTACCAGTACCAATTAATTAATTTCCTCATTCTGTCATCTTCTCTCTACAGCTGAACCTGTAAATGAGTTTCGCTTTAGGAATATGCTAAGCAGTCATTGCCTTTATATGAAGTGCTCTTATATCCACAGTTTACACTTGATACAGTGGTGTCTTCTAGCCCAGTTTCTTCCCAGTTTTTCAAATAATATACTTAACTAATAAATACAACTGTGCTCTTTTTCTGTGTCAGAGTACAAAAATGATTTGTACTTAACCTTATCATTTTTCCTGACCCTCATATGTGTCCTCTAAGGTAGATTGCTTTCCCTTTTTGTATGTCATTATGCTCACAACTGTATATTTAGACACACAGCTGTCAGACCACTGTATGATTTTGGTTCAGTTCATTTAGCCCCCCTACTAGGATCATCAATAGTACCTTTCTGTGTGGTTATCATAGCGGTGCTGGAAGCAGAGGACATAGATCTTTATCTACGCCCTCTGAGGAGACTCATCAGCAGCTTAGAAGAGAGGAGCGTCCCACAGGTTGACACTCTATTGCCGCCTCTTTTCCACATGCTCTGTCTCATCTGGAGCCGTTCCCAATACTACTGCACTCCACAACGCATGGTGGTCCTCCTGCAGGAGTTCTGCAACCTGATCATTGAGAAGGTACAGCGATGCATTTCTGTGTGCCTGTGGAAGAGAAAGAAACAGAATAAGTCAATCAAATAACTTAAACAACTTAATGATTGTTGTCCAGGCCTTTGCCTATCTGATCCCTGAGGAGCTGTTTAAGATGGAGCTTGAGGAGGGGGTGGAGAGAGTCCAGATAACCATCTCAGTTCTGCGCACATTCAAGCAGTTGTTTCACACTTACCGCCAGCGTATCCCAAAGTACTACAAACACACCCAGACCATCAAGCTGTGGGACTTTCCTGCTACATTGGTGTTCCAGCGCTCAGACCGAATCATGGATAGGCTGCTTATGATCGAGGTGCGTGGGCAAGTGTGTTGCACATGTGCACCGATGTGGTTTGTTGTAATTGTTTATCAAAACGGCTGCTCCTCCAGGTGTTTCATGAATAATGATTCATTTCACCCTGAACTATCACTGCCTTTTCTCCTCTCATCTACAGGAAATTTTTGCCACAGCACTGGATTTTCTGAAACTGGAGAAAGTTGAACTTGGTGGATCCAGAGGGAAAGTCCTCAGTGAGATGGTCTTCAGCATGAGCGAGGAGTTTCATGACCGCTGGCGGACCCTCAGAGAAAGCAAATATGACCCCTTGGACTATACAAACGATGTAAGTCTTAGTGAGACTGTTGCAGTTGTGTAGCACACTGCTATGTAATTAACAGCCCCCAAAGGGCTGTGATTCATAGCCACTGATAAGTGACATTGACGGGCACAGACACACAGTAAAAAATAACAATTAGATGTTATTTTTCTGCCCAGCAGTACAGTAATTGAAGAGTAGCAAAGCAAAGTAGTTGCTAAGCAACACACAAGAATCAGTTACAGCAATCATTATTAGTCAGTGCATCAATATTTAATCTACTAGATATTTTACAGCTATTTTACAACAGCTTCCAGTGTGACTCAGCCGGTCAAAATGGATCAGACACTGATCTGCGTTATAATCTGTTTCTGACAAGTGTTATTCCAGCTAGTACTACTGATCAATTCAGCTAACGAGAGCTTGAAATACTGCAATGAAAATGTAATGGAACAAAAATTGCCAACTAATATAGCAGATTAAGCTTTCTAGCCAGGCAAGCGACTGAAAATATCCATCATTTCCTGTCTGTGCCATCTTGCGTTCAGGATTTTGTGCATCACTACTGGCGTTTCATGGAGCAAAACAGAGACTTTGACCAAAGACTGGGGACTGTTCTCAATCTGGCCTTCCAGCACTCCAAAAACCTGAAGTCAGCCTTTAAGGTAAGTCTGTTACACCTCGACAGTTTAAACAATCCCCCACACAAGGTGTTGATCTTGAACTTAGTTACAATAATCAGATTGATCTCAGCATATAAGCATTTGATCATGACCTGGAATTTCAATTTGTGGCTATCTTAGATTATTAGCCATCGTTCAAAGTAAAGCAGAACTATATTTTTTTTCGAGCTCCACACAACCTTATATATGTATGTATAAAATGTGCTCTAAAACTGCTGTTGTGTCCCATCTAGTTGTTGAAAATTTTCAGCACCCTGCTTGACAGACCCAGGATCCATCAGCTGTTCTCTCCTAACTACAACGTGTTGCTGGCCATGTTTAATGAGGAAATAGACCACTGTCAGTTTATACTTGATCAACACAGAGACGGGGTAAGAGAGGACGAGCACCAATAGATTTGAGGTTGAACTAATAGATACTCCCAGTGACTTACAGTTACTTCAAAATGTACACAAACGCAGCAGTATGTTGACGGAGATGGAGAATTTCATTGCCAGCGACTACTCCGTGTTGTTGTTCTGCATTTGTCAAAAATAAATCTTGAATCTTGAATGATCCATTTACATTCAGTTACACACTAAAGTGCACCAGAACAGGGAAGCCTGGGTTTAATGTGACACTTACGGTCACACACTTAGATGAAAGTGTGCTACAAACATTTGGGAAAAAAAGCATAAACTTAAAATAATGAATATGAGTCAGGCATCAGCCAAATTAATTGAGCCTTTTTGTTTCAGCTGCATTCAGGCTCTTCTGTCCTGGGGAAGAATATGCCATCAGTGGCCGGAAACCTCAAATGGTCACAGGAGCTCCGCAACCGAATTCTCACAAACAGAAGCAACCTCTGCCAGCTGGCCCATATGTATGTTACTGTGACATGCACTGATGTAAAGACAAGAAGACTCACTGAGACTAAAATACAATCAACAGCAACAAATAAACAGTCATCGGTCATACAAATTTCTCATGCATAAGAATAATGGATTCTAAAACGAGAAAACACAGAGATGCTTTTTGTCTGAAATACAGTTTCTACCAGAAATATAATATCTGTGTTGGTTAGACAGAAATGTAATGGATCAATATATCTGATGTAATTGTTTGTATTACAGGATGAGAGTACTTCATTGATTTAGCTTTGCATTGCCACAACATCAGCAGCCTCATGCTGAGCAGTAAAAAAGTACTAAACCTGCTGCTGCTGAATCACAGATATTGGCTTTTTTTCATACTATGCATTCTTCTTCACCATCTAGCACCATACAACACAAACAACACAACTTTCAGATTCAGGTGTGTGATGCTATACGTAGCTCGTGTAGCTTTGAGCAGAGATGACAAGCTACAGAGCTGCAGATCATTTCTGTCGATTTTTTTACATTATCAGCCTACTTCCTGCTGCCTCAAGTCTCTCGAGGCAATTTATCAGACTTTGCAAAAAGCCTTTGCCCAACTTTTGTTAACACAAGCAGTAGTACTCACCAAGACCTGTAAAGACTCCTCAGTAAGGAAAGTATCTATTGGTTATGCTAAAGGTCGCCAGAAGTCGCTAAATGACGTCATCGCCCAATTTGCATATTTTTTCAATTTGCTTGTAATTGTAATGGACGCTGTAGGAGAGAGGAAGAACGAGACAAAAGATTGTAAAAAAATATGTTTAGATTTACAAATTAACTTTTTTTTGTTGCTTTTTTGCCAGTGAAAGAGGTCATCACTTCTCAGAATAACTTTCATGGCTTAAATGCTTTGTGTAGCCACACATTATTTAAATTTCGTCCTGTATTGGTAAATGTTAAAATCACGGTCAGTGCTGTGAGGCTGACTGCCTGAGAGCGCTTCAGGTGTTTGAACTGATTTATATTATGGTTAATACAATACAAGAATACGGTTTACTTGTGAGATTGTGTCAGATACAGATGATATTTATATTTCTATTATCTTAATTTCTCTTCTTTTTTCCTCCCTCCCTCCCATCAGGCCTCTGGGCTGCGCCGAAGCGGACAGTGTCCTCCAGAAGTGTGAGCGTGTTCTGGAGGCTCTGGACCAGCATGATGAGGAGCTGTTCTCAGAGTGGACTGAGGGCCTGGAGGAAACCTGTGAAACTCACCTGAAGGAACCACTGCTCACTCTGGAGCCTGACACAGGCCTGTTCCAGGTCAACTTCAGTCCTGCAGTAAGCACAGAGCAGGGGGGATTCTGCAGAGAAATACCAAACATATTCATCACACTTCAATATTTTTCTATCTAAGTTCATTAGTTTAAAAGTGTATAAGGTCCGAATCAGTGGAATTGGTGATGACTTCAGCATATAAAGGATGGAGGTCACATACAGTGAACTGTGAAGAATGTATGACAGACATTTGATTATGCAAATTATCATTTCATAAGTAAACTTGGTAAAGTTGAGTTGAAGTTTAATCATTCTGATATATAGATATGAAATTCTGTTTCAAGCTATCACTGATTCCTGCAGCAGAGTATTCATGTAGCCTGTACAAAATTCATGAAAGCTTTTACATTTACTTCACTTTCTTTTCTAAGTATCCAGTGGTGCATGTGTCTCAATTTACCAGAAGTAGCAAGAGTCGTTTGTTTTGAGCAAACAAAGGAACAATTTTGCATTAGTGCAAGAATACAGAAAAATCACAAATTATAAACAACATAAAATCAAGGAAACAAGACAAAGTGTCTCCGAAAAATGGAGCAGCCCTGAATACACATAAACTGCATTAGAAAATGTGGCGCTGTAATCAACTTATAAACAACTTATCTGATGTACTGTGAGTATTTCTTTTAGTACACTGAGGTAGTGCACTTGTGTTTCTATTCACTAAATAACAATGATTGGCCCTCTTACCTCTACCACTCAACTACTCATACGTTTCAATGAGATCCCTGCTTTAAGACGATGCTCCTATTTATTTTTTGCTGTCAAGGTAAAAGGAAAAAACAACTAGAAGTCTGGATTCATCTGGATTATTTTCTCCTCTCTCTCTCCTCCAGTTAACATCTGTGCTGAGGGAGGTGAAGTATCTGGGCATGTTGAAGAACCAAAACATTCCTAAAGCAGCTCTCCATCTCTATTCCAAACGAGAGAGACTCTACATGGTGGGTAAACACGCTTCAAGTGTTGCTTTAGATATTGTGTCAGACAGCTGTAAGCTATGTGGCTGTAAATGTTTTTTTCTGTGTGTGTAAAAACCAGTGAAATGTGCAGATTTCAAGTGTAAACACTGAATGCCGTCCTGCAGTACACGCAAACACTGACCTTGGTGACCCAGTGGTACAACCAGCTCCACAGCACCATCCTGGCTGTGGAGCTGGGATTAGTGAAAGATGAGATGGATGGGACAAGACGACAACTGAGTCCTGCCCTCCAGGAGCTGACCTGGGCTCAAGAAGAGCTGTGGGACTACATTCAGAGCACACGAGACCTGGTCAAGGTACTGAACCTTTCTTGTGTCTCTCAAGGAACTTTACTGACTGCAGTGTTAATAAGCAAAATATGTGAGGTAATGCTAGTGTTTTTGTAGTAATCACTACACTATTTCCAGCATTATTGCACCATTTTGATATAAAGAAAAAACAAACTATGGCTCAGGGGCATTTTGTGCAATGGCGGTAATGAAAAGCTGCAGTGAAACTGTTGCCTGCCAGTGTAGCATGAAGCCTGGCACTCTCCTCATGCGGTCCAAGCCAGCTCTCCTCAATTATAGCAAACACTCGAGAACAAAAAGCAACAGGCAGCTGTTAACCAAAGGGAATGTAATTACTGAATGTAATAGTTGCTCTCTTTTTATGCTGCCAGAGCATTTCCAGTCGCGTCCAGAAGAGTAAAGCTAACGTGGAGGCCATCCAGGCCCTTATGGGGAAATTTAGCCACCGTGCTTTCATCACGAGAAAGACCCGTGGTTCCACTCTCCTCGTCTTCTCTGACATCGAGGAGAGTGTTTCCAGACAGCACATGCTCATCACCAGCACGGGAGAGCAAATACACAAACTGCTGCAGGTATATTTACTCACCTTACTGTTGATGCTAGAGAGAGGGTTGTGTACACTACACTGCAGATATCAACATCTGCCAAACTCACTCAAATTCCCTCTATCTCTTATCTACTGGGCTCCAGGAGAACCGGTCTCTGCTCTGTGTCTCAGACCTGGACAGCAGTGAGTGGCAGGCCTACACAGACTATGTGGACCGCATGATCCTGACAGGCTTCTCCAGTGCAGTGCGCTGCTCCCTGCAGTACCTCATGGACAACACAGATCTGGCTCAGCGGATTACACCACTGTTCGAGGTCCAGCTGGTACTCAACAACAGTGAGATGACCTTTGACCCCTCTTTGGACTTCAGCCACAGTGGCAACTTCTATGACATTGTGGATAAGATGGTGGCCAACATCACTAACATGGCATCCTTTATTCCCAGAGTGGCAAAGCATAAGCAGCTGGATAACTATCAGGTGTGCACATATACACCATTACAGGAACATATTTGCAGGTACACACAGCCTCGTCATTTGTTATTTTGTTTTTGTCCATCTTTTAGTGCGACATAAATGAAATGGAGGATTTGTCAGAGATGTGTCATGTAATCCGCTCACGGGCACGTGCAGCTATTGCTAAGGTTAGTATTTTTGTTTTCTGTCCCCATATAGAGGCTCACTGATAATGCTTGCAGGTTTTCAATTGAAAAGATTTTGTTGATTTTCAGGTCAGAGAATATCAGGGATCATTTGCCAGCTACCGCTACCTCTGGACAGATGACAGGTCAGAAGTGGGTTTATCATTTATGAAATTTCTTTATTATTGAAATATACATTCTTGCGCATACACTTCGTCCTCATCACTTAAAAAAATTAATTGAAATTAAGAAAAATATTTGCTAAAAGAATTAATTGAAAATAAATTTGACCTCAACCTTCACAGGTCTGAATTTATGAGGCAGTTCCTACTTTATGGCCATGTGTTAAGTATGGAGGAAGCTGAGCTGTATGCTGACTATGAGCTGAAAAAGAACCCACCCACCCTGGACAACTTCAAAGAACAGGTGTGCTTCATGTGTTGTTCAAACGACCTTCAGCCTAAATTGATAATAATTCAGCTTTTAGCTCAGCTGGTCGGTCCAAATATAGTCTCTGGTCCTGTCCTGTGAGTGTCTGTGAGTCACTGCATCATTCATCATTCCAGATCAACCTGTTTGAGTCTCTCTATGTACGAGTGAGCAAGATGGAGGACAGGAGGGTGTTTTGTGGCTGGCTGCAGCTAGATATCAGACCGTTCAAGCACACACTCATGAATGTCATCAAGAGATGGAGCTGGATGTTCAAGGAGCACCTGCTCAACCACGTGAACCAAAGGTTAGGCACTCGTGAACAAGCGTGGAAAAGCACTAACACACATTTGTGTTTATCTGTTAGGATGCTAACATGAAAGCTTGTTAGTAAGACACTGATTTATATAATACGCTCATTTACTGTACAGTATGTGGGCATTTTGATGACAGCCATCAAAACTTTGACTTTTAACAGAGACATATGGCTCATATATCAATAATATACAAGTTATTAATGAGTTGAGTAAGTTTATCTGTTAGTTTAAACACAAATGCCCCGTTTTATTAACTAGTGTAGTGCCTGTTAAAAACTGGCCTGGTCAGAATGGACCAATTTCTTGACATCCAGTATCTATAGTCTGAAACCTGACATTAGACTCCTTCTCTCCCACAGTGTGAGAGAATTATCCTCTTTTGTCCAGGACACGGCCCATGGTCTTTCTAAGAAAGTGTCAGATGGCGACTATGCAGGACTTGTGGACATCATGGGACACCTCATGGCCATACGAGACAGACAGATCAGCAACGAGCAGCACTTCAAACCCCTCAAATCTACTGCTGAACTCCTCAAGACCTACGGACAGCAGCTGCCAGAGAGCGTCTACACACAGCTTGAAGTGTGTACCAATGCAGAAATACGTATATTTCCATGAGTGCTGGCAGATATGCACATTTATCAATACATGGCATTCTTCACTTAATTACCACAAAATGCAGGAGCTGCCGGAGAAGTGGAAGAGTCTGAAGAAAATTGCATTCACTGTTAAACATGAAGTGGCACCTCTACAATCAAATGAAGTTTCAGTTATACGCAGGAAAGGTGTCCGGTTTGAGGTGAGGCCGTGTGTGAGCGGGATAGGATGTCAGCGAGGCAGCCCCTTACAAAGAGCTCAGTATCTGACATATAAACCTTCTCATTTTCTTTCCTGCATTATGCATGACTGACAGCGCTTCCCTTTGTGTGTAAAGTTTTAGACAGCCAGACACTCAGCTACAAAGAATCCTAAATGTGCATTTTTTTTTCAAATTTTAGGTCAAGCAGCATGAGTTCAGAGAACAGTTTCGTACTGAACCAATCTTTAAGATCGATGTGGAGGAGCCATATAAACTAATGGATAAGGTGAGCACTAGTCTTTATCACCTATTCAAAGTCATTCAGGTATTTTTTCAGAATAGAATACAACTACAATTTTAAGCCAGAGTGTCTCAGGACGTCCCTCTCTCCAGTCTAATCAAGCTGTAGCAGTGATGGAGGCAGAAATGAAGAAGCTGCAGGACACGGCTGATCTGTTTGAAGTCAGCTTCCCAGACTACAAGCAGCTGCGTCAGTGTCGCTCTGACATCAGATTGGTCAAAGCAGTCTGGGACATGGTCATCTTTGTGAAGGTAAATATCAATCAGCAATAAACAAATAAGTCCAAGCTATGTTTAAAATCCATGGATAAAGCGTAAAACAGGCTCAGCTTTTGTCTGCAAGGTGCCACAACTGCAGGCACCTACAGACCTTACCATACCTATAGATGACCTTTTAGACTATAGGGGGTATAGATTTTCTGTAAAAGTACATTAGAGTATCAGAGCTGAAATGTGTTCATTCTCCTCTTCATGCCAGACCAGTATAGAGGACTGGACCAAGACTCCATGGAAAGAGATTAATGTTGAGCAGATGGACATGGAGCTCAGACGATTTGCCAAAGTATGCCAAGCTTCCAAGGACAAACATTATGATCATTTTTGCTGGGGTTTGCAGCAAAAGAGTCAGTTTCTCTCATAATTTATGATCATCTCTCATTGACATTAAAGGAGATGAAGATGCTGGATAAGGAGGTGCGGGTGTGGGACGTCTACATGGGTCTGGAGTCGACTGTGAAGAACCTGTTGACCTCTCTGAGAGCCGTCAACGAGCTGCAGAACTCTGCTGTCAGAGAAAGACACTGGCAACAGCTTATGAACACCACCAAGGTATGAAACCATGACTATCTGTGCTGCTACTTCACAAAGTCTCACACCGTCTGAATCGATAATGTTTCATCAATGTCACGTTCTGCACTGTGTATGATACGTGAAACTCTATTGAGTGCAGTTCGCTTCTTCTTTAGTTCAGTCTTCGTGTGCTCTGCCTTCATTCCACTATCCTGCCAGCTCATGTCCAGGCCTGTAATGACCAGCACAGTTCAGTGAACCCAATTATCTGGATGTGAAATCTGATCACACTCACGGGTGTTGTGTATTACTGCTGGTCCTCAGGTCAGGTTCGTGATGGGGGAAGGCACCACCCTGGGGGACCTTTTGGAATTACAGCTTCACCACGTGGAGGATGAGGTCAAAAACATAGTAGACAAGGCTGTGAAAGAAATGGCTATAGAGAAAGTAAGAATCACAGAGAGAAACCTGTAATAGTTTATTGCCCTGTATGTCAGCCCAATAGTCATAAGGGTGGAGACTATTTAAATATTGACTTGATAGAACAGAGAATTGCTTTTTGAGTCTGTCATAACACCTGCGAGTAATTCTGAAACCAGAGACAAATACTCTCTCAAACCCTTTGATCATAAAATATAACTTCCACCATCCACAAATGATGAGTAATCATGAAGCAGACAAGAAGAAAAATTACAAATAATTATGCAGACATAAGATACATTACATCATTTTTTATCCTCTGGCACAATTCTTGTGTTTTTCCTCACATGTTACCTTTTGTAAAGAATATTTCCTACACTGACTTTAGGTTTTGGCAGAGATTACCCAGACATGGAGTGTTATGTCGTTGTCATATGAGACTCACACCAGCACAGGAATCCCACTGCTGAAAGCAGATGAGAACCTGATAGAAACACTGGAGGACAACCAGGTGAGTGTGATATGTAGTTTATTTAAGTACTTTTAGGATGAACCTTGTAGATTTGATAATTCAGCTTCTCGTGTTGCTTTATTTTGCCATGTGGTGCTTTCAGTCTGCCTGACCACAGAGAAATATTGGATATCAATTTATTTTCTTTCTTTGTTTTTAATTGAATCTGTTCCTTCAGCCAGGGCTCTTACAGATTATCAGGTGAAGCTCTTGTTATCTCTCTTCAGGTGCAGCTCCAGAACATCCTGATGAGTAAGTACGTAGAGTATTTCCAGGCAGAGGTGAGTGGCTGGCAGAGGAAGCTGATGGTGGCCGACTTGGTCATCTCCTCCTGGATGTCTGTCCAGAGGACGTGGGCCCACCTCAACAGCATCTTCACCAACAGCCACGACATCCGCTGCCAACTGGCCAATGACGCAGAACGCTTCCAGGGGATCCACACTGACTTCCAGGTAACACAAAAGCATTTGACCTCATGCTGTATATCTATTTCTTTAATCTATAAATTGATGTCTTCTCCTCTCACCCAGAGCTTGATGACGGAGGTGGTGCAGAACAGTAATGTGGTAGAGGTGACCAACAAGCCTGGCTTCCTGGAGAATCTGGAGACATTGCAGCAGAGGCTGTCTGTGTGTGAGAAGGCCCTGGCTGAGTACCTGGAGACGAAGAGACTCACATTCCCCAGGTTTTACTTTGTTTCTGCCTCGGACCTGCTAGAGATTGTCTCCAAGGGAACACAGCCCAAACAGGTAACTGATTACAATTTAATTATGTTTTCCAGGACAGAACATACACAGAGCTAGACAGCACATTGTAGTTATCAGTTCAATATTTTCTTCAAACCATGTCTTAGCTTTATGGAACGGAGAATGTTAATATAGATAAGAGTGAGAGACAAAGTGGAAATTTGACATCGATTCTTGTTTTCTTTTTTTCATTTTCTTACATCCCAGTAAAGAGATTACGGCCTGTAAACAACATAACCTTTAAAACAGAAATGGCAGTATAATCCATGTGTGTGTGTTTGTGTTTTCCAGGTGACCAGACACTTGCTGAAGCTGTTTGACAACATAGCAGACCTTCGCTTCAAGGACTCAGAAAGAGCTGAACGAGGGGAGGAGGATGGGGAGGCAGTTGCTATAGGGATGTACAGCCGAGAGGGAGAATATGTTCCATTCTCAGAGCCATGCGTCTGTGAAGGACAGGTACTGAAAAACTACATTTGATTTCTATGAGTGCAAAATACATGTAGAGTTACTCTCAGTTATTGCTTGTATTAACCAGGTGAAGCTTTACACTTTCTGTGTGTTGTGTATTATATGTACAGTATGTATATTCTTGCATGTGCATACAAACTTTTAACATGTTGTGTCTTTCTTCAGGCAGAGTGTTGGTTGAGTGCCTTAGAGAGCACCATGCGCTGTACGGTCCGAAAGGAGATCCAGGAAGCTGTAGGCGCTTATGAGGACAAACCACGAGACCAGTGGCTGTTTGACTACCCCGCACAGGTCTGATGACGGACACTCTGGTGAATTACTGGCCTGATTTTATGAACAAACAAATTATCTCTGGTCTGCCTCTGTTTTCTTTCTCTTCGTAGGTGGGGTTGACCGGCAGTCAGGTGTGGTGGGCCACAGATGTAGGCATTGCCTTTGAGAGGGTGGAGGAGGGATTCGAGACAGCTCTCAAAGACTACAACAAAAAACAGGTAGTGTAATAAATACAGACTAAAAAATAGTTCAGATTAAGGACAAAAACTCTTGTTTTGTTTTGTTCAGTGGTGCTTGCTGTCTTCTGGTTTTCTAGATCACACAGCTGAACTCACTGATCCACATGCTACTTGGAGATTTAACTCCTGGGGACAGACAGAAAATTATGACCGTCTGCACCATTGACGTCCATGCTCGAGATGTGGTGGCCAGTCTCATAAGTCAGAAGGTCAGCAAGACATCCATTTGTTCAGTGAGGCTAATACAAGCCAGGAGCCTTTCCCAATAGTGTTACTGTGTATTTCCCTCAGGTGACAACAGGCCAGGCCTTTGCATGGCTGTCCCAGTTACGCCATCGCTGGGATGACGACACCAGGCACTGTTACGTTAACATCTGTGATGCTCAGTTCCAGTTCAGCTATGAATATCTTGGCAACACTAACCGACTGGTCATCACTCCACTTACTGACAGGTACGCACACATGCCAGTTATATATGTTAAACACTTGACTACCCCAGTCGAGCTGCGAGGTGTGTAAAAGCAGGAATCTCCCACTAAACAGGTCTAAATTAGTCTCCTATGGTAAATAAACATTGAAACTTTATATCCAATTACATTGTATATTCTACACCAATACCTGCACAAATGTTCTGTTTCTTTTATACCATATGTTTAACAAATATACAGAGGTTTTTGTTTGTTTATCTCTTTAAGATTTTATATCTAAAGCCAATCTCTGTTAGGTGTTACATAACCCTGACCCAGTCCCTCCATCTGACCATGAGTGGTGCCCCCTCTGGCCCAGCTGGCACCGGTAAGACGGAGACTACCAAAGACCTTGGACGCTCTCTGGGCATCATGGTGTATGTGTTCAACTGCTCTGAACAGATGGACTACAAGGTAGCACAAACTGTACAGATGTTCCCCATGCTGTCCATTTATGCCACATTAACTCCACTCAAATTGTCATCTGTTTTCATTCCAACTCGCTCTTCCTGTCTCTGTCACATTTTTTCAGTCCATAGGAAATATTTATAAAGGTCTGGCTCAGACGGGGGTGTGGGGATGCTTTGATGAGTTCAACAGGATCTCAGTGGAAGTGCTGTCTGTGGTGGCTGTACAGGTCAAGACTATTCAAGATGCTGTGCGCAACAAGAAGCAAAGGTAGATGTTGAAATAATAACATGAACTGTAAACTATCCAAATAGTTATTCATATACTTGCTCACCCAGTTTGAGATTTGTCTATAGACCTATTTAGTCATTTGTTATTGGTACTGTGTATGTAGGTTCCATTTCCTCGGAGAAGAGATCGAACTGAAGCCAACCGTGGGGATCTTCATTACTTTGAACCCCGGTTATGCTGGCAGGGCTGAGCTCCCCGAGAACCTCAAGGCTCTGTTCAGGTGTGACATAAACTCAGAGAAAGAGGTTTGTAAGAGCAAGCCTCAACAAATGTCAAGCACATGTCATTAATAGCAGCTTTACTCATTGTTCAGGCCCTGTGCCATGGTGATCCCAGACTTTGAGCTGATCTGTGAGATCATGTTGGTGGCTGAAGGCTTCATAGATGCTCGACTGCTGGCACGCAAGTTCATCAGCCTCTATACGCTCTGCAAGGAGCTGCTGTCCAAACAGGTGCATAAACCAAATTCTACTTGATATGCAGGACAATGAATATACTATAACTAACTGTTCTTATGCTGTTTCAGGATGCTTGCCTTTATGACAGTTAATTCCCTTTATCTGTTAGGATCATTACGATTGGGGTTTAAGGGCTATTAAATCAGTCTTGGTTGTGGCTGGATCTCTGAAGAGAGAGGACCGCAGCAGACCTGAGGAGCAGGTATGCATCAGTCTGTTGTCACTGATGGATGCTGTTATTCACACCAAAGCGAAGCACATCTAGGGGGAAGAGCAAATCCACAAATCTGTCATTTCATGCCTAGGTGCTGATGCGGGCACTGAGAGACTTCAACCTGCCTAAAATAGTGACCAGTGATGTGCCAATATTCCTCGGGCTGATCAGTGACCTGTTTCCTCAGCTGGATGTGCCCAGGAAAAGAGTCCCTGAGCTGGAGAACGCTGTTCGCCAGTCAGTCAGTGAACTGCGCTTACAGCCTGAGGAGAACTTCATACTTAAGGTTCCTCATTTTGACTTTACCACTCTCTGTGAAATAATTAAAATGCCTCAATTTCAGTATTGGTACTAGGGGTTTTTGTCTTTTACTTTTCTTTTTATTGTCTTTTTGCTGAAAAAGGAAGAAAAGCCTTGTGTGATTTGATCTGTGATTTGTAAAAATGTACAAAATGTTTGTACATTTGTTAAAAAAAGGATTTCTATGATTTATTTATGTGAGGGGATGTTTGTGTGTTTGCAGGTGACCCAGTTGGAAGAGCTGCTGGCTGTCAGGCACTCTGTGTTTGTAGTCGGTGGACCAGGAACTGGGAAGAGCCAGGTTGACTTGTGTATAATTACAATTCACTAAACCACATGCAAAGAGCTTTATTATCATTATCATCATTTTCACGTTGCATCTATACATTTGAGTTCGTGAACATCATGTAGGCCGCCCAGAGTGATAATAAGGAATTTTCCATGTTGTGCACAGTGTGTCATATAATTCATGTTTATTCATCAGATCTTGAAGACTCTCCACAGAACCTATGCAAACATGAAGATGAAGCCCGTTTGGAGTGATATCAATCCTAAAGCTGTGACTACAGACGAGCTGTTTGGATACCTCCACCCTGCTACCAGAGAGTGGAAAGACGGTGAGGGGCTTGAAGATTATTCAAGAAATTTTAATATGCTGTAAATGGGGATCCAGGGAACCGCATTTTCTCCAGATTTTGGGTCGCTGTCGAGCAGGAGTTATTTTGGTGCCAAGGCCATAATTTGTTCCCAAGCCTCATCTCTGAATTAATTGGAATTTGTTAAAGTGCTTTATCTGGTTCAGAGTTTGCCCTTGTTTGAATAGTTTTGACATGGAATGATATAACCATAGTTTCACTACATGAGTTTGCTCAGAACTACAGTAAATGATAGTATGTGCTTTGGTGTAGCGCTGTATATTATTCTCTCTACTACAGGCCTGTTCTCCTCCACCATGAGAGAGCTGACCTCAGTGGGCCATGATGGACCCAAATGGATTGTCCTGGATGGGGATATTGACCCCATGTGGATTGAGTCACTCAACACAGTTATGGATGACAATAAGGTCAGAGTGCCTCTCTCTTCTCTAATATTGTCCTATTGTCCTTTTTTTTCATTTATGTGAGGGTTTGAATATGCCTTAATCTTTACATCTGCCCAATGCCCAAACAAATACATAGATTCTTATCAGTGCCAGTCATTTTGTATTTTCCTATGCTCTGTCCAGGTTCTGACTCTTGCCAGTAACGAGAGGATCAGTTTGTCCTCCTCCATGCGTCTACTCTTTGAGATCTCCCATCTAAGGGCTGCTACTCCGGCTACTGTGTCCAGGGCAGGAATTCTCTACGTCAACCCTCAGGACCTTGGCTGGAGCTCGTACGACACGCACAAACAAACACTGTAGTAAAGTCACGGACTTCTGTCTCTTCACTTTTCTGAAAAAAAGGTTTCGATTACCAGCACGGTCTTAACTGTTTTCCCAGGTATGTGACAAGTTGGATAGACACCCGACAGGCCCAGTCAGAGCGAGCAAACCTCACCATCCTGTTTGATAAGTATGTGCCGTACTGCCTGGAACAAGTGCGCTGCAACCTGAAAACCATCACTCCCATACCAGAAAACAGCATGGTGCAGGTGAGAGCACACTACATTTGTGTTTTGCATATTGTAAAAAAGAACAATGTGTTACAGTTTTTTGTCTAAATCTATGCATTTTGGCCAATCAGACACTGTGTTCCCTGTTGGACTGCCTGCTGACGGAGGACAACACCCCTGCTGACTCGCCCAGAGAGCTTTATGAGATCTATTTCGTCTTTGCCTGTGTCTGGGCCTTTGGGGGGGCCCTCTTCCAGGATCATGTGCGTGGTGACAGAAAATAACCCTTCTTATTGCATACCCAGATTATTATATCACATTATGACACTGTGTTTTCTCACCCGGTCCAGCTGAATGACTACCGGGCTGAATTCAGCCGCTGGTGGTCTAAAGAGATGAGAGCGGTGAAGTTTCCTTCCCAGGGCACCGTCTTTGACTATTTTATTGACTCAGAGACGAAAAAGTTTACCCCCTGGAACGAGAAGATGCTGCCATTTGAGCTGGAGCCCGATGTACCATTGCAGGTGTGAGCTGATGATGTGTGCTGTTGTCTACAAAGACCAGATTCACTGCACATTACACTCATACTTTATTGACCACATGTTGGATGAGCCCTTTCAGTATGGTCATTCAGTGTCGTGCATTTCAGACTGTGTTGGTCCACACTCCGGAAACCATTTGTCTGACCTACTTCATGGACCTGCTGCTTCAGAGGGGCAAACCCATCATGCTAGTGGGCAACGCTGGAGTGGGCAAGACCATCCTGGTGTCTGATAAAGTCGCCAAACTGAAGGAGGACTACATGGTGGCTAAAGTCCCTTTCAACTACTACACCACCTCAGCCATGCTGCAGCGTAAGACTCACAGGAATGAGAACAAATATTTTGGGGGAGTTTGTGCTTACTAAAAATCAATACAAATCCTATTCATTTCAATGGCATCGTACAAGGTACAGCAATGCTGGTTGACAGTTATTTTATAGTGTATTGGAAAAGTGTAAACATCATACATAATAGATGAAAGCCAGTGAATGTCAGGTCTTGATAATTCACAATTTTGGAAAGAGAACTTCACTTTATTAATGGTAAATATTTTGCTTGGTACATGAGAGACATGTTTTGTTGTTAAATACTGTTTTCTGTCACATGTATAGAGAAATATATAGAGCTGGTTTGACACTGTTGTATCTCAATTGAGAAAGGACAACGTGTTCTTGTTTACTTAGGGTCATTTATTCTCTTTTCTGGATTTGTTTGAAATATCTTCCTATTCATATCACTGAACACTTCATGTGAATAGAGAGAAAATCCAAGACAAGACAAGATCTGGAGCTTATCTGTCTCACTGGGCATTGACACCTTGTTATAATACCACACTACTTTTGTCCCTAATATGGCTAAATTACATGGCATTCATTACAATGAAATCTTTTACTCTGATTGGATTTATTCTTGTATTTTGTCTTGGTGCAGGCTATATTTTTAAATTCATAACTGAGAACCAGTCTTCTGTTATTTCCATACATTTTCACTGACTGCAACAATGCCTTATGTTGACTTCAGGTGTCCTGGAGAAGCCCCTGGAGAAGAAAGCTGGTCGTAAATTTGCTCCTCCTACCGCTAAGAGACTCATCTACTTCATAGACGACCTCAACATGCCTGAGGTGGACGTCTATGGGACCGTCCAGCCGCACACACTCATACGCCAACACCTCGATTACAACCACTGGTAAGACTGACACACCACACACACACAGTTGTTCAGTACTGTATAATTGACTCATGTACATCTGTATGTAAAATCATGCAATGTGAAGTGAATACAGATGATATTATACTGTCTATATATATATATATGTTTACTGTATATACTGTGTGTATTATACAATGTAATGGTTAGAGTCTAAATAGATGAAACCTTTTAGGTATGACAGGCAACGCCTGGTTCTGAAGGAAATACATAACTGCCAGTATATCACCTGTATGAACCCGACAGCTGGAAGCTTCTCTATCAACCCCAGACTGCAGGTAAAGGTGTTCATACAGACATTCTCTCTCTCTCTCTCACACACACACACACACCCACAACTGGATTTATACAAAAAAAAATAATATGCTAACATTGCTTCCTCTCCTATAATTACTTTACCTAATTAGCTCATTAAGCATTTTTACAAAGTCGTTTATCAAGGAGCAAATTAACACAGAACGAATTTGATCAGCCGTAAAAGCAAGAAGCAATTTAATTTCAAAGAAATGATAAACAAATAAAAAAATGTACTAGAAATCTCGTAACTATAACATTGAATGACCTGATGAATAGTTGTATACAGAAAACAGTCATGCAGGTATTTCTTTTTTTCTAAGCAGTCATTCCACAGAGTGTTGATTGAGAGTCATTTTCACAACTCTCTTTTCTCCCTTCAGAGGCATTTCTCAGTGTTTGCAGTACATTTCCCCAGTGCCGATGCATTAGCCACCATCTTCTCCAGCATCCTGTCAGCTCACTTCCTCCAGGGGGGATTCAGCTATGGTGTCTCCCGCTCAGTCGGCACTCTCATCCAGGTACACCCACATCATATCAGCACAGCATTTGTCTACATTAAAACCCGATTTCAGCCTTTGTTCCAAACTGATGCAAATATGATCCTATCGATTTATCAGCCTCTCTATCCCCATCTGCTTGTCTGGTCTAATATCTATCCAACCATCTACGTCTATCCATATTTTTTTTCTGCTTATCCAGGCAGCGATCTGTCTGCACCAAAAAATCAGTCAGAACTTCCTGCCTACAGCGATTCGCTTCCACTACATCTTCAACCTTCGAGACCTCTCCAACATTTTCCAGGTAACACGCACAGGCAGTCATTCAGAGGAAAAATACAAAGCTATGCTATTTCAAATTATTTCTGTCTCCTGGGTAAGGCGCTTGGATGAATGATGTTTAATTATTTGGATGAGATTGATAGAGGTGTGGATCCATTATCTGATGTTTTTGATGGTATAATAAGTGCTTTCTGAATGACTGAACACCAACTGCAGCTGTCAAGCCACACACTACTGACTCCCTATCTGTCAGACAGAGACCTATTTTTTAGTGATGGCTATTTATCAAATAAACCACTTTAACACCAGGTGTGTAACTGAATGGCATGATTATTTTCTCTGTGCATCTTGGTGTGTAGGGTATCCTGTTTGCCCTGCCAGAGAGCATCCGTTACCCCATGGACCTGGTTCACCTGTGGCTACACGAGAGCTCCAGGGTCTACTCCGACAAACTGATGGAGGAAAAAGATGTGGAGCTCTTCAACAAAATCCTGTTGGACACTGGCAAGAGATATTTTGAGGTGAGAAATAAGGAGTGCACAGTTATTTTTTGTCTTTGAAATATTTCAAAATAACCATATTGGACAAAGAACATCCTTTTTCAATAAGCGTAGCAGCCCCTTGTGTCACATCCAAGAATATAAACAACACAGATGATGTTTCTTGGCAAGTTGTAGAGCTTCTCACACAGTATGTCATGCTGATTAACAGAAAATAATTGGTCTATTTCTAGCTACTGAATGGCAGTTTAACTGTGGCACGTTCATTGTTTTCTTGCTGTTTTCATATCTCTGTTTCTGCCAATTTTCTTCAGGGAATAGACGAGTCCATCTTTATCCACCAGCCTTTGGTGTACTGTCACTTTGCCCAGGGAGTGGGAGAGCCTCGCTATCACCAGGTTGGACATATTTGCACACACACATGCAAGCTAGTCAGAGCAATTTTGATCTGGACTCCATATTGGTCATTTCAGGCGTCCATTTATTCTTTATTAACTGAGGTAATAAAATGGGTGAGTTTAATTGTTTTTGACTTTAATCAATTTAGTATGTGGATTATCTGTAGCTCCTTATGGCACAAATTCTGCTGTCATGTCTAATCTGTCAGAAAATAAATGAGGATGAATGCACCGTCATTAGCAAACTAATTACCTTTCTTTCCTGCATGGGGTTTTGAATTAAAAGTTAATCGACTCAAGCCTTGATAAGAACTTAATTTCATTACATATCTGGAAGTTACCACAAAGTTAGTTGGACGCCGCTCTTACTCAACAGAGCCACATTTGTTTATTTGCCCGCCTTGTCAGGCCTCAGACTGGGAGAAACTCCAGAAGACGCTGGCTGATGCTCTTGAGCATTATAATGAGGTGCACGCTGTCATGGACCTGGTACTGTTTGAAGAAGCTATCCAGCATGTGTAAGACACACACACACACACACACACACACACACACACACACACATAGACAAATGCAAATGAGGATTTACACAGATGAGCACATATGTAAACTGTAGACGATGCAAACAGTATTAATGCTGGTGTTTGCATTCAGGTGTCGTATCAGTCGTATCCTGGAGGCCCCCTACGGTAACGCCCTGCTGGTGGGAGTTGGGGGCAGCGGGAAGCAGAGTCTGTGTCGTCTGGCTGCCTTCCTCAGCATGCTGGAGGTTTTCCAGATCACTCTGCGTAAAGGCTACGGCATCAGTGACCTCAAAGTAAACGTGGATTTACACACACACATGCAACATATAAAATCGATCCACTGTTTTAAATTAATTCCAACATTGTTCCTTTCTTCTCTTTCCTGCTTTCACTTAATGTATTTGATGCTATGTTTATGTTTTCGTCGTCCCTTTTCTGCAACCCCCCATCTGCAGAGTGATATAGCAGCGCTGTATATAAAGGTGGGGGTGAAGAACATCGGGACAGTGTTCCTTCATACAGACGCCCAGATTCCAGATGAACGCTTCCTGGTGCTCATCAACGATATGCTGGCTTCAGGTTTGAACACACCCCGCATGAATGCATTTTCTTTTCATGAGCAAAACTGTGTGAAAAGCTGTTTTTTTTTCATGAGAGCAGAGATGATACAGTGTACAAGCAGTGGAACCACAGAGGCAGCCAAAATGTGAGATATATTTTTGATTAATGGGGTGGTGGATGGATGATGATAATTAAACGATGATTAAATCACAGGTTACTCTGGATAATAGAAGCACTTTAGAGGATGGCACAAATATCTGATTTTCACACACTTTTACATATTCTTTTCCAAATGAAACTTAGATGAAGGTGTTTTATGCAACCTTCTGAGTATTTGTTGCTAACATACAGCACCCTGACTGACTTCCCAAGGGGCATTGAGACTAACTAGACTACTTCACAAAATCCTGCTGATTTCTGTATTTACTTCACACTGTAAAAAAGGAATAAATACATATTTTCAGCATGCATTGTTTGTGCTATTTAGGAGATATTCCAGACCTGTTTAGTGATGAAGAAGTGGATATGGTTGTGACATCAATCCGGATGGAGCTGAGAGGACTGGGACTCATGGATACCAGAGACAACTGCTGGAGTTTCTTTATTGAGAGGATACGCAGACAGCTCAAGGTCTGAAATATCAGTATCAAAGTGTAACAGGATACCTGCTTTATTTAGACCCACATTTCCATATTATGGATTATAAAATATGTCGCCACCCTCTTTGTCCTCCAGGTCGTCTTGTGTTTCTCCCCAGTCGGGTTCACGTTGCGCACACGTGCACGCAAGTTTCCGGCTCTGGTGAACTGCACGGCCATAGACTGGTTCCACCCTTGGCCTCAGCTCGCCCTGCAGTCTGTCAGCTCTACTTTCATTGAGAAGATACCTGGACTGGAGGTGAGAGCACATTCACTTACCATTTATGTTAACTTTCTGTTTAAAAACAGAAACTAAACACTAATTATTATTAGTTAGAAAGACTATTTCTAAGACTAAGATTATTTGATTACTCTAACTGATGCCCTCCTGTAGAATAACTCCTAAAATCTCTGTGGTTGTTGATCCAATGCAGCCAAATGTGCGGGCATCTATCAGCGAGTTCATCTCCTACGCTCACACCAGTGTCAATGAGGTGAGTTACAGCAAGGCATCACGAATGATAATCATTCCTGACACCCTCTCTGACGCCATCTTTCTTGTTTATCTACATCACACAGGTGAGTGTCAAGTACCAGCAGAACGAGAAGCATTTCAACTACACCACCCCGAAGAGCTTCCTGGAGTTTATGAAGCTGTATGGCAATCTGCTGGGGAAAAAACGCACAGAGCTGGCACAGAAGATGGAGCGGTTAGAGAACGGCCTCCAGAAGCTGCAGACGACAGCCTCACAAGTTAGACAAGATACCCACTGCACTATGCAATGCAAACCATATTCTCTGTATCGGGCCTTGTCATTTCATGATTTGAGATGCCCTTTGTGTTGCTCAGGTAGAAGATCTGAAAGCAAAGCTAGCTGTGCAGGAGGTGGAGCTGTGGCAGAGGAACACAGATATAGAAGCTCTCATCGCTAAAATTGGACAACAGCAAGACAAACTTAACCAGGAGAGAGCTGTGGCAGATGCAGAAGAGCAAAGGGTGAGACTGTGTGTGTGTGTGTGTGTGTGTGTGTGTGTGTAAAGCAGCAAGTAAAGTCCTGAAAGTTTCGTGCCATTTCTTCAGTTTACAGTATAAATAAGATGAATGTGTATTGGCATAAGACAAAAGTCGTTGCAACAATCCATTGAAAGTACAAAGTAGACTTCACACATTTTTCCGTTTTTTCTTCAGGTGGCAGCAATCCAAGCAGAAGTGACCAAGCAGCAGCAGGAGACTGAGGAGGACCTGGCCAAGGCTGAACCCGCTCTACAGGCAGCCAATGCAGCCCTCAACACACTAAACAGGGTAAATCACTCGTGTACACATAAATACAGAAACCTCCTGTCCTGTCACCACAATTTATATGGCGTATTTCATATATACCCATCACTAGCTGTTCAAATGTACAGGGAAAAAAAGACTGTGCTGCATGGTGGGCTCTATCCCAGGCCTCCAAATGAAATTTTTTTATGTGTGCATGTGTGTATGTGTGTTCATTCAGTTGAACCTGACAGAGCTGAGGACATTTCCCAACCCCCCAGCTATTGTCACCAACGTCTCAGCAGCTGTTCTGGTGCTCCTGTCTCCCCAAGGCCGAATCCCCAAAGATCGCAGCTGGAAGGCTTCCAAGATGGTCATGAGCAAGGTGGTATTTTACAGCAATTTCTTGCAGTGTCTCTTTGATTAATGGCTGCCTACTGAAAAAAGCCATCACAAATAAATTCTCTAAGCTTCTGAAATAACACTGTGTCGCAGTTAAAAAGACACATTGCCGTTTTAGTCCTCATCCCTTGTCTGAGCTGTCGATACAAATGAGAATTACATTTGTATTCCTGTTATTATTTCCCATTGTGGTGTGCAGCTTAGTGTGTTTTTACTTAGTATATTATTTCACTTCCTAATTCCCACCCATGGAAATTGTGCGATGACAGCGTGTTATCTAATCCACACACGTGTCTACACACAAATGCACATCCAGGTGGATGACTTCCTGCAGGCTCTGGTGAACTTTGACAAAGAGCACATCCCCGAGGCCACAGTGAGGTGTGTGAGAGACGAGCACCTCAGTGACCCCGAGTTCAACCCCGAGTTTGTGCGACAGAAGTCGTCGGCTGCTGCGGGGCTGTGTGCCTGGGTGATCAACATCATACGCTTCCACGAGGTACACACACGCACACCAGCTGCCACAAGTATTCAGTGTCATCTAAGCCGAGCCAGTGTGTGATGTTTTTCAGAGTACAGCATCACGTATTTATTGTTTGATCATGTTCTGTTTCCCCAACTATCATGCTGCCCTGGGTAGATTTTTGTAAGTACATATCTGCTTTGTTATCTTCATGATTTATTAAATAAACGGAGTGTGCATGATATTTTCTGTGATCAAATGGATGATGTGTTTTTATAATCAGTTTTGCTTCATGTCTTGTAATTTGTTAAGGCTGATATTATTCGTGATAGAAAAGGCAGGTTATGATTTGGTCTGACTGATTGAACTGCATACATGTATTTCTGTTTTTTAGCCTAACTGCTCTGTGCATGCGTATTTGTCTTGTCTACAGGTATTTTGTGAGGTAGAGATGAAGAGGATGTGTCTGTCTCAGGCCAACGCTGATCTAGCTGAGGCTGCTGAGAAACTAGAGGCCATCAGGAGGAAACTCACTGTAAGTCTGTTAAGATCACAAATTCTTTTCCCTTTCTTTTTTTGTTGCATTTGTAAAAATATCTAGACATTTACATTCATTGTCCAGTCATTTGCAGTCTGCACATAGCACTGAGGTGATATTTAAACGTTTCTGAGAGATGCCTGATTCAGGAACATCAAGTCATCAATGTTTTGGCTCTTCCTCTCTCAGGAGTTGGACAGTAGCCTGGAAACTCTGACAACAGCATTTGAGAAAGCCACATCAGAGAAACTACGCTTTCAGGAAGAGGTTAACCGCACCAACAAGACAATAGAGCTAGCCAATCGGCTGGTCAAAGGACTGGAGGTGAGCAATGGGAGATCAGTTCATGTCTCTTAAAGTCAATTTAAGTCATTTTGTATGTTGTAGACTGTGTTACCCACAGTATTAGCATTTGTATTTGGGGAATACAAGGATGTTCTCAGTACAGTGTCTATGTATTCTGTATGTGTGTGCATGTTTCAGAGTGAGAATGTGCGCTGGGCACATTCGGTGGCTCAGTACCACGAACAGGAGGAAACCCTCAGTGGAGACGTCCTCCTAACAGCGGCCTTCATCTCCTATGCCGGTTCTTTCTCCAAGAAGTACAGGAGAGAGCTACTGGACAACCTCTGGATGCCCTTCCTGTGCAGCCAGAAGGTCACAATCTTACTAATACTTTTTAGAATTATTCTATAAAGAAAAACATTCCTAAATTATAAGGCTATTTTTGTATTTGATCTGAAAACCTTCCACTTCTTCCTTCTCCACAGACCTCTTCTGCCCTCTATCATGCCCACAGCTGCCTCTGCTGACAACAGGAGATTTCCATGATCTCAACACCTCCACTTATTTTGTTCATTTATCTGTGTCTTCCATCCATCAGATTCCCATCCCCATGACAGAAGGCTTAGATCCGGTGTCGATGCTGACTGATGACGCGATGGTGGCCCAGTGGAACAATGAAGGCTTACCGGGGGACAAAATGTCAACTCAGAATGCAACCATCCTGACGAACTGTGAGCTGTGGCTTTAAATATACTATATCACCATAGCGATGACTATCTATCCTGCAGGCGACACAGACTGTGTGCATGCCGGGCTTTCTCAGTAATTATCTCCACGTGTGGGTCATGTGTGTCTTGCTCCAGGTGAGCGCTGGCCACTCCTCATCGACCCCCAGCTGCAAGGCATCAAGTGGATCAAGAGCCGCTGTGGCAGCAGCCTGAAGGTTGTCAGCTTAGGGCAGAGAGGGTGAGATAAAGGTTTTAAATACATTCCTGACATGCTGCTATATATCTGATGCATTCAGAATGAATGTCAGTACTGAAAACACATCCCTGTACCTTATTTTTCAGTAGGGCTCTTATTTTCTCCATTTTGTTAACCTGAAATTGTGTAAATGTTTTTTTTATTTTGTTTTCATTCATTCATGTTCAATGTTGTTCTAGTTATGTAGATGTGATAGAACAGGCCGTAGTGGCAGGAGACACCGTCCTCATAGAGAACCTTGAGGAATCAATTGATCCCGTTATTGACCCTCTGCTGGGACGACACACCATCAAGAAGGGAAGGTAATGAAAGAAACGCACGTGTGTGAGCATGCATGCGACTTTTTGTTCCACTTTAGTTTCCTACCTGCTCCTCTAATGCTTCACGCTTCCTCCCTCTTCACTACTTCACTACTCGCAGCTGTATAAAGGTCGGAGACAAGGAGTGTTTCTTCCACCCAGGCTTCAGACTCATCCTCCACACTAAGTTGGCCAATCCTCACTACAAACCAGAGATTCAAGCCCAGACCACCCTCATCAATTTCACCGTGACCAGGGATGGCCTGGAGGACCAGCTCCTGGCACAGGTGGTGAATCAGGAAAGACCCGATCTCGAGCACCTTAAGGTGGGTAAAAAGAAGTTACTAGGATCCTCTTTCCCTCCATAATGCTCTTATATACAACATTGTTTACCTTTTTTTCCTATTATAGTAGTAGAGTTTTTTTAGATCATATAACTTTACCACGCCTACCAATTACTGATTTAATTGTTCACTTGTTTTTTTCCTAATAAATTTTAGTTATTATACAACAGTCCTGATATTGTTTTTGCTGTTGTTGCAGTCTCTGATTAGCATAAAGGAAGACATATCATTATGCCCCACAAGTAATTTATGAATAGACCCACGCTGTCTGTGTAAACTCCCTACAGAGCGAACTGACCAAACAGCAGAACATGTTCAAGATTGAGCTGAAGCTTCTGGAGGACGAGCTGCTGACCAGGCTGTCTGCTGCGGAGAGCAACTTCCTCGGCGACAACGTGCTGGTGGAGAAGCTTGAGACCACCAAGCACACCGCTGCTGAGATTGAGATGAAGGTAATCAAATTTGCTGTCAGCTGTGAGTTCACTTTACCATCTTTCAAAATCCCAGTATGTTCTCCACATCTCGTGCCACCTTCACGTGTTGCCTCTCCATCTCTCCCTCTCAGGTGCTGGAGGCTAAAGTTAATGAGGTGAAGATAAACGAAGCCAGAGAGCACTATCGCCCCGTCGCCGTCAGAGCTTCTCTGCTCTACTTTATCATGAACGATCTCAACAAGATAAACCCCATGTACCAGTTCAGCCTAAAGGTAACCAGAGGGCAAAGTTAAGAACAGACTGACAGACACTCATTATAACTTGTGTAAAATTGTGTAAATGCTACTGCTGAAAAACCTGGCAAACCCATTTCTACTACTCAATTATGATGTCATGTAACCCCTCATAAACATGACATACAGTTGTCTCCTGATAACCTAAGACAAAAAATAGATTGTGTATCTTAACCCTTTAAATCCCAAACCATGAAATAATTGCCAGAAAATTCTAGTTTTTTAACTGAGGTGTTTATTTGACCTTCTGACAAATGAAAACATAATAATGTCAATTTGCATGAGTTTTATTATATTTATTATTTGTATAATTTTTGCTACATTCTGCATTTTTATTTATTTTTGGTTTATCTTGTATTTTTAAGGATTTTGTTTATATACATCAGGTATATTCAGGAAAGAAAATATCACACTGGTGATGTTTAGGTCTCAAATATGTATGTATCAAATATGATACGTTTGGCATTAAAGGGTTAATGTGAAATCTGTCATAAGAGACCTCTGCAGTGATAAAATCTGTTCTCCATCTTGTCATCAGGCCTTTAACGTGGTTTTCCACAAGGCAGTGGCGATGGCGGAGGCCTGTGAGGACGTGAAGAGCAGAGTAAACACGCTCATAGACTGTGTTACCTTCTCCACCTTCAACTACATCAGCAGGGGATTATTTGAGAGAGACAAGCTCACCTTTACTGCACAGCTAGCCTTCCAGGTGTGTGTCAGCGTTAAAGAGAGAGAGAGTGTGTGTGTGTGTGTCTTGTCCCTGACTGTGCCTTCCCTTTTTTTTAGTTGCTCCTGATGAGCAAGGAGATAGATGTGCGAGAGCTGGACTTCCTGCTACGTTTTAACATCGACCACAGCTATGTCAGCCCTCTCGACTTTCTCTCCAACTCAGCATGGAGCGCCATCAAGGTGCATGCACACACACACGGTCACAGAAGATTTTATTACCCCGCCTTACTTCCATCAGTGACACTGATTAAAACACCACCTGCCGCCCCGTCTTTGCCCAGGTCATGAGTTTCACTGATGAGTTTCGCGGCCTGGATCGGGACATCGAAGGCTCTCCTAAGCGCTGGAAGAAGATGGTGGAGTCAGAGTGTCCAGAGAAAGAGAAGTTTCCTCAGGAGTGGAAAGGGAAAAGCTCCCTGCAGAAACTCATCATGATGAGAGCTCTGAGACCCGACCGTATGACTTATGCGCTCAGGTGAGGAGTGTTTTTTCCCTCTTGTGTCACTTGTGTTTTCCTCGTATCAGTCCTTCTTATTTTACTCTTCATATATTTGCATGTTGCCAATGTTATCTTTTTGGATGAACTACTTTTGTGTAAACCCAAACCATTTCTGCTCTTCGTATTGGCCCACTCTAGGAACTTTGTGGAGGAGAAACTTGGGGTGAAGTACACTGAGGGCCGAAAGACTGAATTCGCAAAGTCGTTTAGAGAAAGTGGTCCAGCCTCGCCTGTGTTCTTCATCTTGTCCCCTGGAGTGGACCCACTAAAAGATGTGGAGTCACTGGGTACTTAAACAGAGTCTACATGCACTCACACACAAATGCATAAGTTGTTCACTGCACTGACATTAATTGCTCATTCTTTACTCAATTGATGTTTCTGTGTTAAAGTAGTGTCCCTGCTGAGCTTTTAGAAAATAGCGGCATAATTATTATTGCCAATAGCATTGTGACAACCAGATGAATGCAGCAAAAAGAAATAAAAGATTTAGAGAGAAGGGCAAAAGAACATCTTTAAAAACCATAAGAGTGATTAGTTAGAGTTAAGGAGAGCATGATCATTCAAAGAGAGATTAGAGTATACTACATCATATAGGAAAAACCAAAAATACATGTCCTTTTGTCCCCAGGGAGCAAACTGGGTTTCACTATCGAACTTGGAAAGCTCCACAATGTGTCCTTGGGCCAGGGCCAGGAAGCTGTGGCTGAGGTTGCCATGGAAAAGGCTGCAAAAGAGGGTCACTGGGTTATATTGCAGGTCTGATTACAACAGAATACTTGGATTTATAGATTTAATAACATTTAACATAATGTAGGATAGAAGATAGATTTAACTGAATGAAAAATATTGAATACTGAATGAGAATATTTTCAATATAGCGTGTAGAATTTTGCTTTTAATTCAGATAGTTTGTAAATTACAAACAAGAAACTTTTTCTTAGAAGTGTCAAATTTAGTTAATCTGTTTTTTCATGCTCCTCCCTGTAGAACATCCACCTGGTCGGTCGCTGGCTTGGCTCACTTGAAAAGCTTCTGGAGCGCTGTTGCGAAGGCAGTCATCCAGACTACAGAGTGTTTATGAGCGCTGAGCCGGCACTAACGCCACAGGAACACATTATCCCACAGGTAGAAAAGCAGTGATGTCTCCATGCATCAAGCATACATGTGTAATGACTGTAAGCTCCCATGTGCACTACACGTCATCACTTCATTAAATCATGCCATTAAATACAGATTGCTATACATTTTCCTCAGGGAATTCTGGAAAATGCTATTAAGATCACCAATGAACCTCCTACGGGCATGCATGCCAATTTACACGCTGCTCTGGATAACTTCGACCAGGTAAGTGTTCACAGTCCGCGTTGATCTTCTGTTCTGGTGGTGCTTGTGTGTCCATTTATGCATTCATTTGTTGGCCTCTTTCTAGGACATCCTGGACCAGTGTAGCCGTGAGCAGGAGTTTAAAACAATCCTCTTCTCCCTGTGTTACTTCCATGCCTGTGTGGCAGAGAGGAGGAAGTTTGGACCGCAGGGCTGGAACAGAAAGTATCCCTTCAACACTGGAGATCTGACAATATCAGTTAACGTCCTCTACAACTACCTGGAGGCCAATGCACAGGTGGGATGTGTTGCTGCTGTAATGAGTGGATGAGATGCTGATTAACTGGGTCCACGTGAGCACCGTGCCACAGCAAGATGAGAGTGATTAAGATGATGATTGTCTTGCTGGTGATTTTCATGATGATTATGATGATGAAGGTGCCGTGGGAGGACCTGAGGTATCTGTTTGGAGAGATCATGTATGGAGGGCACATCACCGATGACTGGGACAGACGGCTCTGCAGGACATACCTAGAAGAATACATGCAGCCCAACCAGGTCTGTACGTTTGTTCACGAGAGGGAAGACAAAGAGTGAAAATGTAAATGTAATCCCCCTCAGTCTGGCTGAATGAGATTCCACACTGTATTTGAGCAGAAGAGAACCAAATGTGAACTGGCTTCAGTCAGACAGTCTGTGGCTGCCAGATTTGTTTTGGAGAGTAAACTTGGGCCATTTTGTGCTGAGAATCGGCTCCAGTTAGTAATTTGGCTAGTTTCAAGCCAGACACAGCCCATGCAAGCTAAAGTTTCTGGCAACCAGGCGAGCCAGATTTAGTTCAGAGTTGGACCAAGCAATTTTGGCCACCTGGGTTGGGATAACTTTATGTTTTGTACTGTGTTAGTGATCTGAAGCTAAAACTCGTGTTGTTTCATGTCCAGTTTGACAGGAAGCTTTCTTTGGCTCCTGGGTTTGTCGTCCCCTCCAATCTGGACTATCAGGTAACAAGAAATAGAGACTGTGTGAGGAACCATGTCCTGTAAAAGTTTAACTTTGTGTTACGAATCTCTCAGGCAGACAAGGTTGAACCCAAATGCAGGACGCAACGCATGGTCAAAGTTCCAAAAAGGTTTTAATAAACAAAACGAGTCCTTTACAAGGCAAATCCAAAAAGGCAAATGAAAAAAACACAAAACTCACTTGATGGCAAGCTCCTCTCTCAAACAAAAGACATAAATGCCAGAATCAGAACATGAAACATGAAACACGAACATGAAGTGAGAAACATGACAAGACGATCTGGCAACAAGACAATGGAAGACACAGACTATAAATACACAAGGTAACAAGGAACAGGTGGACACAATCAGGGCGGGGCAGACAATCAAGCGGGAAACACATGGTGGCAGGAAGTCAAGGGACCTGAAACATGAAAGAGAGTGGATTTCAAAATAAAACATGACACGCCAGAACAAGGAACCAGAAACATGACAGACATGGAAACTTAACAAG
>JBAJHX010000062.1:14680753-14717205 GCA_037176925.1 Amniataba percoides
GTGTGTGTGTGTGTGTGTGTGTGTGTGTGTGTGTGTGTGTGTGTGTGAGTGTGTGTGTGTGTGTGTGTGTGTGTGTGTACCTCCACTGGTCCTTGTTATGTAGGAAGGAGTTACACTGGTCCGGCAGCCTGCTGTCATTGGCCATGGTCTCCAGGGTTAGCAGCACCTGTTTGAACTGTGGACGCTCCTGTAGGTACGTGCAAACACACAAGATAAAATGAAGCAGCTGATACAGCGACATTTGATGTCTTTAAAAGTGTACAAGAGTGGAATAAGAAACATCTTTAGGACATTAAGCATTGTATCCCTGGTCTCCTTAGCTCACCTTTGGGTCTGCTTGCCAACATTTCTTCATCAGCTCTGCAAAACTTGCTGGACAGCTAGTGGGGATGGTCAGCCTCTAGACACACAAACACGTGTAAATACAAGAAGCTGCAGTGTTTACTCCTGACAAAAGCTCTCTTTTTATAAATGATTCAACTAAATATCAGTGACAAAACAAGAGACAATCAAAGTTGAACTCTAACAGCTCTGTGAGGCTGCACTGAGCCACAGAGGAGCTTTGAGCCAAAACATGCTAATCCCATGCTGTTGATATACTGTTTACCATATTTACAATCTATGAGTAGCATGTTATCACACCAATATGCTCTTATTAAATATAAAGTACAGCTGAGTCTGGTGGTCTTCTAGTATTTTGATTTTACATCAAAGTATGGGACAAATTCCATTTTTGACCAGATGGTGGCGCTGTATTAAAAAGTCTGGGGCAAGTTATTGCAATTCATCCAGAGGAGGAACATGGATGTTAATAATAAGCTTAGACATTTCACTCGGAGCCAAAAATGTCACTCTGGTGGTGCAAGAAGTAAAGTCTTCAGGGTTCATCGCCTTGGCATCACCCTAACAGTGATTACATTTCATGGAAATCCAAGCAATAGCAGACACTTTGAGACAACAAGCAGAGATGTTTGTAGATATTATCATATATTTAGAGTTGAACACTACTAATCTCTAATGTGCTTCATGTGGAGAGTGGAGGTGTGGTTTGATGGAAGCTCAAGTAAACAGCTGTCATCTCACTTGGAATCAAATGTTGCTTAATCCTGATTGGGCCTCAGTGCAAAACGCCTCCCTCCTCAAACAAGGAAGAGCCCAGAGGAAAGAAAAAAAAACTTTAATGTGAAATATTCAGTTTTGTTTAGATTTGTTAGAAAATACTGTGTTCGTGTTGAACCATTGATTACGTCACAGCCTTTATAACAAACTATTTCAAATTCTATTGCACATTACTGGCTTACTCAGCCAGTCATTTGTTTAATACCATGTTTATGAGGGAAAATGGGTATATTTGAAGGTGTCTGCTCATCTTTCCGTAACGTGTACACTGCAGTAACCATGCCGCTGGGATAATGTCCCCGCATGAACGACCCTCTGGCATCATCAAAGGTCTGAATGAGCCCAGACAGCTCCATAGTACAGCGCAGTAAATGGAAACTGTTTTCTCTGGGGATTAATCCTAAAATATCACCGACTGAGTGGAGCGAGGGCAAGTAAGAGGGTCAGGAGGAGAGCTATAGCAATGGAGGGGAAAAAATCAGAGGGAGACTGGGAAAGGGAAAGAGGGAGAGAGAGAGTTATTTAGGGAGAGTATTTGGAGATTAGCCAGCAGCTACGCAGGAATCATGTTCTCCGAGTTGTTTGTTGGCCCCCGGTGTGCGTGCGTGAGTGTGTGTTTGTGGCTGTTTGAAGGGGATTCAGGCACGTCAATAACTGAAACACATGCACTTTATAACCATCACCCCTCCTGCGCCCCACCCCCCCAACCTCCCATAAACCACTTGAATCAACCCTCCTATTGCTGCAGCCTTTCCTCTTTTCTCTCTCTTTTCTCTCCTCCCTTCCTGTCTCTCTCTCTCTCGTAAAGACTTCAGCCAGGGGATGGGGTGGGGGGATTGGGGAGGGGGTCTGGCCGAGCTCCACTGCTGTGTATCCAGGCCTTACAAGAGCAGAGAACTGACATCAGGCCTAAAAATACCCAGCCTTAGCCTCACCAGCTCGCAGTGGAAACCATGAGAGCATCGCATTGTTCCCGCAGCCTTCTCAAACTCTGCGTGGGTCGACGGGCTTGCAGCGTGTTCAGAAAGGTGTGCTCACGTGTGTGTGTGTGGTGAGTGGAGGAGGGGGGTTTACCTCTTGTTTTTCCACCACCAGCCATGCAACCTGCAGCCCTTCAAAGCCTTTGAAAGGAACCTCCCGAGTCAGCATCTCCCACAGCACCTTGCCACAGAGGAGACAGTGATGGTTCAGTTAGACACACAAGATTTCTTGGACGTGTTGGTGGACGTTGCAAACATTTTAGGGTTGGTTTTCTCTAATAATTTTACAGTTGTGAAGATGTCTTAATAGTAAATTCAAAATAAATTCATGCTCATGTTGGTACTAGAAGAATAACAAAAAAAAGATCAATAATTTTGCCTGAATAAATAAATCTAAAATTATTTAGTAAAATCATAAACTGTCTGATAAAAGTGACGAGGACAACAAATCCAAGGAAGCATTTAATTCAAGGTGTTTTTCAATAACTCAATCCTACATTTTAGTTGGTACCTAAAAAAGAGGTCTGATTCATTAAATTACAGGTATTTGTACAGCACTGCACACTCACCACGCCATAGGAGTAGGTGTCACAGGTCTCCGAGACAGGCAGGCTCTGAATGACTTCAGGAGCCATCCAGGGGAAAGTGCCCACCACCGTCATGTGGGTGGTATGGGACAAGAACTTAGACGCCCCGAAGTCACAAATCTGAAATCCCAACGAGGAGACCAGTGAGGAAACCACAAAAGGATCCACGTGCCCGAGTCGAATGAAAACTGCTAATATACACAACAGCACAGCTACAAACCTTCAGCACTCTGTCTGCCGTCATTACCACTGTGAAAGAGAGCAGAGAAGCCAGTCAAAGCTGTGCGGCATAAAATAATGATAAACAGATAGTTGGCTCAGAGAACTCAAGCTGAGATGTGCAGAGAGAAAAGGCAGCACAGAGTTTAAAATGTGTTTAAAGTTATGTGTTACCGTTGCGTGACTTGAGGTCTCTATGAATGACTTTGACCGGAGCTTCTGCGTGCAGGTAATGCAACCCTGAGAGGAAATCAGGCATTATCACTCAAAAACTACAACATCTCAATGTTGACTACAATTGGCTGTGGTGGGATCTCCTATCAGAGTTTAAGGTTCAGGTGTAATTTCATTGTATTATATTTTCAGGTTAACCCAGTTATGCACAGGGTGAAAAAATTTATTCTAAGAACAACATACACAACATGGGGACATTTATAATAAGGTCAAAGTAAAAAGGATGACCATGCTAAACAAAATGAATCAGTTTAGCATAGTATTATCATCCAACCACACCACTGATAATGAGAGACTCTTAATATTCTTTTTTGTACATCATAATTCACTGCCCAGTAATCAGTAAAAAGTCAAAACCAAACAAGTTTTTAAATATCTCATTTCATTTTATATGCCATTTTCTTATTATTTCATATGTAACATATTTCCAAAGTAACATGTTTCTGCTCTGTGTATATTATTTGTTTCTCTTATTTTGCAGCTAACAATTGCAAGAGGCAAACGGAAAAAGCTCGCTGGTGTTCAACACACACTGTTTAGAGACGGTGATGAAGAGGCAAATAACGAGCTGTGTAAACTAATAACTCTGGTACTTGATGACTGGAGTATAACAGTGTTACAGTATCCCGGTGATACTAACAATGCTCCTGCCTCTGAGAGACAGATATATTAATGTATTATTATCATTCCTTTAGGCGTACCTTTGGCTATCTGTATGGCCCACGTCATGATCTGCTCCATGTCCATCTCCTCACTCTGCTCACTGGAAAGGTACTCATACAGAGACCCTCCACTAGCATATTCTATAAGAACACACACACACACACACACACAAACAGAAAGCAGTAGTAATTTTTTTTTTAAATCGTGTTTAAACTTCTCATCGAAACAGGCTGTATTTAACCTTTCACACTGGAAAGATCAGTTTGAGTTAAATCCTTCATCTTTAAACACAAATGATTATATGTATCATTATATATATAATTATAATATATTGATGTAGTAGTTTTAAAACAGGACAGACAAGATGTGCACACCACAGAGAGATGCTAGCTCAAGTCAGTGGAAATGCTTGCAACCATCATACCGTGACTGTCTAATGCAGATTATCTCTGAACTTTGAACTTTTCCCATTTTCCTGTTAAATCTTTACGAATCAAAGAGACAAGAGGACACGTGGTCATGTGAATCACGGATGTGAGCAATTGAAAAATGCATTTTACTGGGACCAAAATCCATCCCCTGAGTCAGTTCTTCTCTTTGTCTACTGTACTTTTTTATTTTTAGTCAGCACTGGACTCTGTTAGGCTCTGCTGCAGCGGGAACTGTTTGCTGGACGAGCCTGTCGCGGTGTGTCGGTGCTTTATCTTAACCATATGACCCCATCCAGGATTACAACCCCGTCCAAACACGCTGGTCTCAGTTACAAATGTCCTGCCAGGAAATGCAGTAAGAAAGCAGTGTGTGGAGTGTACGGCAATACTTCAAAATACACAAATAAACACTTGTCCGCCATCGGAGCATGTGCTAACGTGCCTTGGATCAAATAAACACTAATAAAGCTAATATACACACGCACACTTTTATATGAGAGGACGATCTGCCGTGACCTCCTGTGTGCGTCACCTTAAATCCTGACCTGACCTGCACCTAACGCTGCTTATATCCATTTCACTGCGACCCCAAAGATTCCAACACACATTTCAATATGGAGAACATTATTTTAGAAAGTAACTCTGATATGAATGAAGTCAGGGATTGAAACACTCCAACAATCACATGCTCAGGTTCTGCATTGTTCAGAGGACATGTGAAAGGATATATGGATCTCACAAACACGTAGACACACATACACACACATGCACGGGGTCTGACCTGTGACAATGCCATAGTTGGGAGATTCCAGCACGGCTCCATAAAACTGAATGATGTTCTTGTGACTCAGGACGCTAAGAATCTCAGCCTGGACGAGGAAAAGAGAAAACAGAGGGATATGAATAACTTCATCAGCATCCTCCTTCAGTTTTCCAATATCTGACACTGGAAAGGAAACGTGACCTTTAAGACAAAGTGTAAATCATTACTGAGACTATAAAGCTGAAAGTCTGAGCCTTTGACTTGTTTGAAAGTTATTCCTGACAGTGTCCGCGCCTGAAGCTCTTTCACACCACAGGTTGAGACTCCAAACAACGACCCTCCACACCGCAGTGACAAACATGCCATTAATCTGCACTGACATACAGGTCATACCCTCTGCGTATGTGGAATATGTAGCTGTTGCCGAGCAACATAATAACTTGACCATCAGTTGCATGAAATCACAGAAAAAACAACACTGCAGTTTAGTGTAACACCAAAATATTTTCTCAATAAATAGTTTTTCCTCCAGAGCCTTTTATCTTATCGCTTTCACTTCCATCATTTACTCCACACGTGAGGTCATCAGAGTGCACAAACATCAGTTTGCACAAGAGGTTTTACTCAAGTTCTGCACTGCACTTAACTTAACTTGAGTATTTCCATTTTTAACAACTAAATACTTCTTGTCCTCTACTTTTATCTAACAGCTATAGTTGATCCATCCATTGAATATATCTCCAATAGAGGCCATTCTGCACGTGTACTTCCACTTTTACTACTTTAAAAACATTTTCTTTCTAACATGTCTGAACTTGTAGTTACCTAATACTTTGAATGTAGTATCAGAGTAGTATTTTAGTGTGATGTTGCTATTTTTACTAAATGATTGTATCCTTCCACCAGTGTAGTGTTTGATCCATGATGAGTTGAAATATGATTTCACTGACGGCTCCATTTCTGGATCCACTCATCTGCAGCTCTCCCGTGATCCATCAATTTGTATTTACATATAAACTGTAGACACACACACACACATTTTATGCATGTCTGCCCACCCTGAAAGTGTTTGCATGTGGGTGTGAGAAAGTGAGTGTGAGAGGAATAAGTCAAAAGACAAAAGTCAAACTGTTCCCCTCGCTTTTTTATGTGGCACACTTTACATTACATTTGTTTAAACCCGCTGCCACAACAATAGAGCCACACGTGATTCACCCACATGTCAGCCTCACTTTCAGGTTTCCTGACGCCGGGTCACCAGCCTCTGCCAGCCAAGTATTAATAACATGGAAGGAAATCATGCTCAGGGGTCGTGCTCATGGAGAACCACCCGGGCCCCAAATGACCACACACCTTGTCCTGACACACAATGGGAGGAACAGGGGAGTGCTGGCATAAATAAAACTGCTCCATCTACAATGAGTGGGAGGAGGAGGACGAGGAGAGGTATGTTTAAGATAAACACATGTTCAACAGCAGACAACACTGAGAGAGGGAGAGAGGAGGGGGGGTTACAAATCCAAAGAGAATCTGGGAAACTGGTGGATTCATGTCAGAGTTCAGAGCAGCAATGTGCCATAGAAGAGTCCATAACTTGCAAATGCTTTGGATCTTAAAATGGTGTGTGTCTCTGCTGCAGGAGTGTATGATAGTGCTGCATGTGTGTGTGTGTGTGTGTGTGTGTGTGCTTCCTCCTAACCTCTTTGTCAATCTTCAGAAGCTTCTTCACAGCCACCTCCTTGTCCTGGGAAATCCAGAGGGCCCTGTAGACGCTCCCAAAGCTGCCTCCTCCACAGTTCTCGTAGAAGAGCAGGTCCTCGTGCTTTATCTGCACAAACGACGAGCCGGGGGACGACATGGCATACTGACTCACGCCAACGCACACATAGACGCACACACACGCACTCTAGCAGAGCCCAAAAAAGCGTGCACGGCTCAGCCACCGGCCCCCCCACCGAGAAAAACAGTATACACAAGTCCCAGATCAGCACGGAGCGAGTGAGGAGTGAGAAAGAAAAGAGAGGCGGAGTGGTTTCCTCCACCAGGGTCGGAGTGGATGTTGTCAGTCAGCAGAACAGATCAGAGAGAAGAAGCCAGAAAGTGCTGGAAAGAGAGAGAGAAGTTTTGCTCCCTGTGAGTCAGGAGAAAGCCGGAGGCCCCCTCTGTCACTGCTAGACAAGGTATTACATTGCCTGATAGTGGTGATCCAATGTAACTGCAACACAGGGGATACACACACACACACACACAGAGCGTGAAGATGAAGGGGAGGTGAGCCTTCGAGTGTGTGTAAGTTACGGTTTGCAGTCTGCCTGTAGCAGACACACTGTTCAAATATGGTCACTGGCATCCAGGGCATTCCTTCTCCCTGGATAACTGTGGCTATATAAAGCCCTCCATAGACTACACACACACACACACACACACACACACACACACACACACAGATGGCCTGTAGCATGTCAGACATAATAAATCAGCTGGCAACGAGAAGTGACGGCCACAGAAACCTAAATCCATCTCTCACACACCTAAAAACACACAAACACACACACACACACCAGAGAAGCCAGGCAGTGACAGCGTGTTACTCAACCCGACAGGAATGACCCAGTGACATCATCAAGCAAGAAAGCCGTGCTGACATCACTGCGCAGGGACAGGTGAGATCAGCCCGGGGAAGTTAGGACGCTTCTCAGTTGTTGACGGCAATCGAGCTCAAGAGGAGACTCACTAGTGATTCATGGCGGTAAATAAAACATGACTGAAAAGTCTGAAGGTCTGCCCTAGCAGCTGCAATTAATCATTTTAAATTAAACCAACGACAAGGTGAGATTTTTTAAATGTGCGCATACAGGTTAGAGCCGCAGAACTAAATTCAGAGCGGTTCTTCCTCTGGAGAGCAGGCAGCAGCTCAACTGAACAGGCTGAATGAATGAAACTTGAATCTTCTCTGCAAATGGGAAGTTTGGCATTATGCTGATGGTAGAGGAAGAGGTCAGATGCCAAACTCTGAACTCTGGTAACCAAAAGTGTCTTTGTAGTTATTTAAGTTGACAAGTCGTCGGACAGGCAGCACCAAAGGAAAGATCGAGTGACTGCCAAGCACTGAACCAATCCAGGTCTATGATTCAGATAAGATCTGCAGGCTTAAGAGATGAAAATGAGACCAAGCACAAAAAAGCCTGGATGGTCCCTCACGGAGCTACAAAATAAAAAATATAAAAACAAGACAACTCAGATTAGACAAAAAGCATCTCGAATATTTTGCTTTGGATTTTACCAGGGTCATCATCACTAGTCTCTGAACCACAGTGGGGGCACAAGTAGATTTTGAAGAAACACAAGCACTGTTAAATTAGCTATTTTTATTTACAAGGCAGACCACACATACAGTACAGTTACAGGCTGCTCTGGGGAGAGAGGGGGGGCAAGTCAGCCTCACAGCAGTTCTCGACGCACACCATGACATCAAAAGCTCCTGAGATCAAAGGAAAAATTAATGACACTTGTCAAGAACACACTCAAAATCTACACCCACATATATAAAAATAAAAATACACGGACTGATCACGACTGGCAGAGATGAGAAAATTGGAGGACTCGCCTTTAGAGATCCGGGATCAGCGCTCCTGAATCAAAAGGAGCACGACTTGATTACGAGGCTGACCTCGGAGCGTATCGTAGCAAGCAACTTTGTCGTTGAGAACAATTCCTATTTGTCAGGAGCCGTACTCCAGTGCAAAAACAAAATGCAATTTGAACACTGTTTGCAATACCATTAGGGCTTTCATCCAACTAATACTCTAGTACTTTTTGAAGTGTCTGACTATTTAAGTGACACTCACATTAAACTAAAGGACATCAAATCCTAAAGATTTTGAAAAGATTTGGATATAATCATGTCGATTATGATGTAAATAAGTACTTTCAGATTTCCTATTTATCTGAATATTCAATAGGGAGAATGGAGAGTCTAGGTTACTACAGTTTATGTGGTTTTCTGTCTATGAGTAGGACCATCAGGAGAGTAAGGTTTGCTTTACAGGCAGGTACAGTAATATATTGTAAACTAGGGCTCATTTGGGGTAGCACAACATTACAGGACACTCCGATAGAAATCCACTGTATAGAACAACAAAAGCCTATGAAGTTCATGCAGGATACCGATTCAAGTTCTATACATTACAGTTCTATCTAACAGGTCCCAAACAGTAACAACTAGTACGGTTACAACCCTCGCTCTGGGGGCCGAGACACAGCGACAAGAGAGCAGCTGAACACCTTCTGTCCAGGAAGAAGAGGCTTTTAATGGCACAGTATAAGTCCTTGATCCATAATAGTCCATAATAGTGCTTAAGTCATCGTCGACTGTAGTGATTTGCTACTGAATGACCAGTTGTGGTGAGATACTTTATCCAGGTAATGTGCGTGAGGTGTTTTTTTTTTCTCTTTATGCTAACGTCAGAGAGAAGGCGACAGTGGTGGAAGATCCGGAGCTCATGTCCGCCGTGGCTCCATCCTGTAGGAGAGCTGCGTCAGTGCCCTCTGGTTGTCGATCACGCAGAGCTTCCTAACGTAACCCCGTACCTCCGCTTGATTTTTGTTGGGCTGGCATATGTCAGGATCTGATGAGAGGAGATTAAAAAAATGTGAGTGGAAAGACGTGTGTGTGTGTGTCAGCATGTAAGTGTAGTAACAGTACCAAGAAGACTTACTGAATGGTTGGCTTCTACAGTGCCTCACTTGCCGAATTGTGTTAGCTATAATACGCTGGAGAGATAACAAAGAGGGCTCTTTAGATGATATAAGAAACTTACAGTGAAGGACATTATAACATGTAAATATACTCCTAAAGTGAGTTATTAAAAATGTATACATGCTCACCATTTTTTCAAAATTGACCATATTGTCAATGAAGGTCTTGTTGCCCTCATGTGTAAATGTCATATCTGTAAAGGAAGGACCTCAAATTTAACAGCAGCCACATTCCTCCCACAATTTTTAGTGCAACACAGAGACTGACGTCTCCTCTGTTCTCTACTCGTACCTTTAAGAAGGAGGGGCATGAAAGGGATGATGGGCGGTTCCAGCTTGGTAACAGTGAGTCGGTAGGACCGGTGATTTCTTGATGGGTCCTGTCACCAAACACAGAAAGTGTTCATTTCTGGGACCATTGAAACAGTTCACCCACATTACAAAAAACATTTTCTTAATGTTATTCTTTTTGGAAACGCTATGTGGGTAGTTTTATTCTTACTTTTACAGTTTTTTTACAGATCTTTATATATATTTTTTAATCTAACTATGTATCAGTTTTCTGCTCACACCCTAATACAGTGATAGTGACTAAAACTCTAACTAAAACTCACCATCATACTTTCAAACTCGGCATAGAACTTCTTAAACTTGGTGGGGAGTTTCTGCCAGAAAAAAAACACAGTTTAATACTTCAGCAACATAGGAAACAAGCTTCTCTGAAGATCTAAACATAAACCTGTTTCCATCCAAAGGTGGTGCAAATTCTGACCAATTTTTTTAAAAAAAGAAAGAAAAGTGAAGGTGTGATTATTACTACTTGGTTTGCCAACAAATTCTTAGGTGGGTGCTACTGAACCATTAAAGACCACCACTTCAGTAAATTCAACAAATAGTGAAAAAAATCTTCTTTGTTTCTGACTTTTTGCAAGTTTCCCCAAATTGTTTTGTTAATAACCAGTTCTTTTACCCACCAATTGTAAATGTTTATAAAAACAAAGAGATGGAAACCCTTTATAGCTGTTACACAAAGTTTACCTCCCACGTCTGGCTCAGTCTGCTGACAGCAGGGTTGCTCATTCCCATAATGATGGCAAAGAATGAATTCAGGTTCTTAAACTCCCGGCAGCTGTACACAAATACACACAAGTAAGATGGAAAGTGAATGCAACTAAAATTAACCTTCTTATGGAATGTGTCTGTGTGTGTGTGTGTGTGTGTGTGTGTGTGTGTGTGTGTGTGTCCTACTCACTGAGCAGCTATCTTGATGAACTTCTTGAGGAGCTGGACTCTCTTACTGAGTTGTCCACAGAGGCAGACCTCAGTGACCACCCACAGCTGAACCTGGTTGAACCTCCGCAGGAAAAGGTCGAGATTGGCCGTGGTTCTCCTGAAGCTCTGCCGGCCAAACGTGTGGTAGAGCAGCTCGTGCTGGGGAGAAGAGGGGTGGAGACGTCGGGTGAGGCAGTTAACTGGACAGGTCCTGCCACATCAAATTCATCAAGCATTGCTCCTGCCGTTTTTTTTCTCGTGAACAATAATGCCACACCAATCTCATCATTTCATTTTAAAGTCATGCGAGATAAGACTCTTTTGCTGCACTGCACACGCCTGTAACAGCACTACTGCTGTTTAAGTGTGTGTATGTGTGTGTTTTACCTCATGCACACAGCTGAATAGCTCCCAGTCAAACATGGTCATTTGGTAAGCCAGGTCCTTTGAGCTCATCAGCTCAAAAGTTGACATGGAGCCTGCAGTGGGACCATCCTGGTCTGGAAGAGTACTCTGAGGCAAACAGACAGAAATACACATAAGAGCACATGTTGACACACATTAGAAAAGGACTACACTGAATTTTAATATTGGTAATCACTGTTTATAGGACATAATACTCTTCAGTGCTGCACATTTTAACACTACCTTGTACATACATCATCACCATCACAGTATAACCACTATGAAAATTCAAGGCTAGTTATTACTGTAGCACCAATTAAATTAAATACTTCCCAACTTCCAATTAAAGAAAAAAATTAGGGGAAACACTCCTCCCCTACCAGACTGCTGAGCTGGTCTCGAGGACACGAAAATAATCGTCCATTGATGCTCAGAGAAGAGAACACAGATACGTCATTTGGCTTCAGGATTTGTTTTTCTGTAACAAAAAAAGGGGGATAGTTAAGTTTTCATTCCCACCCAGATATGTTGAAACAGTGACTTAAACACAAGGGTCCTATTGGAGACCAGTTTGATGGTTCTTACCGCCAGCAGAGCTGAGGTGGACCAACACAAGCTCATCGGTGGTGCCAAGTTTGTCAGCCACGGCACTGATCACCTCTTTTCCCGTTGCTGCTACGGCAACTCGGATTGTAGTGTATGTGTGATCACTGCAGTACACCTTCAACAGGACTAGACACAAAACACAATACTGAAAACCACAAGAAAGGTCACACCAAAAAACTGAATTCATCTTCTGACAATATGAAGAGCCACACTTCACAACTTACTGTCGTCTTGATTCCTAATGGGCTGTTTCTTCTGCAGCCTCTCCTCTCCATTGCTGAACTGTCGTATGAGGGTTTTCTGTTGATTCACAGAACACGTGTGTGTAGTCAGCATCCACATCACCATGATGGAGCTCACATAAAATGCACTACAAACATTTGTTAGTCTGGAAATACCTTTTTTGTTGATTTGGCTTCTTCTGAACTACAAAAAAAAACAAACAAAGCACAATAAATATGGCTGGCATATAAACTGTTACAGTTCGATGTGAAAGAGCGTGGGTAACATACTGTAATTTGACAATTTTCTCCAGGTCAGGAACCAAGTCTTTCAAAGCCCTCAACATCCGAGAATCGTTTGATAAACTGGAATAAAGCTCCTACAGAGACAGGGAGGAAGAACCAATCACAGACGGTCCATGAAATCTGTGTAAATTACGTAGTTTACTGATATTTGAAAGCTCACCTCAAGGAAAGAGATTGCAGCAGGCTCCTCCTGCAGCAGGTAGGTGTGTGTGTTCGCCCAGCGCAGGGCCAAGATGAGGGCCCTCCTCTTACTGTTGAGCGCATACTCCAACCTCTCTTGCTCCGAGCCAGGCGGAGACGCCGCATGGTAGGTGCACATGAGGTTAAAGATAAATACAAAAAAGTAGATCTTACATTTCAGACATGATAAACAACAATATCCGATTTGTGGGCTCAACGCCTGCGTGACCACAGCATTGGATCTGAAAAAATAAGTTTAAGCTTAAAAACAGTTTAAGCCATATTTTTATACAACTCAAGATAAGATCTTAGGTTGGGGAAGAAGTGGAGGTAGAGGTGTATAGACATACATGTGTCACAGCACAGGAAGTCTTTTTACTTAAGTACAGTCAGTGCAGCTGTGGTAAAGCACAGGCAGCTGAACACTTGCCTTACAGTGACTAAGGCAACAAGAAAAGACCATCTGAGCTGGGATTACAACTTGTTACTGAGGTGCGAGGGGAGGTGTGTGCTCAGTGAGCAGTTCATTAGTGCTGGATGGTCAACTGCTGCTTCAGCGCTTCCATAAGCAGAACCGGTAAGTTGCACAATCCAAGATGCTGTCAGTAGCACTGTGCTGGTATGCAGCAAACAACATGTCCATTTCTGAGCGAGGTTGTCAACATGACAACCTGACAGCAGTAATAAATTTGTCAGAGTGCCTACTTGACAAGTGGGCAGCAGAGACAGCATGAATAAGATTGCAAAAATAAATGGCGTTTGAAAACATAGCGAGACTAACAGCAGAAAGGATATTGTGCCATGAGCAGAGTGCACAGCTGGCTGTTGGGCATGAAGACACAGTGCATGAGGACAAAGTCATCCACTGCGGGGTCTGATAGAGGAGGAAGAGAAGAACAGACATCAAGAGGGACGAAAGTCAGTGGGGAAAGGAAGAAAGAATCAAGAGGTTCATTATTAATGCATTTATCCAGCCTTTATCTCTTCATTCCTCCTTCTTTCATTCAAACCCATATGACACAGTGCCTACACTATGTCTGGCAAATTCATAAAGGTCTAATAATCTATTCATTTTGCTACCTGGTTCACTGTGATGTATGTCCATCCTCATGGTCTCCAGGAAGTGTTCAAGAATCTTCTCTGGTGTTCCTGATATCACAGTGTACCTGCAAAAATGTGAGTTTAAATTTTAAAAATGCGACTTGAGAGACAGTCGCAGAGAGAGATACATTTTACTGTACACTCAGGACAGACTCCTGACACATACTTGATGCTTCCCAAGGTGGAGGCCCGAGGACTCTTCTCCAACACCAGCACAGCTTGTTCGTGCTCTTTTAAACGCACCGTGTTGGCTTCCACATCCTAAAAAACACAACACGATGCGTGTGGAAAATCAGGAGTATCAATGCATGTCAATGTAAATGCAGATGTAATGCAGCTAAACTGCCAGAGGAGGGAGACAAAGATCATAGTGAGGCAGTATCATCTGGCACGTAGCAGAGTTGAGTCCTTCAGATGATTAAGACGGTTTTCCTTATATCGAGTTAAACTTAGCAGAACAAACACAGCAGTTAGATCAGTTTGGACCACAGGTTGTAATTTGGTGACAGAGTGGCCACTCCCATCAGAGGATGAATACTCATCACTTGTCCATCTACCCTGAGTATCCTGTTGAAGTCCTCCTTGTCCACACGGAGGAAGTGGCAGTTGTCCTCTCTCAGGACGATGGAGGCAGCGCGGGGTGAATCTGTTACCAGGGCCAATTTCCCAAAGTCATCACCCTCGTGGAGCGTACACACCACACCCTGGGACACAAGCAAGACACGCTCAAAAAATACGAACAAGCTCAGACACCAACACGGTTTACTAGTCATGCCTGAAGGTAAATAAGAAAGAGGCAGCAACACTCAGTACTGGGATTAATCATCTGTACTTGTCTGTGTGTGTGTGTGTATATGTATACAACGTGTATGCACGCACATGAGTGTGTAGAGTACATCTGCCTGCACAGCGGTTGTAAATCGGCGTGTGGTGTGAAATTGTGTATGCGCACAATCCCTTAAGCCTTTTAATCATAGTGATGAGTCATGGTTAGCTGAGCAGAGTTTGCCAAACTCCGCTGCTGGTGTTTCCTCGGCCCATGGGGCAGATACCGCTGGTCTGCCACATACAGACATGATGGGCCACACATCTCAATCCATTACTCGCAGATGAAATATTATCAAATGATGCAGAAAACTACAATAAATGTGTCGAACACAGAGGCAAAGAACAAGGAGAGTATTCAACTACACACACGCACCTTGCCGTAGATAACCACGTTGACGGAGCCCTTCTGGATGATGTACCAGGATGTGCCCTCCTCTCCCTGGTTGAACACTTTAAGATCAAAAGGACAAACACATATTACCCCCACATATATGACTAACTCACAGTTTCTGTACACTGACGGTCTTCAAATTGCTAGGTGCATTTCACCAGAAGGATTAGAGAGTCTGTACGTCCATGAGTACAGTGCAAAGATGCTATAACAAACAAATACAGAATTCATATTGAAAACCGGCAGCTAACAACAGTACCTCCCTCCATTATATATTATTCTTCCTGTTTACATCCCTCAAAGCTATGACATGATTATGACCCCAATGAAGGTTTAAAAAAAGTAATAAGAGTTACAAAATCCATTAATATGAACTAATTTCATGTTGCATTATATTCCTGGAACACCTCTCTGCCTTTTTATATACAGGTTATTTGCCCTGTGTTGTAAACTGGACTGTAGCTGAGAGGTGCTGGCATTGTGCAGTTGTCTCAGTTTTATCAGGGGGGATCCACAATGTCAGACTGCTGTCCTGCTTCACACTTTGTATACAAAACCAAAATGTATTCTAGTATAAAATGGAAAAAGGAAAGACTCACACACTGTTCCAGCTTTCGCATGCGACTCGAAGATCACAACACTTGCCAGTTCCCTCTTCACCTGCAAACCACAGTACACTGCTTGAGTCAAATTGGAATTAACTGCACTGTAGAAACAAGTGAGAGAGTCAAATGTACACATCAGGGTTTTCAAGAATTATTCAAAGGAAACTACTGGGAGAACCTAATTTGAGCCACTTTCATCATCTGCAAAGTGTGACATTTCATTACTGTAATAATGTTATTGCAACCACTATAAAATACAAATTCTAGGAATTTTTGGAGCGTAAAACCACAACAAAAATACTTGTGGAGTCATTACCGGCTTAAAGACTCCTCCACATCACATGGTGAATGCTTGCCAACACAAGGCAGATTACTGCAAAACTGTGTCTCATTTTGAGAAATCCTGACAGTGACTACAACTTCTGCCTCTGGTCTTAAAAACAAAAACACTGTAGCAAATGCTTCTGATGAATCAAAGGCCTTCTTGGAAACCTGAACTGTCCCTTTAAGAGTAAAGTGGACCAGCTGACTCACAGTGTTGGAGAGGTGAGCTAAGGCCTTGATGTGAAGCAGCTCATCGTAGATGATCTCTAAGTCGTCCCCTGTCCTCTGACCAGGCCTGCAGACACACACAGAGGTTAGTCAGAATGAACTCACCATGAAGATTTCATGCGTGCACTTCACATCTCATTACACTGCAGTAAAATTAGTAATGACACATCCTGATGTTGCTGTTTTTAAAGTATTCACCACAAATTATTAGTTCATATTAAAAATAAGTCTTGATTGGCTGAAAGTAACAAGAACATCATATATACACATATATACACACACACACACACACAAATATATACACACACACACAGATCTATGATGCTAGTGGAGTGTAAGTTCATGCAATATTATTGAGTGTTACTGACGATTTCCTGAGGATCATGCGCAGCAGTGCATCGGGGCCAATCTGAGCGAGGAAGAGGATGGTCTCTGGCAGCTCTTCCTCACTCTCCCTCTTCTCCTCCTCGCTAGGCAACGGGGTGTCCTCCTCCTCATCGTCCAAAAAGCGGTAGAACAGGTACTTGTCCTGGAAACCCAGCTCCTGGTCCACTGGAGGGCAGACAGGAACACATTTAAATGCACGTAAAGCGCACGCCTGGTGATCACTGTGATTTTCAGCAATCACAGTTGTTTTCTCATCTCACAGCATCATCTCAGTCATCTTCTTTGAAGTGCATGCATTTGAGATTCAATCTATATTTTATGCTCCTGCTTCAAAAACTTCTAATTAATTTCCACACTGGGATTCAAACATTTTCTTCGCGATTGATGTTTAGATTTAGTAAAAACCACCACGCCAACTCAAGAGTCAAACACTTTTTGGCTAATTTGCAATAGAGGTTTAAGAACTGATTACTGAATGTTATGACAGCTGTAAACAGCATAAACCCTGATGTGAAAGCAATTGAGGAATAGAGAAAGCAAAAGTTTTAGTTACCGTGGTTGAGCACCCCTTCTTCTAGTAACGCCTGCCACATCCCAACAGCATGCGACCGTGTGAGAACGCAGGCACTCTGCAGCACCAACCAATCCACCAGCTCTGTGCCTACACAGCATTGTCTGCAATACACACATACCAAAAAAATCCAATCTGAAAAGCTGTTGCATTCATAAATACTGTGTAAACACATGATTGGAACTGCTGGCAAACATACTCTTACCTGTATGTTTTGAGGTGATACTTCCTGTCTCGAATCATGTGTGGGGCTCTGGACAGGATGGCATTGCGGAGAACCTTCCCCGCTCTTTGCAGCTTCTCTGAAGGAATCTAGAGAACACAAAGACCCGGTCAGGGTCAGAAAAGGGCAAGAAAACCAATCTGAGACTACATTTTGAATAAAAGAAAACAGAAATGCCACATTATGCACTGGGGCCTTACTGCAATACTTGCACTGCAGACTGGCTAGAATAATGGCACAGATTTTATGTGTATGATCTGTGTAGTATATGAATGCTACTGTAGTTACATATAGTACAGCACTGTGCAGCACTCATACCAACCAAACTGTATCAAAAAAACACACAAACAAGCAAACACATCCTGTACAGATCACACCTGCACCTTAGAAGCACCAGAGAAAGGCAGATGTGCACACACACCCACAGCTGCTGAAGAAAACAACAAAGCGAGACATGCTAATTGGGCAGATGGGATCTTTCTTCTATGTGCATGCATTAGCCAGCATTAGCATAACTACAGAGGATCACAGCTGTGAGTCATCACTTGTCTCGTCTCAGAACACGCACACGCACCTCTAAAATTCATTCTGGCATTCTGCTTCATTCACAAACATGAAAGTATGCAGGGGAGAACGATTTTATTTAGCAATGTGGTAGACTTTACAATCTGTCCTTTACCACACACAGAATGACGCTTCTGTTTTGAGCGTTTTTCCATAATTCAAAATCATCTACATCCCTATCAAACACATGAGTTGTCTCTGGGTTTTTTGCTTTTAACCACACAGATATACAAGTGGTGAGCCGTAGAGGGATCTGGCTGGGCACAGTGTAGTGGTTTAGAGTTCGCTTCATTCAGGCTTTGTGTGTTGCATGGAAGGGCACAGCTCTCTGAAATGTGTTGGCAGCGTTTATTAAAAAGGATCAAGTTGCCATGCTTTTTTTTCCTACTTCCTACTACTTATATGAGTCCAAGAAAGACCTTTCGGTTCCAAGTGGTGAGCTGGAGAGAGCATTTACCTTGTTGTGAGCTTTGTTTGCAGAGTCTGAGTTCATGTTGTCTTTGTCTGTGAGTCCTGAGGAGGAAAAACTATTGTCAAGCTGGTGGTCAAACTGAAGACTCGATTTGAAGATCATTTTTATTCACAAAACATGCAGGGAGGTGTGCTTTAAAATAAAAGATGTCCTGATTAACACAGGGACAGATACAAGTACAATATCTTAAAAATGAAGCAGGAAAACTTTTGAATGGCAACATCATTTTTTTATTTTTTTATTACATGAAAATGCTTCAAATTCTCCTTCTTCCTTTTAAAGTTAAAATACTATCTACAGTTTGGTGCCTAATCCAAATACAATACTCTTTTCTGACATCTGTCTCATTTTTGTACAAGTGAACATAATTAAGTCCAGCAATGAACCGTATTAGCAATATTTATTGTTTCTTTCATTCTAATGTGTGTGTGTGTGTCTACTCACTGTCATTGTTAGATCCACTCTCCATTGCTCCATAAGGAGGGGCCAACAGTCCAGCCAAGCTCTGACGATACTTCTGCAATATAAAAACACACACCAAGATGGATGTCAGCCATAAAAATGTTATTATTATGACATATTATTTATAAAACATTATCATCTATTAAACATCAAAACCCAATTCCTTTTTGTTGTATATATTTCTCTCTCTCTCTCTCTCTCACACACACACACACACACAAACCATTCACAGTGTTACTTTAAAACACACACACACTGCAAGTGCCCCTCAAAAACAAAGCCCTTTGTACAACCAAGATCATTTACATGCAGAACAACTAACATTATATAACACACACACACACACACACACACACACACACACACACACACACACACACACACACACACACACACACACACACTCAGAGCAGCATTCAAACCGGGGTTAATGAGAGCAGCCAGAGCAGCTGAAAGTGTACAGATGCTGTTCTTACAGCTGTACAATAAACCATGTTTGCATTTCTATACGAAGAACACTGAAATACACAAAGCAGGTCATTTTTGGCCTGAATGTGCCATTGCTCTTCTGCAAGGTCATTACCAAGCAACCTATCCCTTCTTACGACCGCCAGAGCATACACACACACACACACACACACACACACGGAGGAAGACAGAGAGAGCATCTGTTTGACCTAAAGACACAAACACCCCTCTTGTCAATGTCTGTTTTTCACACACACGCACACAAAGATGACAAACATTTAAAAAGACTTTCTGGGAGTTCTTCAGTTTCACCTCGTGAAAAGACAACAAAAGAACACATCCAGACACAGTGAAACAGCCACACAACGCGGTGGTACAGTCGAGGATCAGACTCACCTGAGGTAACACACTCAACGCTGGAGGGACTTAAACCCCAGAGAGCTGCCCTCTGCTCCTTTACAACTCACACACAAGCCACCGGATAGCATCCTGTTCAAAACAAGCAGCTCTCCTCCTTTCTCTCTCTCTCTCTCTCACTCATTCACACACACACACAGTCGGCCCAGTGTCCCTCTCAGTCTCTCGCTCTCCCTCTCTCGCTCTCTCGCTGCTATTGAGCCAAGAGCCAAACCACTTTGCTCTCGCAGGTTACCACGGTGATCTCTGAGTCTCTGTTCGCCTGAGCTACTCTAGTGGAGGAGGGAGGGAGGGAGAAGAGAGAAAGGAAGTAGAGGAGGAAAAGAAAGGAGTAGTGAGGGTGAGGACGGAGAAAGGACGCTGGCAGAAGATGCAACATGGCCAACAGAGGAGAGGGGAAGTGGGCAGGAGAAATGTGGAGCAGGTGAAAGGGACGGACGAGTAAATGAGGGTAGAAAAAGAAAGTGAAAAGGACTTACAATAGCAGCCAGCCACAGTCTAGGCCAACCAGCCAACCATCATCCATCCGCCTGATGAACTGAGTGTTTGCACATATCTGTCAGAAACAACAAGCTGTTTTACGTCTACACCCTGTTTATTCATCTCACACTCAGACGGCGTTAAAATTATGGAGCAGCGCCTTTTTCCTTTTTTCTTTCATCCTTTCATCAAACACAAGACGGCATTCATCCCGTGGGCTTTCTAGTCCTCGCCACACACAAGCACATGCACACAAATTAGTCTATGCACGCACATAAAAAAAAACAAAACACATAGATCCTTTTACTACAAGCTGAATAAGATTTAAAAGAGGACAACCCCAGGCTATGTTTTCTGCTTCACGTCTACTGTCCTAAAATAGACAGTGGAGTGGGAGACTGAGTGCACTTAGTTGACAAACACACTCGCCACAAGGCCGATAATAAGATAGCACATACGCTTTAATAACCAATTATATTCTTATCTCGCTTTCATGTGTTCCTGTGTCGTGAGATAGTACGTTTCAATAAACCAAATTTCTATTCAACTAGTAAAAATAATGATAATAATTGTGAGGAGGTTGTTATGTTTTTCATAAATAAAGAAAAATAGATCAATAGATAAGTGTGTTTTATAGTGATGCAGAGATCAGACAGAGTATTTATTTTGAGAGAGATCTTTGGCGCATTGTTTGACTACAGGAAAAACAGTCCTCACAGTTATTCATTTTTCACCTTATGATTTTCAGCAAAGGAAACCAACATTTTTTTGAACATTGTGTTCAAAATACATACACTGCAAGTCTGGATGGATGTCTGTCCACTGTCACTCAGCAGAGCAGTAGTTAAAGCCTAACATACTTCATCAAGGAGGAAAAAACTTTAAGTACCGCTTCTCATGAGATAGTAGAAATAAAAGCCTGCACTCAAAGACTCTCCATTGATTTCACATTGCGCTAGTATAATGACATGGACAGTTTTCTTTTTTAAATAAAGGATCAAAGTCGATGCAGAACAACCAGATATCTAATCTTGTTTAGTCCATGCATTCAGGAAAGGAAAGAAAATTATGTAGAATCTCAAAGAAAACAGGACCTTGTGTGTTTGATGACACAAAACAAGAGATTAGAGCCTGACCAAACAAGAGAGCAGACACTTGAAGTGTTTATCTGCTGATTATGATGCTATAGTAAACTCATCCACTGCTCTCCCAGGACATGGAACAAGGGTGCAACAAGGAGAGCCGCAGAGAGGCAGCTACTACAATACCAACCATCGAAGAAGATGCCAGTGTCCACACCATGATTCTTCCCGCCTGTATGATGCAGTATCTGTGTACAATATCTGACACTGCATCTGCTGTCTGTGTGTGTTTATATTCTGGACATGAGTCACCCAAGTCATTCAATACCGCAGAATTATTGGCTTTTTTCTCTCAAACGTGTTGTGTTTAGTGATGGAACTTCTCTCTGCAACACGGCAATATTAGAAGGTAATATCAACACTTTCCCTCTGTGTATAGTATGACCTTTTAATATCACCAATTTCCTTGAATTTGAATTGAGCGGACCCCAGTTGGAACTCGTTCTGGCTTCTCTGAAAAGGTAATTTTTCTGAAAAGGCTATACTGACTCATCACTTTCATCACAGCGGGAAGAGCACATGCGCAAGTAATGATGTTTATACCAGGAACGGAGCTATGAAAGGTGTCAATTACATCTGTGATGTGCAGTGACCTGTCAAAATATCTGCAGTGTAAAAGGTTTCACTGCAGTATTAACTAAGACGGCTCAAACTGTTTTGCATACATACATGTATATAGAATAAAAGTATCTAATCAATATGATTAAGCCGTCTTCGACAACTTAATGACAACTAGTCTGATGTAGGATACAATTGAACCTCCTCTTTAGCATTCAAACACAATCAGAAAGATACCAGAAGCCCAGAGGAAACTTCATGCAGATGTTTTATTCATGGTGGTGCATGGACTAATATCTTAATGTAAAGAGAGTCTGAGTCAGACAATAAAAAAGTAGCCATGGGCACATATTAGTTTTAGATTCCTATCACACTGCTTGCACAAAGTATATAACGCATTCACAATTCCTGGTGCATCACCCCATTTGCTGTTACTGCTGCACTACCACAGTAAGCTCTGAAAACAAAAGACATCCAGTACTCCACACGAGCAGGCATGATAGTGCACATACACTCATCTCTCTCTCTTTATGCCTTTATCAGCTTATTGTTGAGTGTCACCTGAGGTGTGGATCTAATGGGAAGGCATTGTTATGGTGGACAGCCCTCTTGTGGTTAAAGGCACAATTGCAAAGAAAGGTCATCTAAAAATTGCAGTTTCAATAGGAATACTTTTATCCAAGATGGAGAGCTTTAGGTACGCTATAACACAGTTCATGCTGAATCAGGAGGTTCCAGTTCATATTGTACTCACAGCTCCAGCAGCTCATTTTTAAATCCTCTTTGTCTCTCACCTCCCAGAGGCTCTTGAACTCCCTCTGTTCGATGCGGAGCAGCTCGCTGGTCTCTCTGCTGACAATGGTAGCGTGGCGCGGTGTGTTGTCCAGGATGGATTCCCCAAACGCTGTTCCAATTCCCAGTGTACAGATGGTGACTGCATCCTGCACACCAGCACAACATATTTGTTAAAACTACAGCCTGAAAGGGAATAAATGTGAGGGAATCACTAAGCCCAATAAGCTCAGATCAGCCCTTCCACACCAGAGTAATGGTCAGCAACTGTTGTGACTAAATTGTGACACCACTATGGCTGCAAACTAACAATTATTTTCTTTCTTTCTATCAGTGAATCTTCCAATTATATTTTCCTTTAACTGACACTGAGTGTCTTGCTACGCAGCAGCAGCTTAAAGCTACACCCAGAGGTCTGCTTTATAAAAATGGACAGACATGAGGAGCAGACAGATTAATATATTATAATTAATGCAAATCAATTCAAATATGAGGGACTGGTAAACGGAGTCTCCTGTAAGGAAAATATCTCTGGGTGCTGCATATAATTGGACAAGCTACAGGCAAGTAAACACACACACACACACACTCGCAAATTCATATACCCACTCTGTGCACCGATTAAGACAAATATTCTGCATGCTATGGAAACCTTTCCAGCTGTCCAAACTGACATTTCAAATATAGCCACAGAAACTAGGCCACCAATGGCACTTTAGGGCTACATACATGAAAAGGACGTTTCACAATGGAAAGGCTTCTTATCTCCTCTTCAACTGGGAACAAATCCTCTCTCTCTCTCTCTCTCTCTCTCTCTCTCTCTCCTCTTTCTCCCTTCTCCCATGTTATTCTGCTGTGCTACATGTGTGATATAACCCTTTTTCCACACTCTGGCAAAAATGGTATCACAAGCAGCAACGAGCCCAGTTCTAAGAGGACTTGTTTTCTGTGCTGTGGCAGCTTTGCTCTGGCATATTTAAGCAGGGAGACATGAGCTAATGTACTAGAACAATGTCATCATTGAAGAGAGTTGCGCAGGAGCAGCTCTCTAACATGAGGAGCACTTGTAGAGCAGCTCAGACCTTGACAGAGGAGCTTATGGTAAAAATAGTACAAGAGAGAATGGGAAAATGGTGGCTGCGAAAAATAACGCATCTTGACAAGATTATCAAATGAACCCCCCCCCCCCCTCCAACACCACACACCCTGTAGTGTCCATGAGTCATTATCATTATTCATTCATACATTTGTGATTCAAATGATTTACAGGAAACAGACACGCACAGCAGCAAAACCAAGCAAGTCATTATCACAGAGCTCCAATCTGACTTGACCTCGATTATATGAAGTGGAAGCTGATGTTTACCTGGTGGTTGGCAGTTTCTGACACTTTGACGTCAAGCGAGCCGGACAAAACAGCGTACCAGCTGGTGCCTATGTCTCCCTGTCGAAACACTGCGGACAGTAAAGTACATTAAAGAGAGTAAAGCATTGATGAGGAAAAAAAACATTTCATTCAGTGGACACAGCAGATCCATTCATTCATTCATAGAAATACAACTCCACTTTTCCTTAAAGTCATATCACAGTTACTGCTGGACACATTTGTTCAACTGACTTTTAGAGATTGAAATTTGATTTGAAGCTGAAACTTTGTATTTAGCTGAACTTCCTCCTTTTGTTGCTTGAAAAATACAATAGTATAATAATATAATATATAGTATAATATAATATCTGTTTAGATATTATGTGAATAATTATTTTGTAAGAAAATATATCATGCTTTTCCAAATGGATATTGCACTAAGACTTCTTTTTCTTCTATCCTCTATTTAAAAAAATAAAGTGGCAACTTCTTAGTGAAGAAACAAGTGGATGACTTATTATTAGGTCAAGCAAAGGTTTTAGGTAATTTATTAAACCAAAAGTGACATCCATTGCCTCTGTTTTTTCAAAGCCGCTTTTCTCTGAATCTTCATAGGAGAGTGAATATCGATCGAATATATAAACTATTTGAGAAATTATCATGGCATTTTCACAATTTTCTGTCATTTTACAGACAAAACAATCATTGAAGGAGTACCAGAGATTAATCTATAATGCAATAATCATTAGATGAAGCCTTACAGAACAAAGCTTACAAAAAGAAGCTTCGTGATTTGTGTGTGGATAAGTACATACACATGAATTGAAATTATCTCAGTACATTGCATTCCATTGCATCTGTAGCACAACAGTCTTATAACAAGACATATTGTATGTACTGAATAATGGTGCTTTACTATAGAGAGTGTCTGCGCTTGACGGCATTAGGAGCATCCATTGTTGTGCATGTGTGTGACTGTGTGCGTGTTTATTTGTGTACATACACGTGATGCCTTTCTCCAGACATTCATAGAAGGCACAGGCACAGATCTGCAGTAGGAGCGGAGGTGGGAACCTATGGAAAGCTTTGACCTCTCTCAGTCTGGTCAATATTATGTCCACATCCTCTCCAGAGCGCTCGGAGGGCCTGTACACAAATGGAAGCACCATTAGATCGAACATTAGGTATCAAACAACCATATCAGACATTATTTTTTTAAGGTTTTGGCCGATTAAATGCTAAACTATTTCAACAAAATGATTAACTGCATGACGTAACTCGTTCCCTGTGATGGATTATCTATCTCAAGCGAGTCCACTTCACCACAGAGGCTAAGAAATCAATCATAATTCTAGAGTGTGCTTTGGAAAGCGGTTGGCAGTAATGTTAAATGTTTGCAATTAGCAGTTAATGGACTGAAACATGACAAATCTTTGGTATTGCCCTTTAAGATAAAAAGGCAGCTCTATTGTTTTTGTATAATCTATGCGTTTGAGTATGTGCGCATGTGTGTGTGTGAGCGTGCCGCTTCATTGTTCATCCTGGTGTCTCGGCGATAACAGTGGAGAGCTGCGAGCGTTACTTCTCTCGGCTCAGACCCCCCACAGGGTGTTGATGTAAGATCTCATTTGTACCGCTGTTATTTCTAATACGCTTAAATCTTAGCACGCACACACACAAGCATACGTCATTGTTGGACATCCACACAGGCGCGCAGACACCAGAACACACAGCGGTTTGATCTGAGAGCTTAAACCTTCTGTTCTGTTGAAAAACTACAAAGCTAAAATCTCTCAGAGTAACATACAGCATTTAGGCCCATTCATTCACTTCTTTTCTTCCTACTAGTGACTCATCCTTGCACGTGTGTGTGTGTGTGTGTGTGTGTGTGTGTGTGTGTTCATACAGAATAGTTAATGCACTCTAGGCTTCCTCCTCCTTCACAGACGAAAGGCTGTCTATTCCCTCTCCTCCTTCAGCTCCTTCCTCTTCCCTCGCTTCTAGCTCTCTCTTCTTTGTCTGCCTCCACTTAACATTTCTCTAACATCCTTCAATTTTTCTCCTCTCTTGTGACTCGCCTGTTTCTCTCAGGAACATACTATATTGGAAGATAAGATGGAAAAGAACAAATGTTCCTTCTTCTTCTTCCTCTTCTGTTTCTTCTTCTTCAAGCTATGCATTTTCTCCTCTCCATTACTTCCACATTCACATTTCCTTCTATCCATTAAGTCCCACCTCTAACACACCCGCACCGGCCATCATCCCATTATTATCTCTTTACTTCTGCTTTGCAAGCTCACAGACAGCACTGACTCCCCCCTTTACCCACATGCACATGTACAAAGACAGATAAACACACATATATTTGTGTCCCCGAGCTGTGGTAGATTGTCCTCCGTGGCCAGGACGGCACTCCCAGATAAACACAGACTGAGCCTAAAGCACTGTACTGCACAGCACATCTTCCAGTCCACAACATCTGCCACGAGCTCAGGGCTATTACAGACGGGTCTTTTCTTTCTCTCTGTCTTTTTCTCCCATTTTTGTCTCTGACTCATCCTCCCATCATCCTCCTACTGCCTGCGTGTTGGCCCTCGGTGCTCTGGCAGAGCGTCGCATCCCAGCGTAGGCTGGGGCTAATGGTTTAGACAGGTGGACTCCCACACACTGCAACGAGGGGAGACAGGGAGGTTAAGTCTGCAGGGTTGAATGGGTAATACCGGCATCACCCTTCACCTCTCCTTCAACAGTGAAACTGTTAAGATCTGTCAATTATGATCATCTGATTAAACCTTCATCAGCTTGTCTTCCTAGTTCCCAGTGTCCTTTGCTTGCTCACTCCCTGCCTGTCCAGAGGAATCTGCCTACACCCTGTTGGTGTGAGACGGATGTGACCTGAGAGCTGTTCACCTCAGCTTACTCTGCCTCCATCCGCCTCTTCTCTCTTCCTTGACTTCCCTTCTCAGCCTAACACTCCCTCCCACTCCCACCATGCAATGTCCATGTCAGCAGAGATCTCAGCTTTCAACTGCAAATTATGGCAATGCACACACACACACACACACGCTGGACACACTGAAGAGAAAATCAAGAAGCACCAGAAGGTTCTGCAGATTGTTTTAGGAAACATCCATCTGGAAAAATTCACTGTTTCCAGACAAATAAATCATAGGTTGATGTGTGGCAGCCAACCAAAATGTCAGACAGCCTCAACACAAACAGATTCCCCGTGCTGGCAGATTCATGCGTTACAGTAGCAGAGAGATTCCTGAATTGAATGTACACAGCTCTCTCCACACCCATCGGCATCGCCACTAACAACCTGAGATCCTGTTAAAAACGCTAAATACTAAACAACATAAACACAGCTCAGTTTACAACTTATCATTGAAAGATGACTCAAAATTACCCATCCAGCCTTGGCACAGTTGCTAATTAATCTCCATATGCATTCATCTACATATGTTTGAGAGAACAGGCGGAAATTAGACGACTCTTTGTCTCTTGGAAACTGCTTTTGCTTTTGTTATCTGAAAGTGAGGAACTGGTGCTAAACGCTTTTTTCCTGCAGCAGAGGGACATTAAACCTCGACCGGCATCCGAACCGGTGCTGTGTGTGTTGACTGGACTGTGTTTTACCTGCCTGTGGTAACTCTGAATAAAACAAATCTGATCTTATCTCACACACTTCACACTCACTGGCAATAAATGTCTTCAGACAGATATATTAGAGACGGCTGTATCTTAACCTCTGTCTGTCTTTTACTGCCCCTCCCTCCTCTCCCATGCCTCTCACTCTTCACTTGCTCACATCAACAGTTACTGTAGATGACAGCAACGCGCACACACACACACACACACACACACACACACACTCTCTGCTGGATATTGATTGAATAAGGAGGTGCATAGCTGAAGAGCACTGAGTGCTCTACAATAAGATCCTGTCCGGTCTAATCTTACAACCCAGGCCGTCCTCACTGACACTCGCCTTCTACTACATATCAGCAGCACTCAATTGAATATACAGCGTGTATTTCTATCATTAAACCAGACTGGACAATAACTGTAGTGCAGTAAAGACCACACCCCTCTTTTGGACTGCTGCAAAAAACATGCAAAGAAATCACCTCCGTCTCTGGGGAAATATGATGTGTCACTATTACCAATGAACAATGAATCAGATCAGTTAACAAAATGATCTACTGATTGATCCAACGTGAAAGTAAATCTCCAATTCGCCACCCCGCATTTCTACTCCTTCCATCCCTCTTACAGGTGAGGATGAGAAGACAAGATGGTAGCTTCAGGTTGCCAATGGTAACGTGAGGATGTGTCACAGTGAGGTGTGCGTGCAGCGTGCGTGTGGGCGTATGAGCTGCGGGGCGCACATCTTTATATATCACTGTTTGTTTTAGGTGTGAGGCGTATCATCCCCTCTAATTAGTGTATAGGCTGCCAATCCAGACCTGTTTATTTATTCAAACCCTCTCCCTGGGGTGCCAAGCCCTGTTTTTTTCTTGTTTTTTGGGCACAGTGTGTCAGCAGCATCAGACCTTTAAAGTGATCTGGACAGATACAGCAGGTATTGACATGTTTCCTCCAACCCAGCAGCTCCTGGATTGTGAAATGAAATGAGCATTTGAACACCCCATAAACTGCATGTCCAGTTATTTTAACCTGCCCCACCAGACCAGACCCATTCAGCCTCCTCACATGCAGCATGGTGGCAAAAATGACAAAGATGGGAGGAAAAAGCAAAAAAAAAAGAAAAGAAAAACACAATGACCTGTCTCTCATCCCAATTTCGAGGAAGCTCACCAGCACACACGCCCCGGTAGTATTTTAAAAATGCATGGCCATTTGATTTAAGCTGACAGACATAAACCATGTGCGTCTAATCATCCGAGCTCTGCTGCTCATGTGCAGAGACGTCCCGGTGAACCTCGAAGCCACCAACGCCTTTTCTGACCGCGCGGACACGAAAACAGGGATTTCATTTTCAAAAAATATATATATATGTATTAAAGGAGAGGGTGCACATTGTCGTGTACCGCAGCCTTTACCATCACTACAGGAGGGCTGCAGATTCGCTCCTGCACGCTGAAAACAAGGCGTATCGTGCTTTTGTTGCACACACACACACACACACCCGCGCGCGCAGCGGTCGCCGGTTGCAGATTTCTCACGTTGACGCGGATGAATGAAAAGAGATGCTGAGGGGAATAAAACACACACAATGATGGTCTCTCTAAGTGTGCTTGTGTGTGTGTGTGTGTGTGTGTGTGTGTGTGTCGCCCACCTCTTGTCCAGGCAGCAGATCCACTCCGCAGACGGAGACGCGTTGGGGGACGTCTGCACCGCGACCATCTTCCCCGGCCGTGTGTCGGTGGGAGGCTGCTGCGATGCTTTCCGGTCGCTCGGTGGTCGTTAATGAATGTGAGCTTCGCCCCCCCCTCCCTCTCCTTCCCTTCGTCCTCCTCCTCCTCCTCCTCCTCCTCCTCCTCCCCGCCCCTCCCGCCTCACACAGCCACAGGAGGAGGATGCTGATGCTGCTGCCTTCATCGTGGCATGCAGATGACTTGTGTCAGTGTCAGTCTGCCGTCATGGGCTTTGTGAGGGCGACCGGAGGGGCTCACCAACATCAGCACGACCCGCGCAGCAGCCAGGTGCTCGGAGGTGTAATTGTCTGTGGAGGTAATTAAACATTAGGGTGGAATATGTTAACACGCCTGCAGAGAGGGGGAGAAGTTGCCCAACTGCTGCTCAGGAAGACACTCAGGGCCCGATGTGATGTGATGGTATTTCTGGGGGGTGAGATTATAAGAGGCATGTGTGCCGGTGGTGGGTGGGGAGTGCAGGGCACCCTCAGGCCTGGGTCATATGTACGCTGTTTAGTTTGATCAAAGGTTGAGTCTGTAATTCTGGAGGGACGATGTTGATATTTGATTTTAAAAGCCAAACAAATATCCCTTCAGAACATCTCCCAAAAAAAATTTATGGATGTGCATTACCAAGGATGCAACACTAACGACTGGACCTGCTGACCAAAAGAGAGATATGCTGCCTGAGGGTAACTAACACACACAGGTGAAGACCAAGGTGAAGAATGAGAGGTCTGAGTAATATCTGTGATGGTATTGCTCAGTTCAAAGCAATTTTTTTTCCACTTACAGGGCGATGGCTGTGTATGACCCATTTTTTTCAGTACTCAGAGAAGGAGAGCTAACGAACCATGGGGATCTATTTGCTAATTTGACAAAAAGTGAACTGCATTAGAACCGCTGACCCCACCTTAAATGACACAGGTCAAAATGAGGCGATGACACAGTGACCTTTTGTTGCAGATTTACTGAAAACTGCCCCTGGTACCTTCTCGTAGTCCTGTAAGGACCAAAGGGTCATGCCAGTTGAAAGGGTCATATTTGAAGTTGCAAAGCCTGGAGCAGTGCACACCACAGTGAAAGCAGGATTTTACAGCGTGAGGAAGAGGAGCATCTTTTTGCGCCTCAGCCCCTAACAATGAAAACCCACCCGGTGCAATGCAGCGTGAGAAAATCTCTGTTCCTATTAAATTTCAGTAGGATGTGAGTCACCTCCCATGGCATTGTGGGATAGCAGGCAGCACCAAATTGGCATAAGATATGAAAAAAAAAGTGGGAGCGGTATAAATATAGACATTTTTAACTTTATGCAAATAAAGGAGGTCTCGGTCAGGAAGTAACACAGTGTGCAACCAAAGAACTGAGGCAGGAAGTAGAAGATTGTTTGAGAAGAATGACTCTTCGGTTTAGTCTTTAATTCAGCACCATCTGAGAAACCGATTGGCTGCTTATTGACACAGTGCTTTTTATACAGCGTATATAGGTATACAGTGCGTATAGGTTTAACACATTGATCTCACCACTGCAGCAGCACAAGCTTGTTTTTTGCTTGATGCAGCCTCTTTTGCTTTGACAGTACTGATTTAAGATGACAGGACAGAAACTAATAGCTAAGAAAATCACCACAAATCACCACTCACCACAGCATATATTCACACATGACTCAGCACTGTATAAACTGTATATCGCAATGTCTTCATATATTCTTGCTCAAAAAGTATCAGCGATAAACAGGATTTGGTAGGACTGAAAATCTTGGGATGAGTACGGAGGAGAGGAGCCAAACCAGAGTGTTGGCAGTATGAGGTCATCCGTGTAAGGGCGTGTGGCATAAACAAACTGTACGCAGACGCTTCAGTGCACCTACATAAAGATCAGTGCAGATGCAACCGCTGTGGCCTTGAAGAATTTCTCGTGTAAAATGGCATATAAACAGCAACAAAGCGGTGTTAGTTTCACTTGTTTTGTTTCAACCCAAGTGATGAGACAGAGGCAGCAGCAGCAGAGATGCAGCCTGTCACCGGGATGACCGCAGCCACCGCAGCAAAGGGAGGAGGGAGGGAGGGAGGGAGGGAAGGCATATGGGGAGGAGGAGGGAGGTTTTGAGCACTCAGCACTGCCTAAAAACATAAGTTATGCCCATGGATATTCTATGCAAGTGAGAGGGGAGGGAGACAAGAAGATGTGAGAGAAATCTGGGGATTTGTTCTGTGTTGGGTGTCCGATCTAGAAGACCACAGCAGGTCAGACAGAAAGAGGATGAACATGTTAAATGAGACTCGAGCGGGGCACAAGAATTGCTCTCACATGTCAAATTCCTCCAACTTAGCCCCTCCTTTCCACCCTTCAGCCTTCATGCTGACATCGTTAAAGCTATTAGTTCAACTGCATCAGGTGAATTACAACGTGTGAACGTGTTCACCTGTTGCAACTGTGTGTGTGTGAGTGAGTGTTTACGCTTGCCTTAGCGCATCTGTCTGAACTGGCACTACAGCACGCATGAGTGTAACACTGGAGGGCTACTGAGCAAGTTTTCACCATATTGTTAAAATGAAGTGTCTGTGTGCGCGTGCGCACGCGTGTCAGTCCAGCTGTCTCAGCTCTGGTAATGATCTATTTTTGCAGTGTCCTGAAAAAGAGAAAGCTAAATTGAATTAAAGTTCATGAACACGATAAAAAGAAGTTTCCTCCTAAAACAAATGAATGCACCTTAAATAATATTTAAGTTCTGTCAGTGCCCAGAATGCATTTATTTCACATTGATTGCTAAATCTGGTAAACCTCGCCTATTGATTATTATTCATGTAATGCTGACAGTATGTCTTTCTGAATTTGAATATCATGTATTAACAGTTTGACTTGGTTCCATAATCACAACATATTTTCTACGGCAGTAAATACAAAAAAAAAAACACAATTTCATGTATATCTGAGGCTTCTGCAGGACTATTTGTGGATCCTATTTATGCGAAGGTGTCTTTCCGAAGCACGTCACAGTATGATGGAGCTCAGTTTTTACCATGTTTGACCTGGTGAAAATTGAATCATAACTCTGTTAGTGCCACGCTCTACATATTCATCCACCCAGAATTATATCATCATTACTGATGCTGTTAAAATAATGTATGTGCAGTACACACATCTAGACACAGAGTGGCAGTATCATTGCTTGTGGATTCATAGATGCACCAACACTTGAGCTATAAAAGCTGCATTTTAAGGGCCACGTTTGACTGATTCATAGCACCCTATAAAGGAAACCGTTCAGAGCTGCTACATCGTGCTTTGCTCAGTGAAACTGCTGACCTGCGTGTTGCTCCCAGCCATGGGTTGAGGAGGGAGTGTGTGTGTGTGTATGTCTGCATTTAAATGTTCAGAGGATTGAGTGCAATTCCCTCATGCAGCTGGGAAACTATGGATGACTGAACAGATAACCATATGGGGCATGACTGTCTGCCAAATACAGCCTACATGACACACACACACAGAGCTGATATCATCAGCTGTCAGACAGTATCTCAGTCTGTCTTTTCCTCTTGATTTAACTCTTTAAATTAACAGAGTTAACACAGAAGCAGTTTATTACAGCAGGGTGGAAAGTTGTAACTATAACCACACAGATGCTGGATTTGTAATGTGAATGCTAATCTTAACTTCTGAGAATTAAACAAAATCCTGTAGTAATGTCATTTGTTTTTTATACAGACACACAACATGAATATTTTCAAATAAATTAAAGACTCGGGCAAATATTAAGTTGTCAGTGCTCTCTGGTGGACATACTTTCTAATGGCAGCACTAATGTCAAACATGTCTGGCATTTTTCTTACTGCAGTTTCTTGTTATTTCTCAGCTGGCATACCCGATACTGATAAACAGTATGTGTGATAAGGTGATACTTTAGTGGGATTCTCATAATGTCAAGAGGGACAGCTTAGAAAATGAAAAAAAAACTGTGTCTTCTAGCTTTTTGTAGAAGGCACAGTTTTGTTAGCGCTCAATAAAAGGTGATAGGTTCATACCTGCACACAAACAGAGCTGTCGTGTGAACACTGGCTGTGTGTGTGTGTGTGTGTGTGTGTGTGTCTCTCACTCTCTTCCTCAGAGGGGAAGAAAGAGAGAGAGATGACATGACTGTCATCATGCCCTTTTATCTTTTTCTTTTTTTCCAATTCTTCCCTGAGGCTGAGGAGGGAAGAATACAAACTTCAGTACAAGTCAAGGTGACCTGCCGCTGGTGAGAGAAATGTGAGTTAAGGATGATGTCAGCTCACACAGATGCCTATATTCTTCATCTTACCTGCCATTAATTACAAAAATACCACCTTTGAGTTAAATAGACAGGAGTTTCCCAACCAGCTATCATACCTGTTAATCTACTTCTTCCACAAGTACCGCTCAGCTCATGTGACTGCCGCCCCGAGTCTTTCACATTTCACTTCCATCAATCCAGGTTAAATTTCTTCCTCCATCCTTTGACTCCATCTACCCTGCCTCACTCACACACCTCTCTCTAAATTTACCTTGCCACCCACCCCGACATCACTCCCTCATTTTTCCGTCTCTGTTTTAATTCACTTCCCCTCCCCTCCCCTCCTTTTGCTTAGCCTCATTCAGAATGAGGCTTTTGTGATTGGCCAGTATTTATATCAACTAGGTCCCAGAGCCACCTGGGACAATGGTCTCCAGTCAGATCCAGGTCACAGCGAGCAGAACCATTCTTTGGCTCGGCACAGATCAGTCCAGTCCAGTAAAGTCCAGTCCATCTGCCACAGGAGCCAGCATCCCAGACAGACAGAGCTACTGCACCGACTCACCCACCGGAGTCACACACAGACACACACACACAGGTAGGCAGGCACACACGCACACACAGGTGCTGCATCACTGCTCTCGTTTGCCTCACACACACACACACACACACACACACACAGGTAGATGGTGTGAGATCTGTCAGACTGCACTAACCTGCATCATGCACACAGGTGAATCTTCACACCGAGCTTTCCTCTGAGCCCAGGAGAGCCTCTGCCACTGTGGCATCGCCTCTCACAGCAGATGACAACACTGGCAGTGATGCTGGGAGACAAGTGAAGGTAAGTGGATGGTACCTGCACGTCTGATGGCAGCTCAGGATACAGCCACTTTATCTGTGCAGTAGCATGCCATGACAAAACATAAATTACTGCCCAGTGTAAAGAGATGCAGGCAAGTATTAGCAATACAAGAAGTCTTTGTTATGACATTGAATGAGCCTTAATGGTCATTTAACACAGTGGCAGTACTTTTGAAATTGAAACAGGCTTCATGTTGAGACTTCCTGCAGCAGGTGAATAATAATAATGAGGCACAGATGTAACAATTGGCCCTCCAAATGTAGGCTAACCTGCCCCCGTGCTGCTGCTGCTCCTTCTCTGCCAGTGTTTCACAGTTACTAGAGTAGTTTACACAGGATTACCGCCGGATAATCCATTTACAGTATTTAGAGACATGAGTCGCCATCTGTCCGTATTTATCGCAGCGAGGGACCCGTCAGCACCGGGAGACGGCGGACGACAGCACTTGCAGGGTAGGACGGAGCCGCCGGTGTGGAGGAGCTGCTCACCGTGGAGCGCCGAGGGCCGTTTGTTGTCGCTAAGGGCAACCCGGTGTCTGACGCGACCTTTAAACTGCGCGCGCACTCCGGCCAGGGTCGCTTGAGATTTGCTGCTTTCAGGTGCCACCGTAAAGTCTCGTTCCGGACCTTGAAGTTCTTTATTCTTTGTTCGCAGTTAGCGTGTTTTGTTATATTAACCTACCTAAGGGGCACAGGGCTAGCCCCCGGGGTGCACTGGCGTGGCGGCGTGGAGGAGACGGAGCTCACCCGCCGTCACATTGAAGGCGCGGTAATTAACTCAGCAAGTTGAATAGACAGAACGGAAACGAGAACTGCTTCAAATATCCGCGCTGTTATTTTAAATCTTACGAATTAAGTCAACAGAAGATTCTAAGAAACACTTATTGTTATTGAATGAGTGGAGAAAAAAATATTTACCACGCTCCAGTGCGCTCCTCCGGTTATTTTCCGACTGCACGTGAAAGCAGCGGTTGTGCAGAGTTCAAGGTTCCTGCAAACAAACAGGTTAATTGTAATTAGCTTAGCTGGTTAACTAAAACGCCGAGCTTTGTGTTTTGTTTAGTCGGTTGCCTGTCAGTCACCAGTCTTCCGATGTTCGCATTGAGAGTGAGTACTGTGTCTGCAAACTGTCCGCTGAAACTCATCAGCGACCTGTTTGGTTTGGTAGTAATTTGCAGTAATTTGCAGTAATTTGCAGTAATGAGCTGCTGGGTTGTGTCAGCTCACCTCAGCTAATGTTTCTGTGCTGTACCTTCTCTCAAACCACTCTTCCAGGTGACTCGTGCAGTGTGTTCGTGGTGAATTGATATCTGAAGACGAGCTGCTGTCAATGAAGTTTCTGCACCAGGACCAGCCTTTGTCACCTGCTCTCATCAGACACATGCAGTGACCTCTTAACACACCAGCTCTGATAGCCAGGCCAGCACATTTATTTGCCTTATTGCAACCATTCCACTGTACCAGCAGATCCACGCAGACACTTTCTACCTGCCCGACACTTGCCCAGGTGCTCTCATCACCCTCCTCCTCAGCTCCCCCACAGTTTTATCCCCACTTTGCAGAACCGCCATTCCCAGATGATGCGGACGGACAGCAAAGGCCGCAGTGCCTCCCCTCACAGGATCACCTACAAGACAGATTTCCACGCCATCAAATGTTCATTTGACACTGGGACCAGTCTGCAGCCGGGGACCAGATCTGCCCTGCACTCTGCTGTGCACCCAACCAGGCTGTCTTCCAGCCTGTCGGACCCTCTCTTGTCCCACACCAGCACCAGCACGGGGAGCAGAGGGAGGATCCACAGCGCCAGAGGGACCAAGATCAGAGAC
>JBAJHX010000062.1:14717305-14736402 GCA_037176925.1 Amniataba percoides
CTCTCTTGTCCCACACCAGCACCAGCACGGGGAGCAGAGGGAGGATCCACAGCGCCAGAGGGACCAAGATCAGAGACAACATCTTCCTTCAAATGGACAGCCAGCAGCTCAAACAAGACAGCGGCCCCACGCTGAGCTCCAGCTCCACACCCCTCCTTCCTCTAAATAATGTTAGCCAAAATTCACCTTTCTCAGGATCCAGACGATCAGTCGCCAGCTCCTCATCCGTTCTGAGCGCCGTGGCCAACATCTCCGCTCCAGATTCTCCCCTGCAGGATAAACCATCCAGGTCAGAGGAGATAGTGGATATCGACAGAGCCGCTCTGGCTCAGAAGTTCTCTGTAGCCCGCAGGTTGTTTGAGACCAAGGTGATGGAGGTCGAAGGTGGCGGAGGGCCGGCTTCAAAAGGCGTTACTGGCAGGGGAAGCAAGGGGGTATCAGATGAGACAGGAGAAGAGGAAGAGGGGAGAGCTGGATTCAGCCAGGTGGAAAAAGGAGGAGAGGCAGGGAAGCACACAGAGGAGGATAGCTCTGATAAAGACAAATCCATAAACACACCCGTCATAAATATTGCCTTGCCACAGACTCCTGCACAGGTCTCACTGACAAAGCACCCTAAATCTCCTGCATCAGATGGCCCACATGAAGCAACATCCAACAAATCACCCTGCTATCTTGACACACACGGTAATGCCGCAGGAACAGGAAGAGAGGAAGACAGTGCAGCTCTCGGCCTCTGCTTGACCCCCGAGGAGCCGGTGAGGGCAGAACTAGTCGACGTGAAAAACGAGTCATCAGAAAGTGATGAGAATGAAGAGGAAAAGGGACGGAGAGAGGCTAAAAATTGGCATAAGGATGAGGAGGAAAAGCATATGAACAAAGAAAGTGTGCAGGACTTTGTGGACGATGTCTTTGGAGAGCCCAGCATGGACACAACGCCAGGTACGTATACGTTGGAAAGAGTGGAAGGTAGGCCAGATGCTCCCTCAGAAGTACAGCAGAAGGAGTTATCAACCAACATGTCGTGCAGAACAGAGGCCGAGGATGACGGGGAACTTGGAAGAGACAAGTATCAGCAGGTGAATGAACAATGGGAGGGGCAGAACAGACAGTTCATTGCACAGGCTGCGAGGTCTATAGAAAAGGGCAACGACGAGGATGAAAAGACCGATGTGAGTGTGGGAGAAAGTGCTGGAAGAAAAGAGAGCGGCATGATGCAAGAGGAGGATATCGTTGAGGAAGCTGAGTCGTACCGTGTGGGAAAGAGGAAAGGTGTAGGGGGAGAAGAAAAAGAAGAATGTAAACAAAGTCAAGAGAATGAAAGAACCAGAAAAGAAGAGAAAAATAAGAAAGAAGGTGCCACAGCCGAGCTAAGAGAGGAGCACGTCGATGAGGAGGCCAAGCGCGAGGCGTGCAGAGCAGCCCGTGATGGGAGAGATGACACAAGAGGAGGCAAAGAGGATCAGACGGGTTCTGCAGATTTCTGTGGGATTGAGAACCAGGCCTTCGTGTATGAGCAGGAATCCAAAGCTCGCCCAGAGCATTCAACACCAGATGCAGGAAATCCGCTCCTGGTGGAGTATGAAGAAATTCCCGGTGTGCCTGAACTGGCCGATGAGGATGGAGCAGAAGTCACAAAAAGAAAAGTCAAGTTCTCTTCAGCACCAATCAGGGTAAGGAAATTATACAAACTCCAGCTTTCAACAGCCATTGTTGACAGCTGCAGGGTCACTTGTCTCTTAATTCATGCGTAAACGCAAGCTCTTTATTGTAGATTTGTGTGACTGTCTGTTGCAGCTGGTGTTTGAATCCATATAAAAGAAGTGCTAGCCCAAAGCCATGTTTCTAATCCATTAGGAGGAGGAGGAGGAGGAGGAGGAGAGGCAAGATCCCACATGCTTCACTCTGTCAGCGCTCAGCTCAGGGTTGCCTTCATATAAAAGCACAGAAAACATTCCTGTGGGTGTGTGTGTAGCATTCGTCTACCTCATTTCACCACAGACAAGTTGTGGTCGCTGTGGTATCCATAATTGACCCGTGAAAGTTGCGTGTGTACATTGAGATTTTTTTTTGTAATCCTGAAATTATGTTACATTATGTAAAGTTTGCTCTGTTCTTCATGAATCTCTCTCCCTCTGACTCTCACTCTGACACATCTGCCAACATAAACAGTGTTTTGTTGTGTCAATAACTGCAGATGATTCTCTTTGCTTGCAACCTGCAGTGAACATGTGCACCGACCATCGGGGCATAAAACAGTCTTTTCAGATTGACTTGCATGGATGTTATATATAACATGTTGACTGCTGTCTTTCAGGTGTTCTGCACTTATTCTAATGCAGACTACGACAGACACAACGAGGATATTGACCCGGTGTCCGCCTCGGCTGAGTATGAGCTAGAGAAGAGAGTGGACCGGATGGATGTCTTTCCTGTGGAGATAGAAAAGGGTGTGTATGAACCAGAAAAAATGACATACTTCTAAGACAGTGGTATTTTATCTTTTATGAACAAAAATTGGGCCTATTAAACAATTAGTGGGGCTGTACATAACGGACAAAATGCTGATGTATAAAAAGTTAAAAAACAAAATAATCTTGACTTCCTGGTTCCTCCTGAGGGATGTTTTACCTTTCCATTGCATGCTTTTCACTGCTTCACAGTTCTACGGTCTTCCCCTGACTAATGTTTTCAACTTTGGAATAAAGTCCTGACATTGTTTCTCTGTAGGAGATGATGGTTTGGGCATCAGTATCATAGGAATGGGTGTAGGAGCTGACCAGGGACTGGAAAAGCTGGGGATTTTTGTGAAGACGGTCACCGAAAGAGGAGCAACACAGAAGGATGGAAGGTACATTTCATCATCAGTGTCTGGATTACCAGGTATTCAATGTGGATCTGATGACACAAGTTTTCCATTTTGTGTGTGTGTGTGTTAGGATTCAGGTGAATGACCAGATAGTGGAGGTGGATGGGGTGAGTTTGGTGGGAGTGTCGCAGCTGTTTGCAGCCACTGTCCTAAAGAATACATCAGGCCTTGTCAAGTAAGTTAACATGTTTCTTAACATTTTAAAAACCTGTACACAACCTAATAAGCCAAAATGGCCAGTTAACATGTCCTCATCATGACATCCACCTGAGCTTTTTATTTGTCTTTTGAATTGTTTTTTGTAAATTAATTTTTTGACCCACCTCCTGAAATGTGTCATAATCGAGTGTCTATAAACTGAATGAAACACTTTCTCTGCTCACAGTGAAAACATACTGCAACAATGCTGAAGTCCTTTTTTCCCACATGAGACGTTTTCTCAGGAGGACACACACAGGTGTAACTGATCAAATTAATGATGCCTGAACTCCATTTTTCTGCTTCAGTGTCGGGGGTGCATGCTGACTCACTGCCATGACTGTGCCATCATTAATGTCATCAGTATCACCTGTGCTTTACCTACTACACCCAGTTAAAATGTCTGCTCTGAAAAATGCTCAGACGATTGCTCAGGGCATCAACTGATTGTTCTGGTTGCCTGCAGATTCTTGATTGGCCGAGAGAAGGAGGGTGTAGAGAGCGAGGTGGCGCGACTGATCAACGAAAGCCTGGAAATGGATAAAACATCCAGGAAGGTGCGTTTGTTTTGTCTTTTTTTTTTTTTTTTTTTTTTTTTTTTTTTTAAACAAAGAGCTTCAACCTTTTTAGCAATTCACATGAGTTTAATTGTACCATTTTCTGTGTGTTTCTGTATATAGAGGGAAAGAGCCAGTGGAGATGAGGATAATGATGCTAGCATGTCAGAGAGGGGCTCATTGGCTGAGGAAGAAGAGGAAGATGAAGAGGAGGACGTCTCTGTTCTCTCCAGTCTGGACAGCTACCAGCTTTGCCTGAAATACCAGCAGGTACATTTTTTTTAAAGCATCCATGAAGCAAGTATGTATGACAGACCTCCTGATGGATATTATGTCATTTCAAATTAAAGTGAGATAACATCAAAAAACAAATACTGTCAGGATAAGAATTATATTTACATATCTCATCTTGATTTTATTTATATTGTAAAACTAATAGCTTTCTTCTAATGTAAAACTACTTAATGTGTGTTTCATATAAATTGTAATATACGGGACTCTGTGTGTTTGGTTTTCCTCCCTCTGCATCGTTGTAGCTTCAATCAAAACTACGAAGCAGAACAGCCCACCTTCAGCACGCCAGAGAAAAGGTAGGTCACTCAGCTGAGATTGAGATCTCTTTCTCACACACTCATAAACCAATAACTGTACTCACTTTAATACGCTACCTTTTGCATCCACTTTTGGAACAGTCTGACCCATTTAACTGTGTGTGAGATGGCTCAGTGTGGAGTTACTAGGACACGGGCCGCGTTCCAACCTATCAGCCCTGCTTTTCTGCCTTTGCCTTGAAGTAATCACCACTGCGACATAACTGGGTTGGCGAAAGCCTTTCAGTAGAAAATCTGGCTTTCTTCTATCCAACTGTGTTAGATCAGTGAATACTTCATGTGTCGTATCAGAACTGTTGAAGCGGTGTTTCCTCTAGCTCTAAGAATAGGTGTCGACATGTTTGACTTAACAACAAAAAGGCCTCTTTGTGCATATGACATTTATTGTATACATGCTTTCATGCAAACATATATAATCTATTGTATTATTGTGTGTCTTCCAAGTTAAAGGCGTGGGAGGAGCAGCAGGCCTGTTGGGAGAGCAAGACGGCTGAGTTGGAGCAAAGAGCGGAGGATGGAGAGGAGAAAGCTGACAAACTAGAGAAGTACGATTTAAACAACCCTATCTTTGTCTCTATATGTGACCTTTTTCTACAGGATTTATCACAGGTGTATTTTCCTGAGGTAGATTAATGACCTATGTCATATTTGTAAATACAGATTTAAGTGAAAGACGAGGTGGGAGCATGAAGCCCGAAGTACACTAATCATGTTAAGAAACGTTAAGAGGATGATAATGATGGTTGAGGGGGGTGTAAACGCCCCTCACTGTATTTATCAGGTATTGGCAAGAGGCCCAGACACTGTGCAGGGTTGTGAGCCAGCGACTGGCTGATGCTCAGAGCCAATCGGAAAGCCTGGAGATCAAATACAGCAAGGCCAAGAGACTGGTCCGAGAGTACCAGAGCAGGTATTTTATCCAACCCAGTCATTTCTCTGACAGTGTGGAATGTTTTAAAGCTGCGTTTTGTAAGAGATGCAGAATTAAACTTTTCAAATGTTCTTTTTTCTTTTTTTCACTTTCAGAGAAGAGGAGAGGGAGAAAAGAGAAGCAGATTTAAGGAGAGAAATGGAAGAGAGAGATAAGCTGCACAGAGAGACAGTTGAAAGACTGCAAATCCAGGTGAGCAGAGAATCCTCAATCCTGTGTGGATTTACTTCACTGAGCCCGCTGTTTCTCTGTAGTCATTGTTTCACACTGTTTATCACAGATAGCACAGCTGGAGAGGAAAGAGCCAGTAACAAATAACCACTCTGTGGACTCAGTTACAGGTAAGCAGCTTAATTTTTGTCACCATATTCATACATCTTTTTGACTTTGTGGCAACTTAAACATACCAAACAATTCTTTTTTTTTTTTAAGTTTTGATGTGAAATTATTTTTATGGGTTCAGAAGAGGAAGATTTCAGAGCTTTTCATGTTTAAACGGTGTGGCAGTGAGGAAATGTAACTTTTTTTTTTTTCCCTCAAACCTTCTTGAATTAAAAATGTGGTTTTGACTCTCAGGTCCAGACTGGTATCTTCCAGTTCCCGACACAGGACGTCTGGACTCCAGCGCACACATAGCCAGAGCTCAGCTGGCTCAGAAATCCAAGCGCCACCCGCCCTCTCGAGACAAACTCAGAGCAAGCTTTAGAAAACAGGTAAGAGACAGCTGTTAAATTGGCACTAAATTTGCCGTTTCAGACTGTGAACACACACCCAAACACACGTCCTGTGTTGCTTTTTAGGAAGACGAAGTTCAGAAACCGCAGGAGAGCCAGACGCTGGCTGCTCCCACAGTGGCACAAAGGAGCAGCAGAAGTGACGTGTCCAGCACATCGTCTTTCTCAGCCTTCAGTCCTCAACCCCCCACCTCTGTCTTCACCCCTCCCATCTACATCACTGACACCGTCACTCCCTCGCCATGCAAATCCTCTGCATCCAGAAAGTCCAAAAGGAAATTTCCTGACTTCAGGTGCACAGTCTCTTTCTTTTGTCTTAGATTTGGGATCCTAATATCATCAAATATTTCTTTCATATTTGTATTTCTGGTTATTTGCCACAGTGTCTGGTTGAGAGGGTTTCCTAAATTAAATGCTCATGATAATTTACTACTGTTTCAGTGGCATTCGCAAGTCTCTCAGCAAAAGGAGAAGCGAGAAATACCGCAAAAGGTCCATCAACAACAGGTGTGTTGGCACACAATTACAAAAGCAAAGAAATACAAAATTAAACACTTAAGCAAGAAATTCTGTGACTTGTGAAATTTGGTAAATAATAATAATTTGCTAAATACAGTACTACCACATGTTTAAAGGCCTTTCAGTGCCCTGCATCTGTTTATATTTTTTATTTATATACAACAAAAATTAGGAGAGATGACAGATGTATAGAAAAAGGAGAAATATTGTAAAAGTTTTCAGTTGGTGCTGGATTAACAGCTGAGGGAAGTAGAAAATAAAGACGGGCTGCTGGGAGCATAAGTAACTGCAGCATCACTATCTTCAGCTTTTCATATGAAAAATCTGCTCAGTGAGGCACAGAGTAATTTTCTGTGCGTGCACACGTCTGTGCATTAAGACATTTCTGGCAAGTGTGCTGTGCGATGCAGCGGCTCAGAGCCCAGGACAAATTTCCCTACGGGGCAATAAAGTGTATCTTATCTTATTCCGGACACGCGTCCTTGTTGCATGTCATACTATATCACCACGATGCCTGATTGTTTTTTTGAAAACCCCTGGGCTGCATATGGATCAGAGAAGATATTATCCTATTATGATTACATTCACTTGAATACATTTATGTAAAGACAGTTGGAGTAATTTTAATTTTCCTAAAATTTCACTTGCTTCAGATGCCTGTAACTTTTTAATTGAAAACTCCCAACTTTTGTTTTCTAGTGGGGGATCATGCGGTGACCTGGTGGATGAGCCCGTTGAAGTTTCTCCCTCAGGTTCGATCACATCCATGCCTTCTTGCCTGCCCTTTCCCTGGTTTGGAGAGCGAGGGAAGGAGAAGGAAGCGGACATCGAGAGAGGCAGGGAGAGACTTCGGTCCGTGTCCAGCACCAGCTTACCGTACCTGACCACCACAGGGAGAAGAGATCAGGTAAGAAAAGATCTGCGCGTGGCTACATGCAGGCTAAACAAGCTAGCATGTCTTCACAGTAACAAGGATACAGATTTGGCTCTCAGCCTTCTCTCTACATCCTTTCTCCCCCCTTTGTCTGAACTTTCTGATCTATATATCCTTTTTTAAAAAAAGAAACAAAAACAAACATGCATGGGTTTGCGTGCAACAGATGTGAAGCACAATCTGTAGGCAGCCGAGGTCTCTTTGTCTTGGTTCCAGAGTATTGGCTCTCCAGTGGGCAGCTCCAGCATGGTGGGTCATGTCTCTGATCTCTCCCTCTCTGGACACTCTCACACTTTCACCTTTTCCTCCACTGAGGTGAGTCTGTCCTTCCCTTCCTTCTTTTCAGTCTTTCTTTTTCCTGCACTGAGCACTCTTTGTTTAATCTGTTCTTTTTTTTTCCCTTGCCTGCTCTCTTTAATTACATGTTCCCCTCTCCTCTCCTCACTCTGTCTGCCTCTGGTGTCCTGTCAGACGTTGGACGATGACCCAGTTCCCACCAATAACAACAACCAGTGGCAATGCCGACCCATCTTGGAGTGGAGCAATCAGCAGGTGTGTCTGTGGTTAATTGCCATGAACATGGACCAGTACGCATCCGAGTTCGCTGCCAGAGGCGTGGATGGGACTCAGCTACTCAGCATGGACAGTGAGAAACTCAAGGTGAGCGAAAACAAAATGATTATTTATCAAATGTGGCAGGCATGGATGCACTGATCATATTAAACTAACCAGTGTGGAAGCCTGTGTTATAAGATACACTACCAGTCAAAAGTTTAGGCACACCTTCTCATTCAATGGTTCTTTTCTTATATTTTTGACACTGTAGATTTATACTGAAGACATTAACGCTATAAAAGAACATATATGGAATTATGTGGTAAAGAAAAAAAAAAGAAAGGCACACCTGTTAATTGAAAATTATTCCAGGTAACCACCTCATGAAGCTGACTGAGAGAAAGCTGAGAGTGCGCAAAGCTGTCATCAAATCAAAAGGTGTCTAGAATCTAAAATACAAAACATATTCTGGTTAAACACATTTTAATTTTGTATTGACTTGACTATTTCTAATTTAATGAATGAGCAGTAGTCCTGCTATCACAGTCCATGTGGTTGAAGCCACAGTCAGTAAGATCAGTAGGTTCTCTATTTATACGTTCCAGCTCCTTCCCCTCCAAAGCCCCTTCCTGTCACTCAGACTAACTCTTACTTTTTAACTCACTTTTCTGCATTACTCTCCTTCCGTTCACTTGTCTTTCTTGTGATCTGTTGTTTTCTTGTTGTTTTATCATTCGGTTGTTGTTTAGTTGCCGTAGTATTTGCTCATGTGCGGTAGAAAGAGGCCTGTGCAGAGGCCGTCAGATACTCTCTTCTGATTGGTTGTGGCAGTAGGTGGACCCAGAGGAGTCAGATTTTTGTCATTTATCACATCATTTTATCACATTATGTTACATTTTATACTGTAAGGACACAGTGACAGTTATGAAGCAAGTATGACACATTTGTTTGTATTTGTCATGTCACAAGATGACTTTGGTGACCAGATTCCCTTTCTTTTTGTATCTGTGTGGTTTCAGCTTTCTGTTTTACTCATATGTCAGATTATATCAGATTATGTTTTTAAAGAATTCTTACAAGCAGGTCACAGTTCTCTGGTGGAAAACTGTAATGTCAACACTGTCTAATAATTTCTTCATATTTTTGGCATATTGTTGACACCACTTTATCTGCAGAAATCTAGAAAATAATCAAGGCCATGCATATATACATACATACATGCAAGGCTCCACCAGTCATAACCACCTTATTTAGGCTGACTCTGTCTCCTTTATTGAGTTTAAACCGTTTAGTTGCAAATTGACTTTATTTAATCAAGTGAAATTTGAAATCTGGTTTTGTTGGAAGGTCATTAACCTGAGTCTGAACAGAAACCATGTCCTGTTTCATTTTAACATGTTTCTTTCCCTCCGTCTTTTCCCGTTGTCAGGCTCTGGGGGTGTGCAGCCATAGCGACCGCTCTGCATTCAAGAAGAAGCTGAAGGCGATGAAGAAAAGCGAGGAAAGGGGACAAAAGAAAGGAGAGACCAATGTTAAAGGGGAGAATGAGAAGGAGAAGAATGCAGCTTTGGACAACAATAGTGAAGAAAAAGAAAAAGCAAAGATGACAGCGATGATGGAGGAGAGGTCTGTGAAAGACAGCAGACGCAGTGGCAAAACTGTCAGAACTGAGTCGCTCCTATAAAGGTGCTGTCGGAGATACACCACCAGCATGAGGGTGCGTTTGCAATCTGACGCACATTAAAACACACTTGAACCAATTGCTGTTTAGTTAGTAGAAACGGCTCGATCTGTTGCACACATCCTCCATTGTCCACATTGTACTAATCATCATTTAGGATACAGAACATTGGTTGGTTTGATTGAACAGATCTTTGAACCAGACTTTCACACCAAATGTGGATCTCTCAGTATGTGGCTGGTGTTAAATGTGTGTTAAACGTTTGTTTTGTTTTTTATCATCAACCCTAAATTATCCTTAGAATGATTTTAGTATTTAATGATGTGCTGATTTAAGCACCCAGGTATTTGCTGTAAATGCTTTTTTTATGTATTAATAAATAATGCGTTAAAATTCTTCAGGGTGTCTTTTTTTTTTTTTTTAATTCATTAGACTTTGAATAACCACACAGAATTCTTGAATGTGACATTAAAAAAATTTATTCAAGAAACTTTGTTCGCTCTCACTCTTCACTCTCTCTCTCTCTCACTATTTTACAGCCAGTGAATAAAAGGGGAATTCTGCAGAGGCTTGGTAATGTATTTACAAACTAAGTGCTCAACAAATGTGTGTTACACTGTTTGCATAATGTGCAGCCTGAGGCATCTTACACACAAACAAATGTTGACTTGTCAGCTATTAAGACATATAAAGTTATAACCTCAAAGACTTTTATTTAAATATCTGTTAAGTAACACTTGATTTCTGAGTGATGCAACACTCAGCTGAAGAAAGTCTTTGTATTTGCAGGTATGATACAGGTATTGGTAGCTTCCAGCAAAAATTACAAGTTAGGCTTTTAAGAGGGTTTTAACAAAACAGGCTCTTCAGCTTGCCTGTGTGTGAAGTCGTGCACAACGAAATGAAAATCTTAGAGATTATAACTTTTTTTAATTGGACAAAATAAACATTTTAGTTGAAACGTCACCTGTTGTAATCATCGCGTGACTCTTTGGCCTGTAGGGCACGTAACATACAAGTACTCCTCACAAAGAATAAATACAAACAATTCTGCAAAAGATCTTTTTTTGGAAAAAAAAACCCTATAAAAGTAAAAAAAAAAAAAAAAAAAGAAACACGCCCACCCTCCCTCCTCCAGTAAACACTGTCAATATGGTAAATGTATAAAACAAGCTCTGACAGACAGCAGTTGTGCAGGACGACCTCAAACACCACAACTCTCCTTCCAGTGATTCATACAGACTTTATCCAAGATCAGTTCAGCCACTGTAGCAGAATGTTTGATCAAGTATTTAGTCCTATTAAAGTTTTTTTTTTTTTTAACAAATGATTTTCTTTTTTTCTTTATATACAGTCCATGCTGTACAAAGGTAAAAAAGGGAAATTTGGAGTTTATCAGTATGCAAAAGGACTGTCAAATGTTACTGGCTGTTAAGAATAATGTTCTTTGTCATGCCAGGTTGTCATCCAGGGCTTCTTTTCCAGGTTTTCCCAGTTACCATTCCCAGGGTTTATTGCCCTTTCCTCCCGTTTGATCCGCACAGCATTGTAACTGGGAACCTTGTCTTCATATTTGGCTCGCTTGAAAAAGCCACACTGTAGAGAAAAAAAGAGGAAAAAAATAAATGAATAAATAATTAAAAACAACATCTCGTTTGGGAAAAGGCTATTTTAAGGCATTTAGAGATAGCAAATGAGCTTGATGAGATGTTTAATGTCCCCACTCGGATGCAGTGAATCCATTAAGAGACAAGCCATCTGCACTCCTTAAAGAAAGACACTGAGTGTGAATGAAGAGAAAAGAAAACCTGCAGACCAAGAAACTGCATAGCAACCAAATAAACTGGAAATGGAGGAAGAGAGGAAATCAAAGAGATGCAGAAAAAGCCCTCCCATGGTGAAGTTTCTTAGAGCTTTAAATAACACTGCTTATCAGCCATCACCTCCTCTGGCCATGCAGGTAAACTGTGACGATCCACACATAATCATGTGTGCTAATCTTTCAAGCATGAACTCTGCAGAAGTAATCAGTCAGCTTTTAAAGTAGGAGTCATGTCACAGTGTGAGAATTGCCTGCTTATTACCAGAAAGAAGCACTTTTGGAGCAAAAAAAGGAGCGAGAGAAAACGTTTCACCCATTTCAGGCAGGCCGGGTAATTTTACCCTCTCTCTTTTTATTATGCATTTGGTGTCAGTCTCTCTTTTTCTGATGGGTCCTCTTTATTCTTTTTCCCAAAGACTCCACACTGAGGAGAGGCAAACTGTTAGAAAATGCGTAATTGCTGCTACGTATTATGACAGTTGTTCCGTAAATGGTGCCGTACAGAATTAAGTGTTCAAAATTCAAATGTTCTGAAAGGATTTTTCATTACAAAAATGAAAAAAATGTAGATGTGCTCTATGTTTTTATTAGCTGGGGCTTGGCATGTCCTTGCACATTCCTACCTTCCACAAGAGGAAAGCTAACAGGGCCAAAAGCAGCAGTCCAAACAGTATGGACAGCACGATGATCCACCACGGCACTCCTCCATACTGAGCTGCATTTGACCTCTCTGGGAACGCCGTCAGTCTCACCTGTAGTGCACATAAGCATGGCAGAACATCACATTAAGATCTCTTCTTTTTATCCTCCATATCACACCTCAGTTGGTAGTAAGTTGTTAATGTTCACGCAAAGTGACGCATCAAGTAATGAAGGATCATGTCCCCTTCTTGCGCCCACCGCTGTCGCATATTGATTACCTGTGTCTCAGCATTTTGCAGCACCGTGTTCTTTGTTGTGCTGTTAACATGCAGGTAAGCATTTACTATCACCTCCACATGACGTAACTCGGAATAATCCTGTTTGAAGGAAAAAAATATCAAGTTCAGATGATGCATAAAGAAGCTTGCAAAACTAGAAAGTGCTTTGTTTTCTTTTATATGTACTGCAATCATCCAAAAAAGAAGAAAATATTTGTGAATCTCTTTTACTTTTCCATCTCAGGACAGTGAAGCTCATTCTAACAGAGCCAGAACCACAGAGCTGATCTCAATCCTGACCAAAGAGTTGCATAAAAAGAGCTCATCTTCAGTGTGCTGTGTGTTGTGTTACCTCTATAAAGGTGGCGTTCCAGAGGCGAGAATGGAGAGTGATGACTGCATTACTATCCAGGCCCCGCAGGGGGCACCTTATCGTCACACATTTTGCCCCTTCTTTACAGGACTGCCAAAGGAGAAAGAAGCACAGAGTTACCGCCGGACTCTCTGATCACTGCATGCAAATGTACATAAAATGTAATGATGTAAAACAAAAAAACAGAGCTTGGTAGTATTACCAGAGTTTTAGATTTCTTCTTGTCAAGTAAACGTGAAAATGTGCCCTCCTCAATTCTCTTTTCTGCTGCTCTTCTTGTCCTGGTTTTTGATTCCTTGAAGCAGAAAAAAAAAACAATACACAACAACGAAATGTACCTCATTTTTTTCTGAATAAATATCTATATTTCATTTAAAATAATCTATAAAACTAAAACTGTTTACTTATTCCAACACGTACCTAAACTGCTGAAAGGTTACGAGCAGGCAGAGTGACCAAGATGCCTTAAACGGATATTTTCACTGACCTTTTTAAGACTGTTGATCTCGTCTTGCGGGGTACACTGGACTTTATCCAGTCCGGTGGAGCTGATCTTCATCAGGTAGAGCAGCCACTTCTCGTTCATTGTATTCTTCGGCCATTCGATGTTGAGGGTGGCGGTGCCCAAGTCTGTCAAGCGCTTTCCTAGATTGATTATCTGCGATAGGACAGGAACAGCATTAAAACCAGTTATCTTAAGTATATAAGCTGGCCACTCTGGAAATGGGGCTACTTCTGAGTTTCCCCGTACTCACTCTGAAATGGTGTGTGATCTCGCTGCCCATCTCAGTTTCAGTCTTTATGGCCGCCTCACCTTTGACCGCTCCTGAGAAGTACACCTGAGATGGCTGGGCTTGTCTGGAAAGGCAGCGAAGCACAGTCAGCACCGTGGCTCTGAGCATACTTGTGCGTTTCTGTGTATGTGTGTGTGTGTGTGTGTGTGTGTGTGTGTGTGTGTGTGTGTGTGTGTGTGTGTGTGTGTGTGTGTGTGTGTATCTTACCCCGTTAAGGACAGCTGCAATTCGATGGCCACCTTTGCCTTTGCTTTAATGGGGGCTATTGTCTTCTGCTCGCTTGTCCTGTGGGATCAGAGGTTACACGCAGGTCAAGTATGATACACAGAGGGAACTACAAATGTTAACAAATAATCAAATTTTGCACATCCAGTAGTGCATCTGTAGTATTATTTATTTGCCCTTTAATTCTTTAAAAAGTGTGATCCACATTATTAGGCATGTTTAGATATGCTTACGTGTTTAGCTGAAGCTCAATCTCCAGTTCAGTAGTGTCGAGAGAGATGCGCGATGTACCCAGGATAATGTAGAAAGTCGTCTGTCAGCACAAACAGAGAGAAATGATTTAAATATCAACAGTGCCATGTGTGCAGAGGAGGCAGACTGCGCCAACAAGGTGATTTTCTCTCACCTCTGAGTTTCCTTTGAAGGGATTTCCAATCTCACAATCAGCCTGAGAACCATCTTTATTGGCTATACAGGTCACCTGTCGCTCCTGAAATCAGTAAGACGTCCCTATTAGGACTATAAATTGATGCGCGTGTTTGTGTGTGTGTGTGAGAGAGAGACAGAGACTCACATTAGGTGAAACGCGGTATGCAGAGTATGTGAGGGAGCGAGGGAAGGTGGCCAACACAGAGGCTTCATGCGCATCATCTCCCTTCTGGTTGGTCACTTTGACCTCCAGGGCAATATCTTTCTGGTCGCTGAGTGAGATCACTGGCACGCTGTTCTCCCTTTAGACAGACAGAAAGATATGAGCCTGCGCGCTGAGCAATGTGTATCCACACACAGTCTTACGTGTATGTGTGTGTGCATCCCCTTACAGTTTCAATGGAGTGAACGTGTTTTCGTCAGTCGTCCTGTAGCCATAGCGATATTCCACCTTCAAGTTGCTCTCACAAATGTTGTCATTACCACAGCCCTCCTTCACGAAATTCACCTACAATCACATTCGCACATGCAGGAGATTACACAAATACAATGGGAACATCTGTATACAACATCTGTTTATATATGGAAACAAGTCCAGGACAAAAGTTTTGTTATTCTAAAACTAAAATTCAAAATATGACAGTTGAAGCTTTGGACTTGAACTTGAACAAAACATAACAAGAATGTATTGAGATTGAAAATAAGCTGTTACATGTATGTATTTATGTTTTCAGATTCAGATCTTATTTTTTTCAGTTTCAAATATTATGTTTTGGTTCATATTTTAGATCTTTTTATAACATTTATTTTCAGATCATATCTTTTTTTTCTGCCCTGATCTGGTGTTGGCTGCGTGTCATCATGAGGAAGGATGAGTTGCTTTCGGGGACAACGAGAAGTGTGACTCAACATTTCTGTGCACGACATTGACAAAACGATCCATCATTTATAAAGTTCAAGATCATTTCTATTCTATAGAACCTCCAGACTTAATCTTTTCCGAAAGTAGCTATAATCATTTCTGAAAATAAATAATACAATTTCTAAAATTCTATCTAGATTTAAAAAACAAATTGTGAATACTTATTTTTCATTTGAAAACATCTAGTTTTAGATGAATTTCAATTTTATTTTTTAAATCACAAACCATAAGCCCAGTTTGGACTTCATAACTAAGTTTATAAAATGAATCTTTCATTGCGTTCATACTTAAAGTTGTAGCGTCACACATACGTACCATTGACCGAGTTGACGTTGGCTCGCTGGCGTCCAGGACGGGTGACAGCTGTGCGGCGGCGCTCTGTCTACGTTTACGCCGGCTATTCAGGATGTCCACAGACACATCGATGGGGATCCCGCGCAGCTTGTCTTTAATATTTTCCTGTGGAGTGACACATATTTACACACTACCCACAATGCACTTTGATCGCCAGCAGAAGAATTTCCAGATAGCGTCCCCACCTGTATGGCGAGCTGACGTTTAATGCACTGTGTCGTTCCTTTGCTTTGCATGGTGATGGTCCCTTTGGACTCGTAGGGGTTCTCAGAGGCCTCTGTGAAGGTTGCCCTGGGGATAAGGCCGTTCTTTCTGTGGTCAGCATCAGCCTCGAGGGAGTACGCCACCGCTAGATGGCACAAAGGCAAGGACGGATGAAGAGAGGAGAATGGCAGATGAACATAGACATTTTGTGTCAGGCTTCATTAATTACTAAGCAGAGTCTCATGCTGGTAAATGTTGACTTAATAAAAAGAAAGTCAGCTCACTCAGTCTAGGAGCGTAGTTCTGGGGATTGGCAGTGTAGCTGAAGCACGCCTCGACCTCCAAGCTGTGGACACAGTGCAGTACATCCAAATTCACACTTTTTTTCCCAAAGAATCAATGAAAGCACCAAGTGAACTACATAACATGCTGAATGATTATTATTATTATGATTAAATGTCTTTCACAGACTGGATCTTTCATCGTATCTTTCCATACATACGATTTTCACAAAAAGGGGAAACGAAAATGCACGCACGTACCAGAAGCCGTTGTTGCAGTTCTTCTTAGTGAGGTCGATTTCATTCGGCTTGAACTTGACTGACTTCTTGATGTTAATGACTGGACGGGCTCTGGGAAAACAGAACTCAGTGAATTACTCTGACACCATGACCAGATTGACAAGTGAGAAAAAAAGCCCCCAAGTTCACTCACTTAAAGACAAAGATGGCGTCAGAGAGGGAGCCGACTGCCAGGTCAGGATAGGAGTTCTTGTCCAGGTCCATGTTGCCTGCCAAAGAGTAGCCGAACAGCTGGACTCCTAAAGGCCTTCCAGACAGAATCTAAAGCAGGGAGAAACACATTTCTTGATAACGACCATTTACAGTGTAGCACGTCATAATTTAAGCTTGCTGAGGCCCAAAACACACAAACTGTGTCCAATAAAAAATCACCATACCCCCATTTTTTAACTACAAACAAAAGTAGCTATATCTAATATGTTAGGCAACATGGCCATCTTTCATATGAATTAGTGTTGAGCGTTTTAGAGTAATTTCTGAAAGAACGCTCTTATTTGAATTTTAGTTTCTTAGACGCAAGCATTACACACTTGGACAAAATCTATGTGCATTTCAAACAGCCCTTTCTTGCTCACAAAGCAAAATGCTGCAGCAGAGTTACAGTTCAAAATCTCAGTTATTCCAGCAGTTTATTACACACCTGTGAAGCCTTTTTAGAGCTTAGACCTGTGGCTGATCCGTGGTAGATGTAAACAGTCCCTGCACCTTTATCATTATATGGAGCTCCCACTGCAAAATCTGACAGCACAAACAACAACAGTAACTTAAAGTGTGGTCATACACGTGCATAAGTTTGGTTCAAGGAGCAACCAGCTGACGGTAGCGTAAATGCACACGCACAAACATGGCAGCCTCACCATGGTAACCATCCTGATTGATATCTCCCAGGTTTTCCACCGACAGGCCAAACATGGAGTCCTGAGGGCCGTCGATTCTGGTGGGTGTGACCTCGTTCCACTTTCCGGCTTTGTTGACGTACACGTAAACGGCTCCTCCGATTTCCCCATCCTTCTCAAAGTACTGTGGCGCTCCCACCACAATGTCCTGCCAACTAACACAAGAAGAGCGCCACATGTTCACGCGTGCACAGCGATGGAGGCAGTGATCCTCAAGGCAGAAGCTGGAGCGTCACTCACCCGTCCTTGTTGAGATCCAGCACGGTCAGATCGTAGCCGAAAGACGAGGCCAGCCCTTCCCCCTCCAGGGTGTACTCTTGCAGCAAGATCCTGCTCGTTTCCGCGCCTTTCTTCAGCAGGACCACGGCACCGCTGTGGTTCGCTCTCGGAGCTCCAGCCACCACCGTCAGCTGGCCCTTCTTGGTCAGGCTCTTCCCCGAGTCCAGAGAGAAGCCTGGGAAACAGACACAAAGGAAAGTTTGCTGACACACTCAGAGGACGTCCGGTACTCGAAAAGCCTCTGGACTGGTGAGGCAAATGATTTTAACGACACAGTAAGATTTACCCAGGTAGCTGTTGGGAGAAGCAGGGACTAGATCAGGGTTCTTTTCATTCTCATCACCCGCCTCAAAAGGACCGTCGTCGTAGATGCCCATATCTATGAGGGTGTCATTCTTTTGTTCCAAGCGTACCACACCTGGAGGAGAGGTAAGAAAACAAGGGGAGTTAAAGCTGGAGAGATCTGGTTTGCAGTAAAAGCATGCAAAAGCCATAACACAATAATCCTAACTGGAAATTATGCTGAACATAGACAAAGAAAAAAAAAGCACTGTTCTTGTGTAATACATAGAACATGCTATCCATACACACACTCAAACTCATTAGACTACCTTTCCAATTGTACGCTCCGGGAGCCCCAAAGATAAAGTAGTGGTAGTCCTTGTCGAACGTGGCAGAGAGGCCCTGCTGGCAGGAGCCAAACATCTCGTGGCCTCTGGGCCGACTCGCACAGAAGTGCCAGCTGCCTCCATCTTCACTCGACACGGGATCGATTTCTAAGTTCTGACTCAGCACGTAGCAGCGGCCAATAATGTCACGGGACTCGATGGGTGTGTTCACGTTGCTCCGGCGCTGGTAGCGATGGGCACATGTCTACAAGGAGCAGACAAAAAAAACCCCACACACTTTAGAGCTCAGGCATCACAGTGACTGCCCACAATAAAATGACCAAAAATGAAAAGAGCTTCAACCAGATACTTTTCTGAATGCATTCATTTATTTTTCCTGAATTATCCTAAAGTTTAAGGATGTTTCAGCTCTATGACTGAGGTCGTAACAAACAGACTGAAGTTTTTCAGTTTCAAGGTCAGTCAAACACACAAGACACACAGTCTTACCACAATCTTGCCCCCTGGCCCCTGACTGTTGACTGTCACTCCCATCCACTGGTTCTCTTTGCTCTCTCTGGTTGTATCCTCTACAATGGGAAAGAGGGGGAAAAACAGACACAAAGAGAACATTGTGACTGAAATATTGGCAAGAAATATGTCTTAACCTACACATAAACATGTGAGTGAAATGCACAGGTGTCAGCAGACTTATCACCTTCATTATCAAAATCAATTCTCTTGCAGTTAGACGAGGGGGAGCTCATGTCACAGCTGTACAGTCCTCCTGTCACTTTAGACCGTTGACCACTCAGGGCTTTAGCTTTCGGGGCCCCGACCAGAAGCCTGCAACAGACACACACACAAATCTGTTAAGACGCAAGCAGCTCCATCAAACGCACATTGTGAGGGAGGCTCGAACAGTAACGCTCAGGACGCATTCTGACATTTCTTCCACTTGCACATTATATTATCACACATTCCAGTCCACTGCGTCGCACAGCAGCCATATTGACACACACAAACACACACACACACACATATATGCATCCGCCACCGAACCGATGTTCCATGTCCTCACGGTCTGACTGAGTCAAAGAC
>JBAJHX010000062.1:14747188-14766951 GCA_037176925.1 Amniataba percoides
TCCTTCCCAAAATGCCTCCACACCTCGCAGGCCGATACACACACACACACACACACACACACACACACACACACACACACAAAGCTAAGAGGGTATTGCTCTGAGCTGTATAACCGGTTTTTCTCTGGTCCAAACACAGTAACAGGGCATTGTGCAGGGCAGTGAGCTCCAGTGTGTGTTAATATGAAAGTGTGTGCGCACATGTGTGTGTATGTGTGTGTGAATCTCAGAAAACAACAGAGGCAGACAGTTACCATTTATCAGAGGCCTTTTAGAGTTGCCTCAGGCTATGCATACCATGTACACACACACACACACACACACACACACACACACACACACACACACACACACACACACACAATACAGAAGCCCTGCTCTTATTGTGGCGGTCTGCTCGGCTTGTTTTGACACAGGCGGGGTGCCAAAGGAACAAAGAGACTCACAGAAGCTAGTGGATAGCTTCGTCTTTGAGCGGCAGATCGCTCCTCCAAAAATATTTCCACTGTGTTAAAGAGACAAAAAGCATTCTTCACAATGAAACAGTCAAGGGGTCAAAAGAGAAAGTTTTCCAGCTTGTAAGTGTCAATCAAAGGAGGGGCCCTCCCTGCACCAGTCTGGTGACTCCAGTTTACAACAGTCTTCATCTGCCACACACACACACACACACACACAAATGCATTCTTGCAGATTAACTGTAACTTGTGACACACATATACTTTTTGTGGCCTGATTTGTCTCCAAACACATCTCGAATGAATGTGCTTAGCCTCACAGGCTCAGTAAGGATTCATTCCTGCAATCATTGCCATCTGTTCTAGCTAATTCTTGATATAACACTGTCCATTTGACAGAATAAATCAAGTCTCTCAGACTCATATTCTCACACTGCATGAGATCAAATAGATTTTAAGCAGCACAACTCCAGGAAGGAAAATATCAATCACTTGGTCTTGCACCATAGTCCAGACTGAAATATGCTAACATGCTTAACTAAGATGGTGAAAGTGTTAAACATTATACCTGCTCAATGTTAGCATTTAAGCCTTGTCACTGTGAGCTATGTTAGTATGCTGACATGAGCTTTTAGCTGAAGCATGTCTGTTACACTCACAGCAGGTAAAGGACGAAAGGAACAATAAAACAATATGAAAAGGCAATATTGTGACACAAGTGTTACAACAAAGAAAGACAGACAGCAGACATCTTACATAATAGCCTGAACATGTAACTAAAGGTACAGTGAGCAGCATCTTCTGCTCACAAGGACAAAGTGTGGTTCTGCAAATTTACCACCTCCAGCCAGAGCACAGACCGTGATTCCTCTCTGCACCAAATGAAAAATGGTCCGTGGAGCAGAGTGAACTAAATAAACCTTACTGTAGTTCCCCTCATTTCCACCTTCCTACAGGTTCACAATAAAGAAACCCTGTTGCCCCGGAGATGTGTCTTTGGCCAAAAGTGTTTACTCACTCAACACCACCCTGTAGCTACATGTCCCCACACAGCACGTTTGACTGAAAGTAACAAACTCAGCTGTTCTTTCTGGGCCTTCAGGTGCTCTGACTAAGTCTTTATGGGGAAGTTTACTCCGGTTCAGTACATGCCATCTGTGTGTGTGTTTGTGTGTGTGTGTGTGTGTGTGTGTCAGAGTGCTCTGCCTCCACAAGTCTGAAAATCATTTGTCATTTTGTTAATGCCACAGCCTCACAGGTCACCAGGGAAACCGAGAATTCCTGTGGTGCTCCTCAGTAAGATCCCATGTGAGTGTGATATATCGCAGTCTCACTTGCATTACAGTGAGGTAGGTATGCACACCTGGAATGTGAGAAGGTGGGAGAAGCATAACACATTAATCTGCTCACCCAGAAGTTACAGAACAACTTAACATGGTAAATTATGTTAATGCAGAGAAAGAGAGAGAGGGGTGTCCTCACACAGGGTGGAATGAATGAGGAATGCAGATGACAGATATGGACGTCACATGTGACTGTATCTTCAGCATCGGGGGTCCAGAAATAATGTGTGTCAGTAATTAAAGTTGTAGTGAGAAAAACCCCCAGAATGAACAGTGGACTGATAGCTGAATAGCATCCACCATGGCATAATTTACATAAAAAACAAGAAACCTATTTAGTGTTTATGCATCTGTGCGTGGCTAAAGAGTTGTACTCATTTTGTATTTCACAGTTTCATGGTGGTTTCTTTGTTGACTGTCGTTTTTTAAATATCTGTGTCCACTACATATGATAGAAGCTAATTATATATATGATGATATATATGATGATGTATACTGAGCTTTACTTTGTTCAAGACATAAAATACTGTTTATCTGAAAAATAAATCAATAAAACTGAAAGCACTCATAGAACAACATACAATGTCAACAACACGCCAGAAAACTGGAGGCAGAACGGCATTTGAAGGAGGCCCAAAGCATAATAAAAAGCTGACCAGATCAGAAATATATCAGAGATCCAAAGAAATAGAAATAGTACATCTGTATGTGCATTAAAAATAGACTAAGCAAAAGCCCATTCTGATGGGCTGATGGATTTATAAAGAATGCCTAAATCATAGAGGGTCATTACACAAGTATGAACTTTTTTTGCACATTGTGTGTCTCATGACCACTCAGTTGCCTCTGCAATAGAAAAAGCAGTCATAATAATACACTGCACTGGCACTGAGTTTGTAAAACGAGCTATGCTTACAAGAATTTGGCAACCAGTGACAGAAACACAATGATTTTTTTAAAAACATATCGTAGGACAAAAAAAAATAGTTTTCCACCTAAGGCAAAATCAGGGTAAAGTATAGAGCGCATTAGAAATGGCCACACTATTGCACCACTTATATCTTTTCAAACGATCAATGTCCTTGATTGTTCATCGAATTTCACTGGAATAGTTTTTAAGATACCTGCTATCTAACTGAAACATAACCTCCTTCACAGATGTGATAACAGTCTTTCGCAATGGAAACGCGTCCAATGTTTTTGAATAGAAGTTATGTTATTTGCCAGATTGAACACTAAAGAAGATCCTTAAGATTAGCAGACAAGAACTCCCAGCAGACCTGCAGAGGTAGAGGAGAGAGCAGGAATGAGTCCCAACATGCAGGAAAAGAATTAGAGGCAGGAGAAAAAAATTCAAGACCACAAGCCAACACCTCACCCTGCCACTCCCTGCTCCTCCCTCGTTCCTCTTACTCAGTTCCACTCCTCCTAATATCGACCTTCTGCTCTTTGCCTTCACTTTCTCTAATTCTTAATCTCATATGTTTTCACATATTTACACTTCAGCTCCAGTGGATTATATGTTAGCGGGGGGCCATTAAGAACTGTTTTCATGACTCCTGTTTCGATTCACAGGAGGCCCGCAGCCCCTCAGGCACACAGACACTCACACACACACACACACACACACACACACCACACCCTGCCCTAAAATCAAATCAAACAGGGAGGACTGCACTGTCTCAGCACATAACTTCAGCCACGATAGAGAAAGTTCACCTCAGTTGAATATTTCAGGAGCTCCTTCTTTCCAGTTTTAAATTCTGATTTTGTCCCTTAAGTTTCGTAAGAACTGAAAAAATGCCTTTGATTGATCCATATCTCTTGCATCACATAAAATTATAACATGTGAATCATTTCCTGGCTGGACATGACCAGACTCCTGATTAGCAGACACCACCTTTATTTGTCTAATCCTTCCTGCTCCACCCACAAACTGGCACTGGCATGAGCGCAGTAACACATGCACACACACACATGCACTCTGAGTACATTGGCAGGAAGTGAAAACACACCCAGTGGGCTGGAATCCAATATCTCCTCCTATGTTTTATTTTTTTTCCCTCTGAAGCATCTTCACTTCAGCACACTCTCCTCAGTTAGTCGCATTAAGGTATAATTTAAAAAAGACATCAAATTATCCACGTAGTATTATGGACACAGAACTTCATAATCTTGCACAAGCTTTTAATCACTTACATATGCACACTGCAATCCAACCTCTATGTCAATGAACCAACCTTTAATTTGTGCTCTAATCATAGTGAGAAATGTCAGAGATCTCATGCAAGTTTCTGTGAAAAGTACAACACTGGAGAGGCGAGGTAAAGAGAAAGGTATGTGATCCTGTGTTCTTCTCTTGATCAAATCCACCTGTGGACAAGATATAGATGACAGAGAGGTACTGGAAAAACAGAGCAAAAGGATGTTGCTATACAGCTGTGTTTACTTCCCAGCTTTTTCATTTTAAACGTATCATACTTATGTAGGAAATTTCTATTATGATGCTGAGCACAAGTTTGTCTCAGGCCCTAAGAGTACATGCTCAACTGTGATCAGCCATCAACAGTGCTAATTTTAACAACAGGATACAGGTTTAAACACACTGAGATGTTTTGCTTTTCTAGTATGACTACCACAAACAAATCTGAGATGGTCACCTGCAGTATTTGTGCTGAGTGCTGTGCTTTTGTCTGTCAGCAGTGTATAGAAATAGGACATGAAGCCTGTGATTTACATTCCAGAGTGTGCTGCCATCTTCTGGCTACACTTGACCGTAAAGCTCGTCACTGTCCGCTGACCTATTTGACACAATATGGAGCTTGTATTTCAGGATTCATTTGAAATAAAAGTTTCGATCACATGAAGAGAAATCATTATGCGTTCTTATTTGGAGTAGACTGAATATCTGACTTAAAGAGGATTAAATTACATATTTCAAATAATTTTATGGATGATTCAGGTATTTGCGAAATCTTAAAATGTGATCAGTTTTTGGCAAGAAGCTAAAAAGGTTTTTATTTTATGTAATACAATTATGTACCATATAATGGTGAGGCCTTTGAAACAGCATTTGTACAAACAGTGAAGTGAGATAAAACGTCAATGAAACAAACAATTCAATGAACACATAAAATATGAAGTTTTTTATTTTATTTAATAAGAACAACACTTTACTGTGTTTGATTGGGGGCAAGTATAAACATCTGGCCAAAATTCACAAATTATGTTTAACTGTCACTGAATTATTCAAATTTAACAAAGAACTGCACAAGTGCTGGATTACGTTAAAAAAAATAATAAATTGGCTAAAGTGGTCATCTGATAAACAGCAGCAGATAAACTTTGAAAAAGAATACTGTTTGTGCAATTCCTAATCAATTATTAAAAATTAAATAAGAAAATTAATTTAATAATTTCTTTTTATACACTTTACAGTGGCACAGTTGTTTAAAATGTCTAGATGTATCCCCATTCAAGTTCCTAAAATAGTGTTTTGCTATGACAAAAGGTAGTTTAAATCCTGTTTGAAGCGAAGACATTTCTAACTGACGATCCAGAGGTCAGCAGTTTTCTTCAGGTCTCAAATTGCTCTCTTCTGGCAGTTTGGTGAGAATTTCCACTCCGTCAGATGTGATGACCACTGTGTGTTCAAACTGAGCTGACCTGCATGAACGTAATTTCAAAAGAACACAATGCAGATGTAAGGTTTCAAAATAATGGTTCAAGATTTGGGAAAAAAATAATTTTCTTGTGTACATATGGAACATGAGTTAGAGACAACTGATCTTATTCGCCCAAAGTTTAAAACAAGGCCTACCAACATGTCTAAAGCACTCAAGCTAACATGTTACATCTCATTTGGTTAAATTTCTCACATTAACAGCAATTTGTGGTTTTATGGCTTTTACATACAGGAAAACCACTTATCCAGCTACAAACCCAATTTATTTCTAATTGCACACAATGCACCTTTTATCATCTGTAGACACTGCAGTCCATTTGTCCCTCAGGATTTTGAAATCTGCAGACCCCTCCATCAGTATGGGCTCTGCAAATGAACACTATCAGTCACATGCTCACATAAGGTGGCATCTTGATGTGCACGCAAATACTGTAAAAGGTTACTTGCCTACTGTGAAAGCCATCCCTTCATCCATGGTCATGTCATTGTCATTAGCTGAAAAAGTAGAGAAACATTATAAAAAATGTACACAAACAGGTGCTCTTGTTTCAAGCCCTCACACAGCAGTTTGGTACATCGAGTGACCACAGACCCAAACTCACCATGGTGCCAGATCTCGGGATAGCAGTGAAAGTGGGAGCCTATTCCATGTCCAATGAAATAAGGACACACTTGGAAACCACTGGCATGAGCTATTTCACTGCCAGAAGTGCAAAAAATATTAGCTGACATATCAGAAAGAATAAATGTCACGTGATGATGCACATGCATTTTACTGGCACATTCATTGTGTGCATATGCTGCGTGTGTGTACCTGATAGTGTTTCCGATAACACAGAGTTGTGCACCAGGCTTGCAAGCAGCGATGGCCTCGTCTCGACAACGCCTGGCGGTTTCCACCAGTCGACGCCCAACTTCATCCACCTGGCCGATCAAGAAGGTTTCTGAGGTGTCGCCATGGTAACCATCCAAATACACCTACCAAGAGCAGACAGTGATGAGTGATGGGACCAGTGCTGCTCTGACTGATCATGTGTGCAGGAGTGTCTTTGAGTGTGTGTGTGTGTGTGTGTGTGTCGGTCAAGGCTTAAAACTAACCGTAACATCGATGTTGATGATATCTCCATCTTGAAGCTGCCGACTGCAGGAAAGAGGCATGTGAACAATAAATAGTGCATAAAAGAATACCTCTTATTTTGAATAATGCACAGCTTTTTCACTATGAAACAATTAATAGCGGACATCACCATAATACCTCATCTTTAATAGTACACAGTTTATCTATAAATGTAAAGAATCTCTGTCCTTCTCTTAGCTTGTGAATCTTCTCACCTGATCAACTTCACTACATCTAAATTCGGGGGGTTGTTATGAAACCTTATTTGGGAGATGGGGTGTATATGGATTATGATTGATTTTAAATTGTATTTGGCCTGCTGTGACATTGTGACACTAAACGTATAGACTGCTTATGCCCTCTTTCTATGCCAAATAGGCTTTGTCAGCCACAGACAGTAGATACACCTGAGGTACCAATGAAGTGAAAAGTTAAGTTAATCCAGGAGATTCCTGAAACAGTGACAAAATCCCTACTTTGCAGGTCTGGAGGAGAAGCCGTGAACTTACACTGTTTTATAAACAGGAAGCACTGTGGGACAGACACTGGATGGGGAAATGGGTGACCATGCTCACGTCACTGATTATGGAACTTAATGAGTGCTGAGAGAGACATTTACCTGTCCTCAAAACATTTCTCAGTTGATGTGGAAGGATTGATATGATACAAAGCTGTCACCACCAGCTCCTACTGTCAGAGTTCAGAGTTGAGGCATTGTGCTGAAAGGATGCTCAGTTTATTTGGCTTTACTTACGCACGGCATGTGAGCAAACAGCATATCTGTTCCCATTAGGAGTCATATTCTTTAAATCTGATGGTACCAGTGGGCGTACTGAATGTTTACCTGTCAGGTATGCCATGACAAACCACGTTGTTCACAGATGTACAAACTGACTTGGGGAAGCCTCCGTATCTGAGAGGGGATGGGTAAGCGTTGTGCTTGATTGTCTCCTGGTGCACGATGAAGTCGATTTCATCTGTCGTCATGCCAATCTGGAAGCCACAAGTTGAAATTGTTTTGTTGTTTTTTTTTGTTTTTCATGGCTCAACAACACTGCTTGTAGTGGGTCAGTGCTCACCCTCAGGCAGCGTCCAGCTAGTAGCAGCACATGTCGGGCTAGCTGACATGCTCTGGCAAGGCCTTCGATCTCCTCTGGGCCTTTTATCTCGATGTAGTCGGGCCATTCTGGGACCAGCCCAGTGCCGACATAGTCAGGCCGCACAATGTGCTACAGTGAGGAGGGAGAGGAAGGACGGGATAGGAGGGGTGGGTCACAAGGCAACATATAAAAACAGAAGACTTCTTTAGAGATAGAGAACAAAGTGCGATAAAAGATCATGTTTAGCAGGAGCTAACTTTCCTGAGCCAGGCTATTAAAAAAATCTATCCTCTGACTTACACAGTCTTAAAAGGACTTAGGACTGATGCATTATGGGAACTTAAGTTATTGTACCTTGGGTACTGCATAGGCAGGCTTTACAGAAGCCGGCCGGACTACGTTGTGAGAAGTTTTCCACCTCCTCCAGAAGAAGTGTCGATGCTGCTGACACAGTGGGGCTGCAGGGGGACCACAGCTTCTTAGAAAACAAACTCTCCGCAGGAAACCACCCAGTCCTGAAGAAAACGAAAGATACACAGTGATGTTCTCAGTGAAAATCCTTTTCTCCATAAAGTCTACTCTCAGTGGCTTTTTATGATGTCTTATGTTCTTCTTTGTTGACACTGACACAGACGTGTGTATCCGATGATGCGTTTTAGCACCGTCATTGTAGTTTATGCTACCGCCGTGTTGAACTATCTCATTATTTTCAGAGTTCCTTCAAATATGCTGGTGATATGATTGTGAATTACAGGACAGAAAATTTGGAAAACCTCTCAATATAATGTAGGCCAATACAATGTCACCTTCTTTGACCTCAAAAATAAACAAAGAGCTGAATTTACAAACTTCCCAGGCAGAATTTAACACAGCGTTCTTATAGTTAAGTGCAATAGTTTGCACACATGCACCTATGAAACTGGCCACAGAGTGATTTTATCTGGACATCTTGTAATAACAATAATAATAATAAAAACAGTAGCAGTAGTAGTGCACAACGTTGAAAATGAAGCTTTCCTGAACAAGTGAAGTGGACCGACTGGAACCAACGCTGTCTGCATTTGAGCTGATTCCACCTGATTCCGTCCACAACAACACCATCAACACCACCAACACCAGCTGATCCGCGGCTGGATGTGAAATCAGACCATCAGCAGACCTCAATCAGCGTGCTGAGAAGCGACCATCAGCCCACAAACACGAGCCTTCACTAAACCTCAGAGCTGCTCTCGTGTTTGATTAAAAACTCGTCGTTCCTCTCCGTGTGTCTGCTGAGGCGCGGACAGAGTTTGGTACCTGATCTCGCTGTGAGTCCTGCAGCACAGGGCGCCGCCATGGAGGCTTGTGTACGGTCACGTGGTGCCGACTGAGGTCACGTGACACGCGACTCTTGGAATTTACTTTCTGTTTTTGCTTTAATATTTACGCACTTGCGCAGTGTTTTTTCTCTGTGCCTTATTATGTTTTCTTTCCCTTGTCTTTGTTTTTCGGAGCTATCTGTTTTGTTTTTTATTATTATTTCCATGGCTTTGTTTTTTTTGCAATAAAGTTAGGAGAAGGGTGAAAAGACAAATTTGAACACCTGAGGGTCTGTGTGTTTTTATCCTCAGTCCATATCCATTCAGAGAACCACATAATAAATCCACTGACAGAGGCAAATAAGGAGTGCAAATATTTGTGGATGTCCAAAATGTTTTAGCCACACCTCTCAAAGCTTTATCTTTTATCTTTGGCCCTTATGGAAATAAACAAAACAACAGCTGCTGTCATCTGTTTGCACACATACAGTGACTATATTGAAAGTTAAAGGTACTCGCAGCAGAGCCACAATAACAGAGAAAAGTAGTATAAAACAAAATTCTAATTATTGAATCAACTGTTTAATCTTGCTTGCTTCATGATACTAAAGTGAAACTTCAACATTACTACCCAAATCACAGTGTATCTACAGGCACACAGATCATTTATGCCTCAGCAACAGCTTCACTCCTTTGCTAAAATGCTGATGAGGCATTCACTGTTATTGCTGGTAATACGTTTATAAATACTTATGTTGGAGAAATGAATAAATAAGAAAGCATTCAAGGATTTGCCTTCCATCTGCTCCCATTGTTCATTATTTTACTAAATTAGCCTTTCTATTTTGTCTAACTGATATTCTGATATTAAAATGTTTATTTCTATTTTGAGTTCACTTTTATCATATATACATATATGCTTTATTATCTGCCTAAAAGTTGTCATGCCATTCATATCAGATATAATTAAAGTCTGTTCCTCTTTGAATTGTTACATATGACATTTTCTGTATTCCTGACTTAAGCCAAACACATACTTAGGCCTAAAGAAAAAACAATATCATTTTTTGCCAATTAATTATTTTTTTGTTCATTTATTTCATTATGGTTATCGTGGATTTAAGGATTATTACTTATAATCCACTTGCTGGAGTGAGCCCGGCCTCACGATGAAAAGGTGAACTCACCGTCTGACGCCTCACGGCCTCGGACAGCGGCTCACCCACGCACCGGACGGCGGGTCTCTGCAGGAGAGGATCCTCTGATGGTGTCACGGACTTCACTGCCTCCTTCTTCCTCCTCCTCCTCCTCTTCTTCTTCCTCTTCTTCTTCTTCTTCTTCTTCTTCTTCTTCTGTGGAGGCTCAGCCACCTTCTCGTACAGGTAGATGACCCCGCACTCTCTGATGTCCTCCGGTCCGTCTCTGGGTGTGACGGACACGTGTGAGTCGTCTGCTCTGATTGTGGCTTGTTCGCGGCTCAAATATGTCCAGTAGTGTCCGCTGTGCGCGCTGCAGCCACTGTGGCAGATGGTGGCGGACAGTCTGTAGCGCTGCTCCGCGCCCCCGCCCGCAGGAACGAACACGAAGCGGGAGGGAGACACGGGCCTCCTGTGCACAGACCCATCTGGGCCCGCTCGGCCCACGTTCAGGGTCAAAACATCGGGGCAGTCGGTGACCTTTTCCACCCGAGCTGCCGCCCCGCAGGAGGCGCAGCGCCCCCCTGCTGCGTCTCGTCCGAGCGCGCGCCGGAGCAGAGAGGAGGTGCTGTCGCTGTCGCCCGGTTGGGGAAGGAAGAGGACCGGTACGGCGTTGGGAGGGGCGCCCGCGGGCACCGAGCACCCCTCGCACCTGAGCTCCTCCCTCACCTGGAGGCTCGTCTTCACCCCGCAGCGCTGCAGCCAGAGCAGCAGCGGGTCCAGCACGTCCACCGCGTCGTTGTCGGTCCCCATCCTGATCCCCGGCAGGACGCTCAGCTCGTGGACGGCAGGGCGGATCTCTGCCACGGAAAACGTCTTCCCGGGAAACCTGAGGGCCTTTAAAAACAATCCCGCAAACTCTGGCGTGTCTGACAGCTCGGCCAGCTCCTGTGGGGGCCGCAGCGTCAGCACGTCCCGCACCGTGTTGAGGTTCAGCGCGGCCTGCAGTGTGGCGTTCATCCAGCAGTTGTTGAATCCGTTGGGGAACCTGCAGATGGAGCTGCAGGGGTCCCTCCACACCTGGACTGTGTGTGGTAGTGCAGCAGTGTCCGGCTTCTCTCTGGAGCCAGCCAGATCTTGTTCAAAGGGATCGGCATCTTCTTCTGGTGGTGTTTCACCGCCGTGTGCGTACTGCGGGTCCAAGTAAGGCTCCAACAGCGACCTGACAGTTTTGGTGACAATGGTCCCAACAAGGAAACCCAGAGTCAGTATGGGCATGATGCGGCGAGAGTGTTTGAGGGAAATGTGTCTCTGTGTGTTTTCTCCTGTAGTCTCTGAGATAAAGTGAAGTAGAGATAGAAAGTTTTCTTTATGGTGTTGCTGATAGAATTCGACTGTTTCCAAAGTTTTTGTATCAAAGCCAGAACACAACGTGTCACAATTGATGTTATAGTAATGACGTCACACACTCGGAAGAATGATGTCTGATTTTTTTTTTAAATGGAGGCCTGCAGCCAGCTGTGGCCATCAACAATCCAAACTACTGTTGCATTCATGAGCTCATTTGATACTCCAGTGTCTCTCCCACTCTGTGTTGCTCACTTACCTGTGCATCTAGTGACACATTTAAAAAAAACACCAGGAAGAAATAACCAAAGAGCAACAGGCAAACTTGGCCATTGTCATCTCAGCCACTAAAAGGCTTTTGAGGAGGCCCTGGGAGATAAATGCTGCTACAGCACTGAATGCACCACGGCACAAAGCTCAGCTGGTCAAACAAATCACAGAAAGTAAAAAGTAAAAGGATGAAATGTCATTTTGGAAAACTTGATATGCAGGAGTGAGAGTTAAAAATAAACCAAGTGGTCAGTTTTTGCCAAAAGTTTATCAGATAAAAAAAAATCCAAATAAAACAAATAGTAAATATAAATAAATATCATTACTGGATACTGTGATGCCAATCTGTATCAATCTGGATACCTTCAGCTCCTGAAAAACTTCTACAGAGGCACAATGGAGAGCTTCCTCTGTCTCAATGCAACAGTGTGGTATGGCAGCTGCACTACCAAAAGGACTTAACCCGGGTGGTGAAAACAGTACAGGGGATTGTGGGAAGTCCTCTTCCATACTTGGACTCAATATACGCTGGCTACATCCAGAAGAAGGCCCAATATATTGCAGGCCACCCTACCCACCTATGTAATGGACTGTTTGTACCACTTCCCTCTGGAAAACGGCACAGTAACATTTAAACCAAAACTACCAGACTGAAAAACAGTTTTTCCCCCAGAGCAGTTCAATCCATTTCCCCCTGTTGAGAACTTGAGCCTGCACTGACTATACGTAGACAACTGACCCACCCCCCTACTGTACATTGCTGCTAATTCTAAATCTTTGGATATTTATGACTTTGTTTTATTTGTGACTATGTACATACTACATATATTCAATATACTTGTGTTTACAGCTGGGAGTCACCAATCTTAATTTAATTATGCCAAAATATAATAAAGATTCTTGATTTCCCATTTTTCCAAAAATTCGTCTTGTGAATGAGATGGATGGTAGAATCAGTTGAGGAAATCATAATGTCCAGTTACTCCATCCATTTTAAGACATGTTTTGTATTTGATAATAATATTAAATGAACTATGTCAAAATTCCAAACTGAATATTTTAATTGAAACATTTTCCCATGCCATTGGAGAAACAAATAATAACTGTGCTGTGATTTATATATGACATTGTGTATCAAGTATTATATAAAGATATATACAAGTACCCTTATAAAGTTACTGGAATTGAAGACCAAAGGACAGCGAAGAATTTACATGCTGATTGCTCCATCTAGATGTGCTGGAACTGATTCACTTTGGAATTTATGTGGTTTAAGTTGCAAAAACACTTCATTTCTTAATTTTATTGTTCTGAAATATACCACAGGCATTGATGATATACATCTGAATATGGCAATACCTTTTCTGATCTACCACTGTGATTACACACACACAGTATGATGGTTCATACTGTACATGTGCTGTGTGTAAGACGTCTACAGACTCCAACTTCAACTCCACCTGTCCTGTCTTCCCTGTGAACCCAAACATACCCTTAAACATTCCCATTTAGGACATTATCTCGTACAGTAAATGACATGACTGAGATTTTTAAAGTTACATAACATCCCCCAAGGCTGGCAGTGAGTGGATATAGTGTAACAGGTCACAACCTTATCAGTGGCAACAAACACTGATATCTCATGTGGACACTTTGCCAAGGTCAATGAGATAAGATGTCATTCCTCTCTAAAGCGAAAACTATTCTTAGCACAAAAATAAACAATTGTTACATCTGCTAGTTGTTGAAACAAAATCAGTATGTATTGAAAGATGAAAGTGACTTGAAAAGACCCGAGCAGATAAATCTGCGTTAACACTGTTTGAACCTGTTTGACGTGCATGGTCAAGTGCTGTATTTGTCTCCCATTATGTTGATGCTCTTGTTTGTTGTGTTTGTTGTGCCTTGTAAGCCCATTTGGGCTGGACACCTTTTGGTGCATGACTCTTAAAATACGTTACCTTACTTTACCTACTGTGTTTTCTTTTTCATTGTTTTGACTGCCTTCTCTCCATCTCCCCCACTGACATCTGCCTGAGCAAGACAACCAGGAAAGTGTGTCTGTTTTCATTTTTCACAAAGCCTATATGAAACGTGGCTACAGGACTGTAAACCTTTACTGGTGTGTGTGTGTGTGTGGTGGTGGGGGGGGGCGTTGTTCACCTGCATTTAAAATGTCAATCTCACTGCCTAGAGAGACTTCCGTAAAAACAAATAAGCATGCTCTATGTGCTTCCTCGTGTTTCTGTAAATGTAGCCTAGCAGTATCAGCTGCATCAGTTGCAGTATTAGTATTGGTAGAAAATGTGTTGCAGCCAGGTAGCAATGTTATTGCACAACCAAAAGCACCAGAAACAGCAGTCGTGGCAGCAGTTGTAATTGCATCAGCAGCAGCAGTAGTAGTAGCAGTGGTGGTGTGTGTGTGTGTGTGTGTCTGCATGCATGTGTGGGACAGCATGAGGCACGCGCACGTTGACGTAGTAGGTCCACCAACCAAAGGCTGCGCTTCATTCACTCCAACAAAATCTGTAACACAGTGAGGCTCAAGTGATCTGTTGAAATCTGACTGAAATGTGGCTCATTACACCACGGCCGCCTGATTTGCCTGTTTGCGTGTGTCTCGTTTCTCTCTCTCATTTTTTTCTTTTTTTTTTCTTTGAGGCTGCGCGGTTTCGCTTTCATCATCTGACACGCCGCGCGCCGCCTCGCGTGCGCTGCGCCCTGAACGCGCACTGTACGTGACGTCAAACCAGCATGGCGGTCAAGGTGACTTCGGCATCGCTCTCTTGGCGATTTTCAAACCTCTTCTTTAACATGTCTGCATGTCTCCTGTTCGTGTTCTCGTGTAGGAACTACCAGCGCGAGACTCCCCGGCCGTGCCCGGGCCGGGAGCCTCGCGGGCGGTGTGCTGTGTAGCATCACTCGGCTAGCCTCCGCCCGGCGGCGGCTGGCCTTGATGAGACATCCACAACCTCCAAGTTAGCGAGATAATGCTAAACAGCTATCGCCGCTGCGATAAAGCCACTAACGCGAGCTGAAGCCGCATCTTCTCACGGCTGTCGACTCTTTGTCCATTTGCTCTCGTCCTGTCGCGGTTTTTGTCCGGTTTTAAGCGTAAAGTGTCATTGAAACGGTTCGTGTCCTCTTCCTCTGAGTAGTTTGTGCTTTGCTAGCCGGCCACCGGTGTGTATCGTTAGTCTGAGCTTGTGTAGAGGGTTTGGCTTCGTTAAGGTAGATGGCTAACTTGATTTATCATTGATAGTGTGCCCGCTGTAATAGTTTGTCTGTCTGTGTTTCTGTCTGTCTGTTTCTCCTTCATTTGACGCTTCAAGGAGACTCAAACCTAAAGCAGTTTGCTTCTTTTGCTTCGTGTCATGTCAGATATTGCTGCCGCAGAACTTGCTTCACTCAGCAGCTTCTTTTCTTTAAAAATGTTAAAACGCATACTCGCCATTGTCTGACATTGTCATGATGTTGTTTTATTGTGCATCGTTTTAGGTGCAATCTACCAAACGTGGGGACCCAAGCGAGCTGAAAGCAATCTTCCAGAAGGTAAGTTTTCATCCTGATAATCGGTCTCAAATGTTTTATTGTGGTAAAATGTGAGCACATCGAACAGAGACCAGCTCACCCGCCCGGGACTGTTTTCACTTGGTGTCTGGACTTATCATGGGGTTTAAATTACGGCGTTAGGCACAGTTAAAGGTCCAGCACAGACCGCCCAATGTCACATTAGAGGAGAAAGAAAGCTTATCTCTGATAATAAACATCACCAAATCTAACATTATTATGTTTTTTCCTGACAGAAGTTGAAGCGTAAACATAAGCAGGGTTCATACCAGCAACTGTTTAACTGGGAGGGGTTGTTTTGCTTCAGCAAGAGAGAAAAAGTGTTCAGTATCTTTCTCAGTTTGCTTTGATTTTTCTTACATATCAAGGTCATTTACTATAGATACTGTACTTTGGATATGAGTAGCTTTATATATAGCCTGGACAGCTCAGTCGGTAGAGCATCAGACTTTTAATCTGAGGGTCCAGGGTTCAAGTCTCTGTTCAGATGGTGTTAATAGGTTTCATTAAACTAGACTCAACACCAGCACAAGCGAGAACTTGCATATTCTCATGCTTAACAGATTGGAGGGCACCGTGTCCCACGTTATGTATTGAACATTCAACAGTGGGAAAAGGTTATTTTACGTCAGATGATACAGTCGCTCGTGCGACCTGAGTGAGTGACTGCAACAGGAGGTGAACCTTCAGCTTGGTTCAGTGTCTTGTGCGTGGTGTGTGTGTGAGACCTAATGTGTGACTGTCCTGTGTGGCAGGGAGTTTGCCAGTATGCTGATATGCATAGCAGCAAAATCACTGACCTTGGTGCAGAAGAGTTGAGTATAAAACCAGTGAGGCAGCTGCTAAACTCAAAATTTAGTCAAATAACACTGCTGACCTGTGGTTCAGTCAGAGACATGCACTTGTCATGCTCCACACTCATGCACTCTGAACACTGACCACTGACCAAACAGGCCTTTAGCCAGGGCACCGTGGGGGTTAACAAAGCTGTTGATAACTGCTAATATAATCCACAGCTATTGAGGTCAATAAAGTGCTGGTTAAGTAAATGTTGCACACACTTTGCGCTGATAAGTGGAGGAATTGATGATTCACTGTTTGTTACTGTACTGTCACTGTTTGTTGGTTTATTTAGGCTCAAAGGAGAAGGATGTGGCCGTCCATGCTGATGTTGTGTTTTGTCTCTGCCCTCAGTATGCCAGTGTCGCAGACAAGGATGGAGAGCGGTTCATGACCCCAGGAGACTTTGTCCAGAGGTATCTAGGACTACATACGCAGATCCACCACAACCCCAAAACTGTCCAGCTCATCGCTGCTGTGGCTGACACTACAAAGGACGGGTATGTGTTGACGAAGAAACAGGCTGCAGAACACACACACCTGCACACAACTTATCATCAGTAATTGAGAGTTTATTGAACCACGTCTGATCAGTACTCCCCATTATAGCTGCCTGCAGATAAGATAACACTGCCAATGACTCTTATTTCCCAAGCTGTGTGTGCAGCAATAAGAGTACAAATTAGATATGCACTGATCATGTGACTTATCTCATTGTCATGTGTTAAGATATGTTCAGAGAACCTTGGTGACAAATGTGCTTTTTTAACCCAGAAATGAAAGATTATTTATCAATCAGTGTCATTTTCTGTCCGGCTTTTCAGTTAACTGGAAAACAGTTACTTGTTTGGATAAAGTAATGTTTTTATTCCAAATACAATATTGATAGTGAGGATTAATTATAGCAATAGTTTGTTTTGTGTGTTTGAGAAAGAGAGAGAGGGAGAGATTTTGGTGGTGGTTCTTTTGTAATCAATATTGGATAATCTAAGCTTGATGTCATTCTCAAGTCCTGTGTTAAACTTTTTTTTTCTTCTTTTTACACCACATGTGAACCCACCATGGCAGGCTGATCTCGTTCCAGGAGTTTCTTGCGTTTGAATCGGTCTTGTGTGCACCCGACGCTCTCTTCATAGTAGCCTTTCAGCTGTTTGACAAGACCGGAACTGGAGCCATTTCTTTCGGTATGTGTTCTTTTTTTCAGATGAGCTTTTGAGCTTATTTCACATGATTTCAAAGTGTGCAACAAATGATTATGTAAATTTATTGCTGTAGACTTTGTGAAATAGACTGTATATTTTTGTTTTGTTTCTGTGCTGCTTCATCAGTGCTATTTACATGTTTTCTGCAGTACAGTGCGGAGAAAAGATTTTCTAACGTGACATTGTTAACCAGATTAGTCTTTGGTCTGAGTCATTACACATGAATGGACTCAAATAATCGCTCTCATGCACTGTTTCTTCTTTCCTTCCTGCCTCTGCTTTCTTTCTTACGTCACACAAACAAAGCTTTAAGTTATAGCATTGGTCAGGAAGATGGATTATCGATTACTGTTTTTAAACGTGTATTTCTGTGCGTTTGTGCTGCAGAGAATGTGCGGGACATCTTTAGCCAGACCACAGTGCACCACCACATCCCCTTCAACTGGGACTGTGAGTTCATCCGTCTGCACTTTGGGCACGACAATAAGAAACACCTCAGCTACCTCGAGTTCACCCAGTTCCTGCAGGTACGCTGACTACACTTGTCGTTTACTCGACTATATTTACACACAGACTTGAGGTGTCATGTTTCGTTTTTTTGTCTTTATTTTTAGGAGCTGCAGTTGGAACACGCACGCCAGGCGTTTGCCCAGAAGGACAAAGAGAAGAATGGCGTAATCTCTGCCATGGACTTCAGTGACATTATGGCCACCATCAGACACCACATGCTCACACCTTTTGTGGAGGAGAACCTTGTCTCAGTGAGTGTTTGTGTGTGCGCCGAGATCTTGCTGACAGTCATCTGCATAATTTGTCACTATGGCCACGGAGAATATTCAGTTGTGATTGACAGGAAGAGTGTTATTTTCAGAGAACCACGGCTCTGACTGTTCTAAATTAATTTCCATAGCTGGAAGCTTTCTCATTTCAGTTTTTACTGGGCTGCAGCACTTTACAGCAGTTTTTGGAGTAGCTCATCTAATTGGGACAAAAAGTTTTGTTTTGATATAAAAAAAACGATACTAATGACTCACTTTGCCCTGACTCAGCAAAGGTTAAATCCTCAACCGCTTTGCATCTGAGATCATAAGCCTGAAAGGAGAATACTGGTTAATGTCAGCCTGCTCGTGGTGCATTTCTAATTTGAATAATCTCTTAAGCTTTTCTCAGGCTCTTTGGTGTTCTCTTGTAACATTCCCACTATAATCTCCAACACTTCCCTTAAGGACTGAATGTGGTAAATAACAGAGGTGATTTTGTCACGTATTTTGCTCTGATTATCTTAGGAATTAGGTGTTAGTTTTATGTATTGTTGAAATGTATTTGAAACCTGTGTTTACTGTCAAGAACTAAATTATTAAGAAAGAAGCTTTGGGTTAAATAAAAAAACAATATTACAATTCAAGTAAAGTTAATCCTTGATACTTAATGGGATGGAAAGAAATATAAAAAGGAGATGTTAAGATTTAGATAATGTAGTGATGAATAATATTACCTACTGCTCTCCATGACTTTCTTATTAAAATTTTAATATTTTATTTTATTGAATGGGTCTATTTTCATACATAAGCTAAACAAAACAGTCAGTACGTATCACTCTGTTAGGCTTCTGATTACGGTGGCCGTAATGCTCCGACAATCCATCAAACGGTGCGGCTTTGCAGCTTACCAAAGTCGCACTAAAACATTTTGACAGATTTTTTAGCGCCATGTACCACATAAAATCGGTTCGAGATCAGTAAGCACAACCAGAATTCATACATAAGGCGCACCAGATTATAAGGCACGCAGTTGACTTTTGAGGAAATTAAAGGATTTTAAGTGCGCCTTATAGTCCGGAAAAAAACGGTACATTCATAGGAAGTCAGTGCCTAACATGCATTGTCTTTCTTTTACCAGGCTGCAGGGGGCAGCACCTCTCACATGGTCAGCTTCTCGTACTTCAACGCCTTCAACTCCCTCCTGAACAACATGGAGCTGATTCGCAAAATCTACAGCACACTGGCTGGCACGCGGAAGGATACGCTTGTGACCAAAGGTGCATAAATTGTTAAAATACAGTGATGTTGTGTCTCTAACATTCAGCTGAGATATGATGCATGAATGTGTCAGGAACGTCCACGCTATTAGAGAAGGTAATTTTCTCCTATCTGTTTCTCCTTCTGTTTGCAGAGGAGTTTGTTCACGCCGCTAACAAGTTTGGCCAGATCACTCCCATGGAAATCGATATCCTGTACCAGTTATCGGGCCTGCACTCTCCCTCTGGGTAAGCACACAAATGCCGCTTTTCCACTAGTACCTGATAGTACCTACTCGGCTCGCTTCGACTCGGCTCGCCTTGGCTCGATTGTGTTTCCATTACAAAAAAGTACCCCCTCAGTGTGGGTGGAGTCTTCACAG
>JBAJHX010000062.1:14767051-14779832 GCA_037176925.1 Amniataba percoides
CGTTGTTGCTCCACAGACTTGTTTTCTGTGCAGCGATCTCTGATCGCGTTAATTGTTGTTTTTGTGTTTTAAAAATGCTGCGGCTCATTCTTCTGAACGAGTCGCTCTGCGGACACACCGCGCTCTGGCCAATCAGCGGTCTGCCGACGTCACGTTTTCGGCCCTAATTGGCTCGCTTGGAGCAGGTACTACGATAGTACCTGGTACCAGGTACGAAAGTGTAGTGGAAACACGCACAAACCGTGCCGAGTCGAGTCGAGTCGAGCCGAGCCGAGTAGGTGGAAAAGGGGCAATAGACTATGATAGACTCTGTCAGGCTAAAATCCTTAAAATCATTTCAGTTGTCTTACATTAACTAAAAAAATGTGATATGTATGTATCAGGCGCCTGAATCTCACTGACATTGAGAGGATAGCTCCTTTGGAGGAAGGAAGTCTGCCCCACCACCTGGCTGAAACCCAAAAACAGGTAGTGTGTGTGTGTGTGTGTGTGTGTGTGTGTGTAAATCCAAAATAAAGAAAACAGGATTATGTCTTCCACGAGAAACAAGAACAGTTTACAGTAGTGGCATCATCATAAAGAGTTCTCCTAATATAACTTCACTGTGGTCACACATATATTTATCTTCCACCCCCATCAGACCCACGGTGACGCCTCCAGGCCTGTGTGGCTCCAAGTTGCAGAGTCGGCCTACAGGTTCACCCTGGGCTCCATTGCTGGAGGTGAGTTAACGATGGCTGTCTGATGGACACATAACAGCATATGATCTGTCTGATTTGATGTATAGTATTTAGACTGAGTTTGTGTGTGTGTGTGTGTGTTTACATAGCTACGGGAGCGACGGCTGTGTACCCCATTGACTTGGTGAAGACTCGTATGCAGAACCAGAGGTCCACAGGATCCTTTGTCGGGGAGTTGATGTACAAGAACAGCTTTGACTGTGCTAAGAAGGTGCTTCGCTACGAGGGCTTCTTCGGCTTCTACAGAGGTAGACCAGAAAGGCAGAGATCTCAAACAGCACCTGTATCTTCTCCCGTCTTTTTGTTTAAATAATTCATCTTTGTTCTGTGTTTCATCTTTCTTAACGATGATAATTTTCTACTTTAGCACTGATACACACTTTAAATATGATATCAAAATGAAGACTTCAACTTTATTTTATTAAATCAATTCTTAAGTTGTCTATTGATTACTGTTATAGTGATGCAACATCTCCCTTTGTCTAATAATAGTAATTCTGTTGTTGTCTCATCTCACGCATTATTAGTAAAAGCTCTGTCTGTCTCCACTTTCATGTTTTTGTCTTCATGTCTTATTTTCCATCTTTTTCATTTCTCTTTAATTTCTTCTCTCTTGCTCCTGTTTGTGCCAGTCATACTAATGCAATGAGATTCTCCTGTCACTCAATCCCCCATGATGCCCCACAGGTCTGGTTCCTCAGCTTATAGGTGTGGCACCTGAGAAGGCCATCAAACTCACAGTGAGTAGCTCCCATCGCTGACAGATGTTTAGCTTCACTCTCACCTGCCTTTTGGCTTACGCCTGCTTGTGTTTGTGTCCCACAGGTGAATGACTTTGTAAGAGACAAGTTCACCACTAAAGACGACACGATTCCTTTGTTTGCTGAGATTTTGGCCGGTGGCTGTGTAAGTACGAGGTCCCAAACAATTTTGTGTCAAGCTCGACCTGTTTGAAAATGCATGAATGAACACAAGAATTGAGAAAAGGAAGACAGTCAGTTACCTCAGGGTGTGTGCACCTTAGTTAAAAAGGCTGTTAAAGACTAACCGGTGCATGCAGTCTGTGTATTTGTTGTATTAACCTGCCTGCAGAGTTTCAAATGGCATTACTAACAGAGGACTGCAATGCTAAATTGCGTCCAGAGTTAAACTGTCATTGTCCAATGCAACATGTTTTTTTTTCTGTTTTTGTTTTCGATAGCGTTGTTCATCCTTACACACATTGGCCCAGCACACCTTACCGTCCGAGGAAATGACAAAGTAAATGATTGTTCAGGATTTAAATTTTACTTTTGATACTTTAAATGAGCAAGACTTGGTTCCCATCCCTCAGCTGCATACATGTGAGATGCAGAAGCAATCATGTCTGATTTTTGTGTCTATCTGTAAATGTGTTAACATGCTCTTCATCTCCACTTTATTCCAGGCTGGAGGCTCTCAGGTGATCTTTACCAACCCTCTGGAGATTGTGAAAATTCGCCTGCAGGTGGCAGGTGAGATCACCACAGGACCTCGAGTCAGCGCACTCAGTGTGGTTCGCGACCTGGGCTTCTTCGGCCTTTACAAGGTAATGTGTCTTTGAACGCACCACTGTCTTCACTCAGCTGTAGTTTAACAGCTGTGTCTCTTCTGTCTGGCATTTATGAACTCTTTCCTTTTTCTCCACTCTTTGATACTCTACTGTCAAGCATATTCTCATACGTGTCTGTTCTTTGTGTGTCCGTCCAGGGTGCTAAAGCATGTTTCCTGAGAGACATCCCTTTCTCAGCCATCTATTTCCCCGCATATGCCCATCTCAAGACCCAAATGGCTGACGAACAAGGCAGGCTGGGACCTCTTCAGCTTCTCACTGCTGGAGCGATCGCAGGTAAGCTCAGATTAGGACCTCAGTCAGGCAGCCAACAATTCACCTGCACTGTGAGAGAAATGCAGACTTTAACTCAAGTTACCTCAAAGCTGCAAGCAGAATCCAGAAATGCTAATAAAATAAGCATCACCTGACTTCTTTGTAACTCTGTTTCCCAGGTATTCCCGCAGCCTCCCTGGTGACGCCTGCTGATGTCATCAAGACTCGTCTCCAGGTCGCAGCGAGGGCTGGGCAGACCACCTACTCAGGAGTCATTGATTGTTTCAGGAAGATCATGAGAGAGGAGGGATTCAGGGCTTTGTGGAAGGGAGCTGGAGGTGTGTGTTTGAGTACTCTGCATACAGTAACAGTGTGTGTCTGAGGTTACTGAACCTAAACCATGTTGTCTTGTTTTCTTCCCCCCCCCCATACCAGCTCGTATGTGCCGGTCTTCTCCTCAGTTTGGTGTGACTCTGGTGACTTACGAGCTTCTACAGCGGTGGTTCTATGTTGACTTTGGAGGACAGTAAGTTGGATCTTTTTGTTAGAAGCAGTTACATCATTTTCTTTTTTCCTCAAAAACTAACAGACAAGGTGAGTTTGTGGTTGAACATATGGAGATGCACTAGTAACATTCACGCTAGTATGGAAATACAGAACATGTCTGTAGAGACAGGATAATACTGATACTGCCTCTTAATACCACATTTTTATGGTAGCTTGTTTTATTGTAGTAGGCATTTTACTTTGTTTATTTCTAATTCCAAAATGTCATTACGTCTGTGTAATGATCGCTCCTGTACTCCTCTCTGCAGTCGTCCAGCGGGATCTGATCCCACACCCAAGTCTCGCATCTCAGAGCTCCCTCCCATCAACGCGGAACACGTTGGAGGCTACCGCCTGGCTGCAGCCACCTTTGCTGGTGTGGAGAACAAATTTGGCCTCCACCTTCCTAAATTCAAGTCCTCCGGCGTGGTTTCCATACATCACCCAGAGCCAGTCACTGCCACGCCGGCTCAGGCCCCATAGAGGTCTGAATCTCCATATCACTTTGCCATCCCTCTCCTCTACCAGGAGCCAGACACTTAGATAGATACGCAAACATAACACACACACACGCAGTTAAAACACACTCCACAAATAGGGGCCATTAACTTAGGAACAAGCAGCACCAGCCCGTTACTCTCTCCTGGGCAAAGGTGTGCTCCACAGGTCCCAGGCCAGTGGCGGAGGTGGAGAGCTGGCTGCAGCTGCAGATATAACCAAGCAGATGGTGATGGGACCAGAGCAGACTGTGACGTATCTTCAGTGGCTGTACACTCCTGCCATCTCCATCTTTAGTGTTCTTCTCTCCAGCATTTGTATAAAATGGAGCCTCGGGCACACTCTCTCTCTCTCTCTTACGAGTAGCTGATTTGATTTTTATTCTTTCTTTTTCTGTCTGATACTCAGTCTGAGTAGGACTTCTCTTATTGGACAGCGGGCAAAGAAAATATTAGATGGGTCAGCACGGTGTGTGGGGCTTCACTCTCGCTTGGTCCTTGCACAGGAGGCTACATACTGTACATATTGTATAACTGTACTGAGGCAGCACATTGACAGGAAACGGTGAACAAAATGTTACAAGACAAAGCTCCGTAACATTCAGTCAGCATCCTTATACAGTAACTGTAATGTTATGGCAGTGTGGGGCCTTTGGTCCTTGGTTTCTGAGAATCACTCTTACTGATGTACAGAACTTTTCAATTAAGTGTTTTCTTGATAAAACAAGAGCCATGAGCAGAGAAATTAGGTATTAATAAATTAAATGTATCTGGATTCAATCATTGTATTTTATTGAAATAAATCATCCATATGGTTTTAATTTTATCAATACGTCTTGAGTTTTATTCCAATGGAAAATTGCAACCATTACTTGTATCAGGAACAGTAACAAGGAGGAATACAGTACAATTAATCTATGCAGAATACTGATTTTGTTTATGTTATATCAAATATGGTTGCTACAATGCATTATTAGCTCAACAGTAAAGAAAGCATTTGAAGCTTATTTTTCATTTTTTACGAGCCTGGTGAGGTTGACTGCTGCACCCTGGAAGGAATGACCGATTGGATGGAAAATAAAAGAAAATAATGGAAATCAATTCATGTTCTGTGGTTAAATTAATTTCCACTGTCTGCTTTACACCTCCATTTAAACCTTCATGCCGTTTATTTATCCTCTTAAAGAGGACATGTCCGGGAACTGTTTTCTACTACTCATTACACAGGTACAGAGTATAAAACAATAACCTTTGGTACAGAAAGGAAACATCACCTTTTAACTGTACTAGTGTTAATAAATTCAAGGCAAGGATATTAACGAATTTTGCCTGGTAAAAAGCTTGTAGTGCTAATTTTAGGAATGTACTACTGTAGCTCTTCGTACAAAGCAGCATTTTTAAACAATACACAAAATATTTAAATAAGTGCAACCACCAGAATAAATATTAAATATTGTAGTGGTTAAAATGTAAGAACGGCACACTTCTGCACAGGCCTGAGTGTGCATGTGTAAGCACATTAGCTGTTTTAGTCATCGAATTTAAGTGCTGCTTAAGATAAAGAGGATCTTATAGTGATATGTCAGCTTTTTTTTTCCTTTCCCACTCCGTTTAAAAACTTTGTTGGCCGTGTGCACAAGCATGCCTGGAAAATATTAAAACATGTAAAAACACTGAAAATGGTAATAAAAAGGTGCAAGTACAAAGGTTTGCATATTTAAAAAAGGGCTGAGTTGGTTGAGGCCTCAGGAGAAGAGCAGTTTCTTGAGAGCCCTGAGGATGTTATCAAAGCTAGAAGGTTGAAGATTGAACATTGTGCTGAAAAAAAAAATCACTTTCCTGTAACCTTCTGTCACTTTCAACCACCTAAACTGTGGTTTCTGTACTACAACTGCTACACGTGACATTCACTGCTCCTACAGATACTCTAAAACTCTTGAAGACACATTTACAAACACATCTAAAACTTCTCTAAAACTGCCTCTTCTAACGCTTCTAGCTCTGCACGTCTCCTCAGGCCAAATGGTTTTGTTGGTGGAAAAGCTGGAAGCCAGTGTCGTGTGGTGCGCTATAGCTGTGTAGTGTACTGGGGAGAAATTCATGAGCAGTGTCGGTGTGGATGTTTGTAGAATCAGACATTGGCCAGTTCCTCGGCTTCATCCCGGTTCTCGTTGATCTCGGCCAGCGTCCTGACGAAGCGCGTCCACTCGTCAGCCTTAGGCACGCAGATTTGCTGCAGAAAAGACAACACAGTTGGACAACACACCCAACAGCACATCAGCAAAGAGTCGGACAATGTACCTGAATTTTTAGATATGGACCACCATTACTTATTACTAAAACAGAAATAACCAAAGCATCATACTAACAGTAACATGGTCTCACCTCCCCTACATCGTAGACCAGCACTTGCCCCTCCGAGTCTCCAGTGGCGATCTCTTTGCCAGAGTGAGCCCATCTCACACGGTTGAGTGCTGGAGCGCCCTCTACACACACGCTGGCAGTGGGAACCTAAAAAACAAACACCAGCTTAGACAACCACAGATCTTATTTATAGCCATACATGAAGGCCAATTGGAGAAAAACATGATGGGAATATGGATTCTGTAAATATTTATCTTACACTTTATGCTGAGCGAACTAGCTGCTAGCTCCAGCTACATATTTACCACACTCACAGGAGAGCAGTATCAACTTTTTCTTTTAACTTTCTCCCTTTAAATTAGAAATAAAAGTCTGAAGTTTTACTGTGTCACTTGTGTGTTCATACTTCTGTATCATTGTTGAGGTTCCACAGGTCCAGGCGTCCAGATAGGTCCACACAGGCAAACAGAGCAGGGTGTGTTGGAGACCACATTGAATCGTAGACATAGTCACAACTGTCCTCGAACGAATACAGCGGACGGGTACTCTGTGCATGGATGGATGGATGGAAGATGTTAGCACACATGATTAATGTGTGTGTGACAGTATAATAGCTTGTGTGTGGCTGTGAATGTCTCACCTTAGTGCTCCAGAGCTTGACTGTCCAGTCAAAAGAGGAGGAGATGAAGAGATGGGAGAAATCGACAGGCCCTCCAGCACTGTGACAGCTCAGCCCGGTCACCGGACCATGATGGCCCTCAAACACCTCAGTGATACCGGCCTTACTGTAAAACACACACATGAAAACAGCTGTGAGGACTCCTCCTTATGACCTCCTTTCCCCCTAAAGGCTGCTCCAGCATTTGTTGGAAGTCAAACTGTTGCTTTCACATCCTGGTTGTAAACTGAACAGACATCTGTCCTCAGGGTGATACTTGGCACTAATTACCGCGGAGGTCAAAGAGCACTCACCTCCCATGACGACAGGCTGTGTAGACGGAGCCATCCTCGCTCCCCACCACAAAGTTGTTCACGTCGCCCAGAGGAAAAGCCATGGAGGTGACCGCCACCGCTTTGCTCTGCTTGAACACCAGCTCCAGACTGTCCTGCAGGGAGAAAACACAGCCTCAGACTCTCTGACGAACTGGCTGATGGTTATGATAGCGTCATCCACACAGGTTTAGCGTACCTGCGGCTGGGAGAGCATGTCAAGGCTCCAGGAGCACATCTTGCCATCAGTGGAAATGCTGATCAGGTTGTTGGCGTTCTGGGTTCCTACCACGTTCACACAGTAGACCGGGTGCTGAACAGTTAAAAGGAGTTACACTTCATCAGCCAGAAGTAAAGATGCAGAGAAAAAACGCACACAAAATACTGTGGGAGTGTGTGTGTATGTGTGTGGACTTTAAGGTGCGTGATTACTGTGTGTGCAGCTGCAGACAGGGGGGTTCTCTGAACAGGGGTGCGCTTGTTGCTCCTGTTGTCCCATAAAACGATCTGTCCAGAGTATGTCCCACCCACAACCAGGTTGGGGTGAAACTTTGCAAACCCAGCTGACATCACCTCTGACTGGAGGAATAATGATACAATTTAAATATATTAGCTTCTGACGATTCACATAGAACGATCAATTTTGCCTGTCTTAGAGAAAAAGTGTTTATTCCAGTGTTTTTTTGAGTAAACTGCATAGGACTTTTTGTCTTACCTGGCAGTGGAAGATGTACTCGGGTGTGTTCTTCTTGTACTTCATGTTCCAGACCAGTGCCACTCCGTCAGGCTCATGGGGAGCATCCTCATTGTTGTTGTACGAGGCCACCAACAGCTCCGGATACTGAGAGGAACAAAGCAGCCATTTTTAGACACAGACAGGAAGCAGCGAGGCAAGGAAAGAGTCGTTACACATATGAATTAACATAACGTGCTCACACACAAAGTTTACTGTGTCAGTGTTCTGGTGGAAGAGGCCAAATCACTTCCGGTGTTACTGTTATGGATTTGCAATAGGATGAATTTCTCTGTGAGGATCAGCAACAAACACAACCTACCTGAGGAGACCAGTCGAGACAGGTGACGACTCTGTTCTTAGTCCAGCGCTCATCTGCAAACTGTCTGTTGAGGACCAGCTTTGCACCTGCCTGCAAGTCACTGGAAGGGGCAGAAAAGAAGACAAAATGATTCTGAACCCCGCCTACCACATTTACTCTTTACTAACGAGTAAATTTACTTTAAAGTGTTTTTCATGTGCCTCACCCCTCCTTATCCTCTAGATCTCTGCCGCTATAGTCGAAGCAGACATCCACCTGCTCAGCCAAAGCTCTCTCCATGATTCTGCTGCCTCGCTCGAAAAACGACAAGAACTCTCCAGAGTGCAGGACCTGCAGCTTCTCTTCTTCTGTCAGCTCTTTGGGAGTTTCTGCATGCAGATAATTCAACATGACATGAGAAGCAATACTAGACAAGATCTTGCATACTGGTAATGTGTTGCGGGAAAGATCACAAATTACATCTTTAGCAGCCAGTGCACATCTTTCAAAGTGTACACGTTACAAACTTGTGTCCTTACCCTCCTCCTGCTGTTCACCCTGTTCATCTTTCTCCTCCTGGTTGTCCTCTGCTGTTGGGGGAGCAGTTATCTCCTCATCCTCTTCCTCGTCTGGAACACACACAGATTTAATTTAATTTGTTTACTTATATCTGTCTATCTGTCTGTCTGTAATTTGTGTTTGTTTACCTGCTTTTTGATCAGTGTGTGCCAGTGCCTCGGTGGGTGTCTGTGTTTCTTTGGAGTAGGACACCAATTCTCTTGGGATAAAGTCCACCTGGGTCACTTTGGACATGCCCAGTCTAATAGTTCCGCGTCTACACACACACACACACACACACACACACACACACACACACACACACACACACACACACACACAATTGTGGATATAAGCACACACACATATGCAACTTTGCAATATAAAGCAAAACTGAACGCCAACCTTACACGCAGAGACATAAATAGTGATGTACAGACATAATATTAACACGTTTAGACAAATCTAAGATGAAACCACAAAAACTGAATAAAGCTGGAAGACAAGCTTAAGGAGAGAGGAGGAGCAGTACCCCATGAGCTCAGAGTCGGAGTGGAGTTGCAGAGTAGAGGGGTCAGGATCCCAATGCAATGTCCTTATACAGCCAAACCACCAGACGGTATTAATAAGAGAAAGACAGAACAGACAGACAGAAAGAGGAAAACAGGAAGATGAAACCAAACGCAGGAGACAGGCAAAAGGTGAGCCATAAAGGAGATGTCAAAGATGGAAAAGACAGTAAACAGAGAGGAAGAAAGACAGAGAGGAGAAGAAAAAGAAGAAGAACGGAGTGCGTGTTAATAGAGAAACTTCAGCGTGCCGGAGAAAAGGCAAAGGAGACATGTCAGAATTCATCAAGTATATTTGCCATGTTAATAAAGACACACACTTGGCATGCAGGTACAACCCAACATTACATCTGAATGACTTAAAACAACCAATCCCCCATCTCTCTCTCTCTCTGCCTCTCACACACACACAGACCTTGGTCCAGCGTTTCCGTCCCCAGAATCTTGGCTTCCTGCATCGCTGCCCACTGATTTGTTGGAGGGAGACATGGGGGCGGGGACTAGGTAGTGAAACAGACACGTATCTTCTGTTACTACCCTCAGGGGCTGAGCTGTGAGTGACCGTGTGTGTGTGTGTGTGTGTGTGTGTGTGTGTGTGTTTGTTTGTTTGTTAAGTGTGCAAGTCAATGAATGGGTGGGTGAGTGAGTGAGTGAGTGAGGAAGAGAGTGGGTGAGTGAGTGAGAGAAGGAGGAGGGGAGGTATGGAAGAAGTGTGTCAATGGGTGAGTGAGTGAGTGAGTGAATGAGTTTGCATGCAGTAGGGAGGACAAAACGCAAAAAAAAAGGACAGACAGAGGGGAGAGAAGAGAGAATGAAAATAAATGGCAGGCAGGTTTAGGAGTCATGCACAAAACAGTTATATAAAATGTTCATATATTGTGTGAGGTGGTATGAAAGGGGGCGAGGGGCAGTGACGGAAACCGAGCCAGAGAGCAAAATTAGAGGTGAATTTTATAAACACTGCAAATCCGTCAAGCAAACGATCAGAAATGATGGAAGAGGGGGGCACATATTAAGTGACGGTGCACAATAAAAACAGAAGCATGCTGGCGTTGGGTGTTCACCGTGGGGTATGTCCGGGGTGATGCCGACACTCTGCAGCAAAGCCTCCGCCTCCCTCCTCTTCCTCTCCAGGTCAGAGTCTTCGTGGCCGCCAGAGGATCCGCCGCCCACCTCGGCTCCACGCTTTGAGTCTCCCTGCAGAGAACAGAACAAGATAAAACCACAGCAGCGGCCTGGTGGGGTTCTGCTGCGATACGAGAGAGATTATAGGGCACTGACGCAACTGTTTAATACCACTTACATCCTTCTTCTTCTTCTCCTCTTCTTTTCTCTTCTTCTCCTCCCGAATTTGGGCGATCCGTTGTTTCTTCCTCTCCAGTTCAGCCTTCAGCTCACTTTTGTCAGACATGCTGCAGGAGGAAGAGGATGTGTTATGTGACAATGAAGAGACTCTTCAGGAAATGGCACGGCCATATGAATGGTTCCTTTGAATTTTTATGCGTTATGTCATTGCAGTTAATTTGCTTCATTCACAATATGCAGCTCCGACCAGAACCATTAACTAAATGTTTTAATGTAATTACGGGGGGATGTAAAGGGGGTTTAGTGGGACGACAGCTTCATTTTTGGAAACATCTAATATGTCATTGAGCAATACACACCGGCATAGTTCTGGGCCGTGTTCATAGGCTGTATGTGCGCTCCACAAAAATGCATGATACGAGCTATTTTTATGGCTCCTTCTAACCTTTAGAACGTGGAAACAATGGGCATTTCAGGGAAAACACTGTTAAATATTAATAGGGGGAAATCTCTTTTGAATGATCCTTATTTATATCATTATGATATTATTATCAGATTATAATAACTCTATCACCCCTAAAGTCCAAGACAGCACTGAGGTCTTTGTACGTACCAATTATAACTTATGAATCAGCCCTGAGCAAGAGACTGTCTCAGCCAAAGTTTGTTCTGCCAACACTTCAAAGCCACACTGCAGATCTACCTTAATACCAAATCCACTGGCTTATAACTTGATTAGTCGATTAATAGAAAGAACATTTTTAATAATATGAACTAAAACACATTTTCAAGCAGAAAACTGAAACACATTCTTGGCTCTCAGTATCTTAAATGTGAAGATGACCTCCTTTTCTTTGTCTCGCATCGTGGTTAAATAAATATCTTTGAGTTTTGGGCTGCTGGGTGGATACAGCTTAATCAACAGGGAAGAATAGTGATTGTTCAGAACCTTTCTCTACTTGATGCAACTTGTATCTGAAACAGGTAGAAACGCTTTCATTGGTTTGACAGTCACTTTGGCAGAAGACTTCCTTTCTACAGACTCATGGCCAAGCAGCTTAAAAAGACATATCCAACAACCGCTCATTAAACACTATAAATAATGCACATAAACCCTCTTTCTGTTGAACACAGTTGCAAAGCTCACCTCTCAGCTGGGGTGTGCAGCAGTAGCTGTGCAGCATTAGTTAGCCCTGGGCCTGTCATACTGGAAAACATGTGAACACCGAGCAGCTCTTCATAACAATGTCCCCCTTTATCTGTCCTCTCCGTAAAGTCACGGCTCACAATGAACGACTTCAGGGGGCTGCATTATCCTCCCAGAAAATAACAAGAAGCTGTAAGGTAGGAAATTAACTCCTAACCCAAACATAACCATTACTATCAATTATTCTGCCTCTCACACTTATATATATGCTCAGGTCACATTCACGTCCTAATCCTATTTAAACTGCGTCCATAACAAGTTGGACAGCCGAGATGCTCCCACACATCTCCACCCACCGCATCTACCAACTCGGATAAAAAACGAAAAACACCTATTATATCTATTTCACCTCCAATTTTTATCATTATAAGTCGACAGTTTAGCGTTAGGACTGCTCTCCGCCGGGTGACGGACGTGTCAAACATCTTTATAAGCTAATGGTAGGCTGCACAGTCGGCTCGCAGAGCTGCTAGCTTAGCTTCGTTAGCCGTGTTTGTCTCCATGGCAGCGGCCGGCGGGCCTGCAGCCCTTCTAATTAACGGTGAGCGCTTCAAATCATCACCCGAGTGTCCCCGCCGCCCCACCCCGCTAACCGACGCGGTGACGGGCCGCGCGGTGAGGAGGCCGCGCTGAAATACCTGGTATCAGATGCCGGGGTTGGACGGAAAGGTGACAATAGTGTCCAGTTTCGCGTTGGCTAAGAGCACAGGGGAGTGATGGTGGATGAGACTGATGATGCTGGAAGAGAGGCGGTAGCTCAGCCCGCTGCGCCCGCCCTCTTCCTCGGCGGTGGGAGCAGCAGTGAAAAAGGAGCGCTACCGCCCCCCGCAGGCTGGCACCCAGCTGCAGGATTGTCTCTGATGACAGGATGACATGTCTGTGTGCCTCTGTTAGGATGGAGCAACAAGTATCATGAGTATTATTATTTATTATCATTATGAGAGTTATTACGTTTTTTAGATAGATGGATAGAAGATCTATTTTATTGATGGTGTGTGGGGAATTATTTTGTTATAGCAGCACAATCAACAGTACATTAAGGCTTATAAATTAAAAGCACAATTGCATATCTGGAGAATATCAGTACAAAATAAATTATCTATCTATCTATCTATAATATATATA
>JBAJHX010000062.1:14780144-14791400 GCA_037176925.1 Amniataba percoides
ATGTATGTATATATGTATATATATGCATATATATACATATATATATCATAGAGATCTGCAGAACAAATCCCTGAATATAATGATTATAAAAGGTAAAACAGGCATGCAAAAATGGCAGTGAATAATGTACACAATGTATGTTTGATATTTGTTTGGTATCAACAGTATGTAAGTTGACATATGGGGTGAACTGTGTAAAAGGTTGCAATGATTTCCTAAAATGTTTTTTGGTTTAATGTTACTGCTACTGTTTTCACTGCTGTGGATGCTGAATACTAAGATAATTTTAATGGCTTTATAGAATGTCAGTGAATATGGTTTATAAGAGAGTTTTCAAAGTGGCTGGTGAGTCTCCACAGGTGGGGCTCCAAACAGTTTCAGGGGAGGCTCAGAAAATGGAAGTAACAAAATATCACATAAAGAGGAGATCGCGTAGAATAGCCTAAATGTGTGTGAATTTGTGTGAGACATACAGTAGTTTTTGGGGAATGTTTTTTCCAACATTCCCAGGATCAGAAACTAAATAATACTCCAGGACAGCCTTTTTTTAACGTCTTTAGTGTTGTCTGAAGTTGTGTTAAACACTAATATTAGTCCACTTTGGCTCAAACATTATTATGATCCAATAGGCATCAAGAAATTGCACAAAACGTAATACACTTAATATTTCAGAGTATAAAAAATTGTAATCTGACAAATAACTGAGTAATGTTTATTAAGATAGCAACATACTACTTAAAGCATCAAAAGAATACACTACATAGAAAAATGTATTATATTGCTGTATTATTATCACTGATATATTAATACAGAAGCAACATTTGAAAGTTTTTATCTACTTTATATACAGTAAAGTTATTTAGTGAATAATATTTATCAAATTGTATTAATTAATTAAGTGTTGCTGTTTGTTATTAACCTTCAAAGTAATTAGAAAAATATATTGGCAATTAAAATGTGAAAAAAAATCAAATCAAATCAAATAGAAGGATGCAGAATGACATGACACTGAAATTACATATGAATCACATATGTTTAATATAATTTGTAAATAATTTTTTATTGCTTTTTTATTGTTTATATTCCATACAAAAGTTTGCTGTGGATTTCTTATCAACACTGGTATGGACAAACAACAGAATTCATGTTCAAGGAAGCACTATGGGCATGAAAGCATCTTTTTCTTGATTGTCTGTCCTGTAAATCACTTGATGATCTTTGGGTTTAATGTTGGTTTGCTCACAGTCCTGCCCTGGTTCGGCCTTGTGATTTACTGTTGTGGTTACCCTGCTCAGAAGGCTTGGATTTCTTCAGTATTTTTACTCTTCGGGAGCTGGATCAGCATAACGGAACGGGTCATAAAGGTCACGTTTGAAGTCGTACGGGTCAAAGTAAGGGTTGAGGGCTTTCTGGGTGGGTGGTGCTGTTGGGACACTTTCCTCTGGTTTTGCCTCTTCCTCTTTCTCCACTTTCTCCTCAGCTGGCGCCTCTGGTGCAGTTGTTTCCTTGATAGGGCGAGGGGGGTGGTCGATGAGGCAGTCGGGGTCCCAGTACGGGTCACAGTCATACTCCATACCTTTAACAATGATGGGAGGGGGAGGAGGAGGAGGCAGGACAGCCTTTTTGGGGGCAGGAGGAGCCGGGGGCGGTTGGGGAGGAGCAGCGGCCTTTATCTCCTCCTCTGTTTTGGGTCTGCAGGCGGGGTTGACTCGTGGGTCACACAGCACTGGCATGGCCCCTGTTGGCAGGTAGACTATCTGAGGCTTGCACAGCGGGTCTTTGGGGTTACACAGGTAGATCCTCTGAGCATTCTCCAGAGGGTCCGGTGTGGGAGCAGGGGTGGTGGGAGGTGGAGGAGGCTGAGTGGTGGTAGTTGGTGCCGCAGTGGTGGTCAGTACACCCAAGACGCTTTGGTAACTGGAAGCATCCGGGCCATAGGTCAGCTCCATGTGACGCATCTGCTGATACAACATCCTGATGCGGTCGATCTCATAGATCTGATTGGGAAACAGAGAAACGTCAGAGGCATCCAAGCAGAGGCACATGTGTAAGAGTCTATGATCTACTTCCACTTACTCCTTCCACGTGTCCAATGCTGTTGTAGAAGCGGTAGTAGGACTGGAAATCAGGAGTGCTTCGGTACCACTTTGGGTCAGTGCTCCTCTTGGGGCGAGAGTTAGTCAAGAAGTTGTGCGCCTGAGCAGAGCCGATGCTAAGTGAATTCCCTGTGAAGGAACACCAAGGCACGAATTATAAAGGGAAAAAACAGTTCTGCTGCTATTTGAATTCTGATGTGTAATGTAGTTTGTTTTTAATGACTCAAGAAATTTACTGAAACATTTTCTTAAAACTTTTTATTATTTAAGATTAGCAGTGACATTAAATCCTGCAGATATAAAATTAGAAGTGTAATAGCTATGGCAATTTTCTTGTTGTTATGCTGAGCTAAGTTACAGTATAACAGTTATATGAAGACAATATCACTTTGCTTTTATGATAGTAATAAAAGCAAAGTGCTAGTGTTATCTACTGCTTACATGTCTTATATACATGTCCCTTAAATATACAATTTATTCGCAACACTAGAAAAATGACTGTATATCTGTATCTCTATTGTCTATTTCTGATTAGCAAACAAATTTGTATATATGATAAGATTGTAAAATAGATTAAATACCTCCTGGATTCTTTATTTTCTCCAGAGATGTTGCATCCAGGAAACCTGGAGGGAGAATATGTTAGACACTCAATCAAACAACATCACATATTCAGATCATGACCAGTGCTGTCAACAGGCGTATTTTTTTCAGCCAGATGAAAAAAGAATAATTTCATGCATTTTACAAACCTGGCATTAATAGCAGGTAGCACAGTGCCCTCAACAGGGACACCTGGGAAATCATCCTAAACACCTGCAATAATGACACAGAAATCCTGATTATTTTGCATTCTGTCCAACACCACTGCTACTGGTGTTCACAAAAGGACTAACAAATAAGTATTCATAATGCACAATGACAGCTCAAAAACAAAGACATGCAATAGTACCCAAAACTATGCACTTTAATCACCAGAGCAAAACCTATGTGTATTGGAAAAAAAATCATCATATAAGATTCATATAAGAGTATATTTCATTTCACGTTACTACGGAACTTTACACTTACAGTAGCAATCCTAAATCTTTTGGTTTGACATTTGAAAATTATGTTTTGAACAGTTAAACACAGAATTTTTCTCAAAATTCTTCTTTGTTGTTCTTCTCTGCGTCATGGCAAGTGAGCTGATAAAGCAAAATAGATATAAAAATTGCAAAGCAAAAGCTTGAACAGCCTTACTCTTAAACTTGACAGGGCTACCAGAGCAAGAAAGAAAACCTGCTCACCTGCTGCTGCATCTCCCTGGTCCTGGTCTAAGCTGCTCCACATCATAACTGTTCATAAATACTGCTGTTAATACCGGGGCCTCTCCATTGGCCACTGAACTGCAAGTAGGCCTAACTCCACCCCTCATGCATTTGCTGTTGAGACGTGGAAGAGCTCATTAGCACACTGAGCATGCACCAGCAGTAAAAGTCCAACTTCAAACAAAATGTGACTCCTTGTGAAGCCACGAGGCGTAACAGCAGGGCACCGACGGGGTGCATAGGCAGTCCAGTCTGTGAGCTCTTTCCATGGGAGTCTTAGTGATTGAAACCTTCAGTGGGGGTAGAATTTGTGCATTCAAAAACCCAATAATTCCCTAAATCTATAGCTGCCAAACATGGATTTCTCTTATTGTTTTATGGACCAACTGTGCAAAATGCAGCCACGTGCACTGTGCCACTTCCTAATTCTTGACAAAACATGCCTGGCAGGTAAAAATTAACCCTCTGTCCCAAAACAGCTGGATATGTCCTTTTAACTTTGGTCTTGGCCAGTGAAAAAATAGAGGGGGAGCCGCGTCAACTGCTGTTTAAGTTCCCAAGAAATATGCAGGAATTATGGGCTAGCTTGTCCAAACACCAAGTCAATGTGACACAGCCTGGGAAATGTTGTTTAGAGGCTTTATAATGCTGCGTTTATTAGTTTCCACACTGATACACACATTCTTGATAAACATGTTATAAAGCTATACATTTGGATGCATGTTTCAAACAATTCTGCAGAACGCAGACAAAACAACGAGAAACTAATGTTCATAATAAAATACAAGGACAAAAACAAACAATATTTAGAAGTTTGAAATGTTGTTCTCCCTATTTGAGATCAGGACATTAGTTTGTGCTCAGCTATTCCAGTCAATCCAGGATATAATGTGATGTGTGTGTGGCCAGTGTGAAACTACATGTTAAACAACCACACATTCATACATGATGTTAAATCTTAACAGTGACCACCACATACAACATGCAGTGGTCATAATCTGTCCAAATTGAGAAACTGAATATTTTAGGAGATTTAGATTTGCTGTATTTTACTTTCTTGTCACTGTCTTCTAGCTTCCGTCCGTGCTGTTCTGTGCCTGCCTGCTCGGTGTTTGTCATTTCAACAGCGAGGCAAATTCTCTCCTTCAAACCAGCAGGTGAGGCTGCGATCAAAGAGTGCAAGACGGAGACAGGGAGTCTATAGGGGTACTACCAGGTGGCTAATGGTGAACATCATACTGTAATTGCTCTGTGCACATGAAAAAAATGGAGGGGTAAGGGTACCAGTTATTCTTAAATGGCAGACATTTATTTTACCTGTATGCTGGGACAACCAGCCGCCTCACAAAATAAATCAACACATTTTCAGGGTTTAAGTAGGGCAAGGAAGCTTATATTAGCCTCAGGGGCCTCATACAGCTTTTTCGTGATTTCTGCAGGCCTATGTGGTGTATTACCTGCATGTATTGACAACATTTAATTAGAGTTATTTAACAACAAACTGAGACATTATTTTAGCACTCGTTACCAGTAGATGATAGTGAATGAAAACGGTTTGACAGGACACTGAAGAGATAAAAGAATGAAGTACATGCTGCAATGTCTTTAAAAAGGACTAAACAGTTAGTGTTAACCAAGGTATACAATGTTGAATGCTACGATTTTTTTAAAGAGTTGCTTGTTGAAGAACAAATCATTCTCCTTGTTGGCATTAAGCACATCTTAATAGCAGTGAATCACCTTATTGCTGTCTGTTTTTTTATTCTAATTCAAAGCAGTAATGAAGGAGTGTGAGGTGTAGCTGCATTACTGCAGTGTAGACCTGCTTTTGTTGCACAACTTCACCACCACCTTCAGGGTATCAATTATCGTAACGTGTGCCCCTCTGATCTTCAAGTGAAATTACACCTTGTCCTGGAGCACTCTGCGGGACACAAGAGGTTTGACTGGAGAGTGATGTTTTCAGCTCAGTGCCATTCATTCCACAGCTACGGTGCCTCTGTGCTCCCAGCAGCAATAAGGCACATTAGCTCGGATCAGCAATATTAGAAATATTGGCCATATTACCACTATGCATGTCAGAAGGTGATGCTGATGAGTTTTAACTTTGTGAAACTTTGCACATAAATGGATGAGGCCTCTCTCTTGTATGGTACAGAAAGACTTTTACAGCACAGTCAAATGGACTCTCAGCTATTGTATAAACACAGCTGACCCTAAGTTGGTCTTATGTCTGTTCAGACAGCAGGTACCAAACCTCAGCTAAACTTCAGCTACACCATGTCACTTTCAAAACTGTGTGATTATTTATGATTTTCACACAACCACATTTATTTGTATTTCATTATTTATACATATATATTAATAATATTCTTACAGTCAAGGCTGTATAGCTTTGCATTATTTGATTGACTTGGTGCCCAAAAGTTACAGTTTAATAAAGGAGGCTAGAACCTGCCGTATGATGGTAAGAAAGGCACATAGTACTTATGACACACTGAAGCGCTGGAATAGAAAAGCGCCATCACTGATGTTATTGGCAACACCTCTGCTTTGTGACACATACTGAAAAGCAGAGGGGAGCAGAAGTTCAACACTGAACTTGTGTTTTCTGCGGTACTTATATTTTAGATCTCTATTTGATGCTACCTCATACTTTATTTCTACTGTGTTTCAGGGAAAATATTGTACAGTTTGCTCATGCTATTTCAGAACTACAATTACCATTTAACTTGTAGACTGATATTTTATATATATTTTTTATCTGATCAGTTAATAAAATATGTTTCTTTTACTTTTGTTGCTTAAGTGTTGCTGCTAATACTTAAACTACCGGCAATACTTTTACTTAAGTAAGGTTTTAAATTGAATTGATTATTTTTGTGCTGGGATACTGATACTTTTATTCAGTAGAATTCTTAGTACTAAAAAAGATAAATAAAACTTACTCAAATTACTGTCTAGTCGTTGAAAATTTGTTGAACAGTATTTTAATGTGGGAACAAAAGATACATAAAGAACTGAGAATAGGCTGCATGTCATATTTTACTACATAATCCCGACAAGGATCAGTGAAAACTAACAATAATACCAGTTATCTTGTTCACAATATTAAACAATATTAAAAGTCTGTTTTTTTACTGTAGTTTGTATTATTTGTTTATTAACTTGTAACTAAAGTTAAGAGATAAATGCAGAGGGTTACTGACGGACATGTAGCGTCTTTCTGCTACTCTCAGTCTCTCCACTCGGCGGCAGCACGTTGCATCACCGGAAATGTCTGCCTCGTGATGTCACTTCCTGTCAGACTGCTGAAGTTTTGTAGTTCCTGTGTAGTTGACCTGTCAGCGTTGTAGTACGAGCTGTCACTGCTGAGTATTTCACTGGACTTCTGCTGGTTGTAGTTTTCCTCCAGCGACACAGCGAGCAAAGAGGAGCAGAACTTTCGGTATTTACTGTTTTTTCGTCTTGTTGCTGGCTGGTGTCAACCAGCGAGCTAACGGCTAAAGTTAGCCAAGAAGCAGCCTGACAGCTAGCAGGCTAACTAGCGTCGTTAGCTCCTCTCTCTTTTCCCAGTCCTTTGCTGACAGTAGGACCCGAGGAAGCCGCCCACTGCTGCAGAGCAGCACTCCGGATAAAAAAGTGAGAGGTAAGTGAACAGAAAGCAGCTTTTTGACATTACCTCTCACTCCTATCCGCGTTTATCTTCACCCGAAATAATCGGGTTTGACAGATGAGATAACAACTAGTAACAACAACACAACTCCTGTCAGCTGCTTCCAGGTCGCTGCTTTCACCTCAGCTTCCACTTTTGACAACTTCTGGCATATCTGTGTGATTCTGTAGCGATCCCGAGCGTTATCATTACAATAAACAGTGGGAACATTATGTGAAAAGCAGCTGAAGGCTGTGGTGCTCAAAGTCTGGTCCGAGGACCGACAGGAGGCCGGGGAGGAGTCCATTGGCCCAAGAGCAAAATGGGCATTTGATGCGTCTACTTTACTTAAAGTGCTATTACAACACACAGCTTTGCTTGTTTAATGCCCTCATGTCCACATGATTACACACAAAACTACAGTTTACAGTTATCAGTCTTCAAGCGGAAACCACCAGTAGATTATTCAGATAGGAAAGAGATAACTATGCAGGAGCACTGATTAATCACCATCACAGACTTTTATCAAGCAAATTGTCAAACATTCTGCTTCTCAGATGTGTGGATTTACTGATTTTCTATATTTGTTTGACTAGATTGTAATATAATTTTACACTCTGGGGCTGTTGCTTGAAGCAGTATGTGGTGTAAATGTTAATAAAGCAAGCCTTAAAATCGCCCTAGACTTTTCTTTTGTTTGATTGGAGAGTTATTGCATTGCTAAAGACGGTTTAGGCGCCTATCATGTACCCCTGTTGCAGAGCATCAGATTTGGCACTGTCCTTTTGTTGCTTTCTTATTATAGCAGGCTGTTCCAATTATGAAGATGTGTGCTCTTGATGTAAATCTTGTCTGTCAGTGTGTGTGAGCGCTGGAGGGCTTCTCACTCTCAGCGCTCAGCTGTTGCTCAGAGAGGAGGCAGGGGGTGGTTTGTTGAGCGAGAGCCTGGTGTTGGATCGGGTAGCTGTCACCGGCAGGATCGTCGTGTACCGTCACGTCCGTCACTCATTAGTACTGAGTCACACGTTCATGACTGACCTTGCAGCGAAACTCAAGCAAGTGTTGATAGAACCTAATTTGGGGATTAAGAAGTGCCGTGGCCAGACATTTTAATATGAGGAACCTTGCCTTTAATGACCTGTGGCTTCATCTTGGGAGGCGTGCTGGAATGTCTGGAATGGGGCAGAGCCGTCACCCACAACACAGAAAGCCTTGTAATAGGATATCAGCAGGAGCTGCTATTCTTCCTCTAAGTTTGGGCAGGGCTGGATGTCATTGTAGGTGGGATCTGTAAAAGTGTAAAAGAGAGAGATTAATTTATTCTTGTTCTACCAGGACTGTTAAAACTAAGATTTACAGGTTTATTTTGTTCCACACAGTCAATCATTTGACAGAAAATTTTTGGCTTTTTGAGTGCTGCATGTTGGGCTGCATCTATCATTATCAATTGATATGCCATTTATTTTCTTGATTAATCAATTATTCCTTTAGTCAAATATCACAATATATGATGAACTCAAATCAAATTACGGATGTTTAATTTTTCTCAAAACATTTTCAGAACTATAAGTGATTTAAAGTTTTGTTTTTTGATATTCTCACTTCTGGAGTTTGTGTTTGTTCAGAGAAGCACTAAACATAACATTTTGTGCGGTCACAAGAAAGTCATCCAGCTGGCTGTTACTTACAAAACACAATCAGCTGAAGTTTGCAGAAGCAGAGCAGTATCATCTGATGCCAAACGTGCTAAACTAACTCCTCATAGCTGATGTCTGGAAATGTGATGTGAAGGCTGGACATGCTTCATTTTCTGCATGTTCAGGAAAAAACTGTGGAAAAAGGTGTTTGCTTAATTTTCAGTCGAGCTTTAAATGTGTGCCCCTGACAGCTAATATCTTTTTATACATTGTGTCCTGCTGGTTGAGCGAGTCACTGCATTCTCCCCTTGTTACTAGGTCAAGGTTGGCCTGCCATAAAGTCATTGACGTCTAGATTTACAGTCTGTTCTATGTGCTATATATAATGTTAACTGGAATTATGTAACATACAGTTCATGTTCAGAATGTGAACTTTATACAGACTTAAACTGAGGGGCTGCATCTGCATTTGTGTGTCACTTTTTTTTTTTTATCACACAAAGTGGTGTATGTCGTGTGTTTTCATTGCGTTTGCCGTGCCCTTTGACACAGATGGAGGCCCAAAGCTCCAGCGAGCTGCTGCTGTCCCGAAAGAGGAGAAGAGAGGGCTCCAACGGGGAGACAGAGGAGGGAGAGAGGCTTGTGAAAATCCCCAGATGTACTGTGGTGAGTCAGCTGTGTGTTTGAACTATCACTGACGAGCATGTGCAAGCCACTCTGGCTGTCTGTATGTGTATGTATGACATGCTTGTGATCCACTGACAGAAGGATGAACACTTATGAAATGTGCCACAGTATGAAAACACGTCAGGGATTTTTTTCTGTTGTGACTCTCTTGAAAGGTTTGAAATGAGAGTTTTTATCTGTTGTCTGCTTCTTGTGTCTGACTTTACGTTCAGATTGTTCCAGGAGCAAAAATGTGTTATCATTTTATTTTATCCATCCAAGGAAGATAAAATGATTTACGATGGTGAACAGTTGTAATTTTTGTGTGAATAAATACATCCTGAAATCTTTTGGTGTGGGTCTTTTAGGGATTGAAGCACCCTGCACCTTTCGCAGATGAGCTGGAGCCAGCTGATGGAAAACCCTATGAGCGAGTCAGCATGGAGGAGGCTAAGAGGGGAACACCACGTGAGTCTGATTCTTTCAATCTGAAATGACATTCATTGGCAAAGTCTCAGTCTAACTGACTCTTCCGTGTTTTCCTTTTTTTCCTCATGTTTCCTGTTCATATTCTCCCCACTTTTTCTCCAAAATATCTGTAAATGTCTTCTCAGCCTCACAAACAAGTACAATTTTTAGCGTCATTCTATTACATAATAAATCTGCATGTCTCGTCTCTTCTCTCTCCATCCAGCCGACAGACCGGTGCGGGTGTATGCAGATGGCATCTTTGATGTTTTCCACTCGGGTCACGCCAGAGCCCTCATGCAAGCTAAATGCTTGTTCCCAAATACGCACCTCATCGTAGGAGGTAAGTGTCTGCATCTCTGTGGGCTCTCATGTCAGCAGACGTCTTTCATAAGCATGAAACTCAAAAAACAGGAAGAGCGTCAAAATAGTTCCAGTCTGATGATTTCAGACGGAAATGTTGGATAACATTTCCGTTATCCAGGGAGTTCATCAGTTAAAAGTACAAGAGGAGGAAAGTTAACTGTGGGATGGTAAAAGATATTTCTAGATGGTTTATTTTATACATGTTGTCAGCGTTGTCCACTACCACATTATGACTGTTTGTGATCGTTCTGAAAATGGGAAGTATAAACCGGAAAGTTCATTCCTTACATCACAGGAAAAACAAACTGAAGCAACAATAACACAGAGCAGAGTTAATTCCAATGTTCACTGTTTTCATTAGTATCAGTTAAAGTAATTTCTGTATTAAAAACCTCTGACAAATCATCTCACACTATATTGTGTGTTTTTTTTCCTTCCATTCAAAGTGTGCAGTGATGACCTCACCCACAAATACAAGGGCTTCACAGTGATGAATGAGGATGAGCGCTACGATGCCATCAGACACTGCCGCTATGTGGACGAAGTGGTGCGAAACGCTCCCTGGACGTTAACGCCAGAGTTCCTTGCAAAACATCGCGTGAGTGGACAAAACAAAAACAAAAAACACAAAAAGAAAGGAGTCTGTTTATTGAAATCCTGAGTTTTTTAAATGTCTATAAACTGTCCTTTTTATTAAAACAATGTGAAAGAATGAGTTGGCAAGGTACCATCCTCGATCACCTGTAACTTTTTCCCTGCTGTTTTTGTGTGTGTATTTCTGTTTTTGTATAATTTGTAGATCTGAATCTACTGTGTTGATGTATGTTATAATGACCTCTCCAGATTGACTTTGTGGCCCACGACGACATCCCGTACTCTTCAGCGGGCAGTGATGACGTGTACAAACACATCAAAGACGCTGGTGAGTAAAAAAGAAACCAAGAGTGTTTGTGTGGTACGGAAATAATGACAGGATGAAGCTCAGTATTTACTACTGCTTCTACTGCACATATGGCACTTCACTTTAAAATATATTGTGATATATGTATATATATATA
>JBAJHX010000062.1:14791762-14814670 GCA_037176925.1 Amniataba percoides
TATATATATATATATATAATATAATCGGATCAACTATCCGATTGCTAGATCAAGATCAGGAAGCATCTCAGTGGGGTTTTTTTTAATGTAATTGAACTGAGCTGCAGAGTTCCTTCTGTGCCTCCATAAATCAGACAAGGAAAAAAAAGATCAGTTTAAACTTAATTCAATCTATAAACTGCAGACGGAGTGTATCTATTCATACATCTGTCTGATCACTGCTCACCTTTTTTCATCCTCACAACCACGTCTGCTCCTCCGCAGGTATGTTCGCCCCCACCCAGAGGACGGAGGGCATCTCCACCTCTGACATCATCACACGCATAGTCCGTGACTACGACGTGTACGTCAGACGTAACCTGCAGAGGGGATACACGGCTAAAGAACTCAACGTCAGCTTCATCAATGTAGGAAAAGTTTCTCTGGTTTAATTGTGCGATAATTTGTGTTCAACAGGTGTCCGTTACAGACTTACCATCTTATTTTTGTTTTTTTTCCACCTTTTCTGTCCCCATTTCTAGGAGAAGAAGTACCACTTGCAGGAGCGCGTGGACAAGGTGAAGAGGAAGGTACGCGACGTGGAGGAGAAGAGCAAAGAGTTTGTCCAGAAGGTGGAGGAGAAGAGCATCGACCTCATCCAGAAATGGGAGGAGAAATCCAGGGAGTTCATTGGCAACTTCCTGCAGATGTTTGGCCCTGAGGGAGCTCTGGTAAGGATGCTGATGATGTTTGTTCGCCTTCTTAACTACTATTGAATCAGGCAGCAGGACTGTGAACGCATCTTTACACTGTTGATGGCCTGAGAGACATGAAGCTGAGAGAGGGAAGGTTTAATAATATATGACAAACACAACCTGGAAAAGCAATAGTCACTCATGTAATGAAACATGAAGGCACCCCTAATAGTTTTACTATAATTAGGTTATTTAGTTGAAATAAATCACATTTTTGGAATGAATTCATCATTTCAATACATTTCCTTTACTGAAATGATATTTTACTGAGGTGAAACATGAATACTTTGACTTCACTCACCGCAGGGATTTCAGTCTTGCTTGTAACTCACTAAATGAAGACTTTGTTCCACCTCTGTACTGGTATGAGCTTAACTACTGACTCTTAGAAATTATGGAAAACATTTGTGAACCAAAAGATAATCATTAACCTAAAATCCTATGGGATGCTCCAGAATACACAAAGAAGTGTGCAGGAAATATTTCATACCAGTGACCGGACGTTTGACAAGATCTGATTGTGTTCATTTTTTATGAAGGAATGTTTTGGCATTATGTGGAAGGTGCTAAAGTTTGATACCAGTGTGTGTTAAATATGTAGCTCTGGTCCTCTCATGTGTAACTCCTTCATGTTTCCGTCTCTGCAGAAACACATGCTGAAAGAAGGGAAGGGCCGCATGCTGCAGGCCATCAGCCCCCGGCAGAGCCCCGACAGTAGCCCCACCCGCGAGGAGCGCTCCCCGTCTCCCACCTTCCGCCTCCCCTTCTTTACCAAGACCTCCCCGCCCCCCTCGCCCCCGCCGCACCACAGCGGCGCCCGCGGATACCTCATCAGCGAGGACGACGACGAGGATGACGAAAACTAGAACGCGTTCTCCGACTGCCTCGCTGTCGTCAAAGCCACAGTCAGCACTACCGGTTAACTGAGCTGTCGAGTAACGCGGGTTTTCATCAAGCTCCTGCTTCCAATTTTCTTTGTCGTTGTTTTTGTTTGTTTATGATTTTACTTTGACATTTAGAACTTCAGTGTCACGTTAACTGTAACAGCCACTTTCCTCACAGCTCTTGTTTTTAACAGCCACTTTTTGTTCTTTGTGTAACGGTCAGTAAAAGTCACCACTAGTCACCTGAGTTCTTTGAAAGTTAGTCTCCTTTGATCACAGTCACTTTTGATGTTGAGTTTAGTCGTCACTCACTGTCACTTAAGAATATTTGCAGGGGTTACACATGGTGCACTCTTCAGTCTGTGATATTCTTATGGCTGGCAACGCGGTGAGGTAGGAGTTTGTGATTTTGTTTGTGTCACGGCTTTAGCAGGAGGGCTCGCAGGTTTTTCGGTCACTTGTCGGAACAGCACACGTAGTTTGCCGCAGACCTGGACCTCATGGAGACACTGTCAAATTTCTCTCCAGGGGGGAAACGTCTGTCAGAGCCGGTCAGAAAACTGGACATTTAAATGATCAGCTCATGTGGGGCAGTTAATATTCTGCTCATACTAACAAGAAACCAACCTGTTTTTTTTTTTTTTAAATAACAGGGAAACTCCAGATTACATCAAAAGAGATTAATCTGAGAGTCAAGTGTTCAGCGTCTACTAAACAGCAGTTTTTTTTTTCCCCCACGTTTTTCCGCCTGCTCTGGGGGCTTTGCGTGTCTGTGTGTATGTGCATGCGATGTTCATGCGTGCAAGCTCTTGCGTTGGCATGTTTGAAATGTTTTCTGTCAGCATTCTCCATCTGTCGACAGGTCCGGGTTCAGCTTTTGACTTCATTGCATAATATGGTAATAAAATGTGCTTTTAAGTGTTTTTGTCTGCTGACAAGAATCAGTCTTTGGAAGACTAGTTTCAAACTGGGCGCCTCTCTCGCCTTAGAGAAAGTGCTGGAAGGACGACCCATATAAATGTTGATGTAGAAATACTTATTTTTGTAGATTTTTTTGTTTTCTTCGTCTTTATCCTCTGTACAGATAACGATCTTAATCACCCATGTTTAGAAATGCTTTGACAGTCTGGGCAGTGGATCAACATTGAGCAAGAATGGAGTCATATATATTTTTTTGTAACACAGATCCTGCCTCACCTGTAGGGAAGTAATAACTTTCATCAGATACACTTGTGATGGCGAGTATCAAGTTGTCGATATATCAAATGAGACCTTAGAACTGTCAAAGTGCCCTGTGTCTTATTAGAAATGAAGTTTTTTGGTGAGGTGGAGTTAAAAAGCACAAAACAGGATTCCTCCTCATTGGTCACACAGGACAAAATACACAAGGCCTTCCCAAAAAAAAGTGTGTTTCTAAATCTTGCAGCGATCTACAGGTGAACCGCGTCCGCATCAGATCAACATTTTATGTAGCTACCTCCTCTCTTCCCTGAACCGCCTCAGTTTCCTACCATGAGCACAAAGTACGAGCATTATCCCCCCCCTCCCCTCCCCTCTTTTCTGAAGAGCCATTGTTGCTGCACTGAATGAAGCAATGTGATGGGGTCAAATATTTGAAGATTTTTCTGGCCTGCGTGCGTGTTGTCCTGCATCTCAAGTGATAAAGCATGTCTTGTGTCTCTTATATAACCGAAAAATGAAACATCCACAGGTGAGCTGTAGATATTATGCAGTTCTGTTACATGACTCTAACAAATGTACACAGATGACTCAGAGCCGTTCTTGGCTTGATTTCCCAAAAGCACTCATGGTTCAGATGAATCTTTCAGCAGCGACAAAAGACAAACGTCTGTTTTCTCAAGTGTGTGAGAATCTCATTTGAATGTTGGAAAATAACTGCAAAGGATTCCCACGCTTACAAAATCCCACTTCTGGTATTAAAAGTACAGAACGAGTACAATTAGTGGAAGAAATCTAGGCTGGATTTTTGGTGCTAAGCTGCTTTTGGGAAGCCTCGCCTCAACTAGTATGGACTCCTTCCTTCTCAAAATCAGTGTGAACTTCTGGGTAACAGCCTGTCCACGTCACGAGTTTGAGGTGGCGAAAGCTGGAGGGGCAAGCCAAGAACAGCCACTACTGCTAGATATGAAACGTAGTGTTTTAAATCATGTATTATTTTACTGTTTGGGTTTTTTTTTTTGTTCCATGTCCTGGATGTAGACAAAGAGCAAGACAGGAAAAAATATATTACACTTGTTGGCCAAAGCATCCTCTGACTTTGCCTGATTATTTTGTCTACTGTAGTTAAATCTAACTGCTAACTGATTTTCTGGATTGAACATGTATGCATAATTGCTAGGATCAGGGAGTTTTTACACCTTCAGAGCCAGTTTGAACACGTGTAGTCTGTTTGGCCACAATACTCTCAGTTCAGCTCTGTTTATTTTTAATTGTGTAAAAAAATGAAAACGTTTTGAGCAAATGCTTGTTAAAAGAATGGACAGGATGGAAAGTGGACTAACCAAAGTCACGCTGCAACAATTATCACCCAAAATCCATTCTTCTTACGCTGACCCCTCCCTCACTAGACAATAATCGAGAGGAAACAGTGACAGAATAGAATTAGGACGGCCCAAAATACTGACTAAATGAAAAACACACAGGCGGCTTGGTTACATAGTCAGATTTTATTGGACAGAACGGTCACCAGGGCTACAAACATGAAGAAGCAGACAGTGACGAGGCAAACACCAGGGGGAGACCTCACCTCACTGCAAGACACACACACACACCCTGTGCCAGATTTCCCCCGGAGCATCTTCGAAGCAAAAACAGCGTGACAAAGTTGATCTTGGCGCTTTGAGGAAATTGGAAAATTGGATCGGGTACAACCTTATCGAGATGATGTTCGAAACTCAAAACTGGAATGGAATGTTTCCCCTCCCTCCATGTTTTAACTTCACTTGGACCTTACTGCACTGAACGCTGGTAAAACTAATAGTGGGAAAGACACAATACACTCTCCAGGAAGTACAAAAACAGCTCAGTCTCTCCCCTAACTACCCGTAAGAGACTTTGAAATGAGACCTCTTGATCCAAATGACCAACACCCCCCCACCCCAAAAAAAAAAAAAAAAAAAAAAAAAAAAACAGATCAAATATCAATCAGTCCACAAATACAGGATCAATTTGAAGGGTAGACTCTACTGAGACAGAAGTTCATACGTGGGAACTAGATCAGGGTTCATTTTAACCACGACAGCTACAAATCATCTTAGCAGTGATCGACTCTACGACTTGTGGGGCTTCTAAAGTAACTGGAGAGTAGACAGTGGGACAATAACACTGAATAAACACGGCAGGGCACCCTTTAAAAAGACACAGAATAATGGTGGCTCCGGTCCTCTCCCCCTGGTCCCCACCTGCATCACTCGTCTTTTTCTTTTTCGGACACCAGTTGGTTTACAGGTTTACTCATCACTACGAGATATATACGATACAATGGTTCACATTTTTTGCATATATCTGTGCATTATATCATATTTACTTTTTTTTTCTTCCTTTTTTTGTTTTTTTTAAACGATGTAAATTCAATCTCCAACACCTAGTTAGGAGGGGTTGAGGGAGGGTAGGGGAGGGGAGGGATGTATGAGAAAAGCTATATGGATTGGGAAGGGGACAAAGTAGGAAGGGGCAGAAGAAAAAAATCTTAACAAGATAGATGAGAAGAAAGTGGTCAGTTCGCTGCCTGGAGGGGGGGTGGGGTCGTAGGCGGGGGTCGAACTTTAGCAGCGTGTTTCGTAGATGCCGGAGCGGCCGATGTACCGCACCCATTTGATGACGTCGTGGTCACTGTAGTTGAGCTTGGACTCAAACACCTTCAAGTAGCGCACCTTCAGACCAGAGGGGGCGAAAGGGACCTGCCGAGATGAGACGAGGAAGAATTCAGATGAGAAACGAGTCGGGGCATGCTGGGAGTTGCCAGGCCACACACAGGTCGGCTTGTTTTTTGTTGTTGTTTTTTTTTTTTACTGCGGAAGCGACAATCAAGCAGGCCCTGAGCAGGAAGTGTGTGTGTGTAGATGAGGTAACAGGTTGTGATTTGCATGGCGGATACCGGGATCATGTTTAAGCCATTGTCCATTTGCTCTGCTGCCAACTCTCTGATTAGCTGCAGTTACAAAATACTCCCTTACATTAAAATCAGGCAAAAAAAAGCCAAAGGCAAAGTTTCAACCAGTATGAGGTGAAGTGCAACACCAGCCTGTGTGTGTGTGTGTGTGTGTGTGTGTGACTGTAAACACTATGTTCCTTACCTCAAAGTTCATAGAGATGGGAGGCCTGGCCCATTTCTTCTTATCGTTGGTCGGCAGCAGCTCGATCTCAGCGCTGATCTGAGATTCCTTCATCCCAGCCATGCGTTTGATCCTACACACGCACAAACACACAAGATCAGTAAGCTTTGTAAGTGTCGTACACGTTTCAGTAACAGAAGGCATCATTTTGAAACCCTCACAGAAATAAAATAAATGAATTTTTTTTCTTAAGGGTTTTAAAAGAGAAGATAAGCGTGTGTGTGTGAGTTAAACAAACACACACCAAAGAGAAGCTGTTGATCATTAACTTAAAATGTACAGAGTTTACTACTCACTTCCAGACGATGGCGTTCTCACTGGCCTTGTACTTGGCTTTTCCCTTCATACAAATCACCTGCACGCCACTGGTATTGAGGGGCGTTGGGATACGGACCTGAGGAATTGATAGCGACACAGTGTAAGAATAATCACACTTAGTAAATGTGATCGCAGAGACTCCTTAAAAAAAAAAAAAAGAAGACCAGCTTGGTGTTGCTGTTCGTATCCGCTTTACTTTGAGAGCTTACCTCGATCTTTTGGGCCAGCAGTGAGGGTTTGAAATTGGACTTGATGACAACTTTGACCTCCAGTTTAGTGCGGCCAACCTCCCTGACCAGAGGAATAACACGGAACGGCAGGATGATATCTTTAGTGGTGCGATACCTGCAAGAAGGAAAAAACAATATATACTGTAAAAATATATTTAAAAAAAACACACTAAAAAGAAAAAAACTACTGTATACTTTTTACTGAATGTGTAAGTGATTTGTATGTATTTATATCACTTTCATGCCAATAAAGTCTTTTTGTAGAATGATTATTATTTGTTCCTCATTCATGTTTCGTGATTCAACAGTTCATTTAAAGACAGGACAAACTGTGTGTACACAGACTAGTTAATGTTCTATACATTTAACACTGCTTATATAAGTGACTGTCTGTGCTTGTTTGGGTAGCTGAAAAATGAATTAAAAAATATTTTTTAAAAGATTTAAAAGAGTCCATCTACTGACCTCATGAGCTCATACTCTCCATCAGGGGGGATGAAGCTGATGCTACGCTCTGAGTCAAACTTACTGAGGCGCACACACTGGTGGAAAGTGCAGTCGTCAATGGCTATGGACTGCTTCCCACTGCCGGGAGAAACAGCACATCAGACAAACACACACACAAAAGAGAGAAAGATATTAGTTTACTTGATTGGTAATCATTAACAATTTGAAATCATAGCTAATAATTATAGTGACAATCCTCTGAAAGATGAAACTATTACTCTCCCTCAACTGATGTCCATAGTTAGAACATTTAGATGTGAGTACAAATAAAAAAAACAAAAAAAAAAGGACACAACTACTAGTATCAAGACATAAAAACTAAAAACATAAAAATGACACTACTGTGAAATAAAACACAATCCCTGTTAGGTGTTTAAAGGAGTTAAATGTCAAGCAGGTAGGTGTGGGGAAATAAAACAAACCAACCATTCAACAAAACAGGAAAACAACCACCGGGCAGTACACTGAAGAGTTAACAAGGTGTGTTTGATTTGTGTTGAGAGTGTGGGGAGTAACGCTGCATGAGATGTACAGATTCTTAATGTGCTTAAAGGCTTAGACAAGACAGGCGTGTTTGTGTGTTTGTGTGTGTGTGTGTGTGTTGAGGTGGCAGAGGGTGAGGACACTTGTCAGTACAGTACCTTCCTCCCCCTAAATCACTGAGGTACAGCACATAGAAAAGAAAGAGAGGGAAAGAAAGGAGAGATGCATCCAAAGGAAAGAAAATTAAAAAAATAAACTGTAAAGCCTGTCTTGTTGTAAACAGCAAGACAACACTCATAACACAAGACACGTGGCTAACAGACGAGGTGGGCTCTTAAAATTCTGACTCAACAATCAATGTCCTTGTCAGGGTTTTTCCGAGATGGAAATAATAGAAAAGCATCACTCTCGATAAAGACACACTGAACAGCAGGCTATCTAAAAATGACTTCCAGCTCTTGCTTATCAAAACATGATGTTCGTATCTGCTGACCCACCTCTTCCCTGCCTCGTCAGACGCTCCTCCCTTGCCCTGCTTGTCGATGACGATCTTGTCGTTCATGCCAAACTTGCACTCGGGCATGCCGCTCAGGTAGCTCTTCATCACTACCCGGCCCGACACGTGGGCGCTCAGGACCTGGCCTGGAAAACAGGGTTAAAAAAAGGGTTTTTTTTCCTGTGGCTGTGCTACAAATAATTTCATATCCTTGTTTTGAGGAGACTAATTCTGCTCTGTCTTTACAGTAAGTAAAAAACAAAAAACAAAAACAAGGTCCAAAGGTAAACAAACAGGCAATGATGATGAATCCAGACTGAAATGCATTATGACTTTCAAAAGGAGTCTTTTTTTATGATTAAATTTGTATTAATGAAAAAAGGCCTGTTATTTTTAATTTCCTCAAACTCAGTCTGTCGAGGAAGATGTGGTGTGATACAATCGATAAAACTCTGACAGTCATTAAATGGATCTTAATGTTAGATGGAGTGGGAGTGCTTGACCCGAGTTTTGATATCTGAGGCACTGACTCCCTCCAGATCTTCATCTGACAAGTACATTAAGAAATAAGAGACATGAAACAGAGAACTGATGAACTACTGTCACTAGTTGTTCTGAATGATAAAATATCAATAAATCATTCAAGTCAGCAGTCCCCGCCCAGCTTGTTGCTGACGGACCTTGTGGCGACATGAGCAGGTTGACGCTCTCCAGTACATCCAGGAAAAGCTCATTGCGGCGATACTTGATGCCCTCGCGACGCCAGCCGATCTGCCCCGTCACCTGGCTGGTGATCTGAGACTGCTCCTCTTTTGTCTGGTAGACAGGGAGAGAAACTGTATCACTACCGGCAAAAAGAGGAGAGGGCTGACAGACTGACAAGAGAGGCGGCAATGAAAGGGGGTCATTAGCACTGCAGAAAGGGAGGAAAACAAATGCGACATCGTTCCATACAGCGATAAAATTAATTTCCTAAGCTACAGTCTCAGTGTGGTGTTTATTACCTGGTGCTGGTTTGTGAAGTGTCCCAGATCACAGTTGGGGGAAACAAGGAGAGAAAATAAAGTTATAACTTACAGTTAATGACACAATAAAGATGCATTTGTTTCATAAAAATGATGATACAGTGAGTATCTGCAGATCAAGTGCTTCTTTAGATCCCTTCTCAATGTGGGGCTAAAGGGGGACAACATCTAAATCTGTGAAACCAACTCAGCTTAGATAATGTTTGCCACTTAAACAGGCCTGCATCAAAGCTGTCTTCTGATGCTTTGCATCCATAGCATTTTGATAATTTCCATAAAGACACTAGTGTTGCTAAAATTCTGCATCAGTGCAGATATCATTGAATCAGGTGCTCTTTGTTTTAATTGCAGCGCTCTGTATTAAGGAATACTGGAGGCTCCAGTGTAATTAAATGTTTTGTGTATTTGACTGCTACTCGTAGCATTACTGATTAGCCAAAACAAAGAACTGGAAATAGATCAGACCAATAAAATAATCTTGATCTGTCAAATGCAGATCAAGCTAACTGGCTGGGAACATCCCCATAAAATGTCTTTATTACACCTCTATCACCTTTGATTGCCAAGGTCCTGACCTGTACTGAGAAATGCACATATCTAAATATTATTTAAATATGAAGAAAGGGCTATATTAATCTCAATAAGATGATTAAAAAATGATGATAAACCTCGCTTTCAAAGCAAACACTCGTGATAGTAAACTGACTGACCTGTCCCTTAATGCCCTGCTGGGTGATGAAGGTCTTCAGAGCTCCGGTCTCTGAGTTCTGGGGGTATCCAAAGTCCAGGATCTCTGTATGAACAAACACAAACAGATAACCGTCAGAAAGAGATAAGATGGAAACTAGGACATACAATCATGAAAGAACCAGTGTTGACGGGAAGGAACTTTATTGATACAACTTCCACCTGGAGGGCAAACAGAAATTTTAACGGGGCTACACATTGTGGTCTCCTACCATCCAGCAGCTCGTAGATGAGCACAAAGTTGTTCTTGATGTTTTCCTCGCTGATCTTGCCAAAGTAGGCCGTCATGACGTCACACATCTTGTACAAGAACTCGAACACCATGGCAGCGTTGACATTCTGCTTGGTGACGGCTGCCAACCAGATGTTGGAGCGCTTGACGTGGAAGAAGCTGGTGCGAGCGATGTTGGTCACCGGGGATCGGACCTGCTGCCGGGCGTGAATGACGTTCACACGGAACGCATCCACCGCATTGCGCCTAAGACGGGAGGGAGAAAAAGAAAATAAGACATGTTTATTGTCAGGAGATTAGATTGTTTTAGACTTAAAAACAGTGAGGCTGCTGGTAACACAATCCCACCCTGTGATATCCTGTGAAAATGTTGCTGCAAAACAACTACAGTTTACAATATCCAGGACCAAACTCAAAATAAATAACACCTTCAGACGTCAGCACGCATCTACCCATATCAATGAATAAGCAATTATGAAAATGTTTACCAACCAACTGGAAAAGGCCACATCGAGTTGATGTGTTCAGACGGAGAAAACAAGTGTTGTTTTGTGTAAATGCTGATAATTACCAGGAGGGAGAGGGAAGGCTTTAGAGTGATACCCAGGCATCATAAGTCACTGACTGATTTAACATGTATGGTCTAATATGACAATATTAAATAACATGATCTTGAGTTGGACTATTTTGTTATTCTAAAAAAATAGAAAGGTTTACATTTGGAATTAGTTCTGATACTGAACAAGATGATGTTTACCTTAAATATACATCAGTGCAGTGATGCTTTGTTGAAACACGTCGCAGATTAATGTGCATTTATAAATAACAGGGCTCAGTGCAGATGACGGAGCACGTTCTGACAAGAACACCAAATCCTACTGAGAAATATCTTAGATTATCCAGACCGTTGACCTCACTGATAATCTAGACTACTTATAACTACCTTACTTTAAGATGTACAACATCTGACATGTTATTAGCTGAATATATCTAAAAAATGTTTACTAGGTGTAGTAAAAGACAAAATCCGACTGTGGAACACAGAACAATGAACGAAGCCTACAGATAGAAAGTTCAACCACTTTTACTGATTGCTCCTGTTTGTGAAGGTACCACAGATAACAAAGTGTGCAAAAAAAAAATCATACAGGTGGTTGTATTTTATAATTTCTATAATGTCTGCAAAGAATTGAAAACATACATTTATATAACATACAAATTTGGGATTTCAACGTTTTAGTAACTGGATGGCCATGAAGACGAATAATATCAGCCAAGGAGGCACCTGTGATCTCTGCCTTGAAAACCACAAATAACAAACAAAAGTAAAAACATAAAAGTAAAATGTCTTTGAAATGTATAAATCAACTTATAACCTTTGAATTAAAATAAGATTAACAAAATTTTAACCAAAGTCATAGATGATTCCAGTGTATGTTGCTTAATTCACCGTCCACTTCTACACATAAGGTCTCTGGATATTCATACCAAATGATCTTATCCATCTGTCATTGTCTTTACGAGAAATCAGATCAGAAAGAAAGGACGAGAGGACTATATTAACGGCTGTATCCCATGCTCAGACTACATGCGTAGGCGCCGGTAGAGCTGTTTGTGAGCATCAGTGCTCATTGAGGGGCTCTGGTAGTGGCTGAATTTGTTGGCTTCGGTTTATTAGCTGTATCTCAGCATCTGGTGGTTTATTCACCACTGCAATATCATGACAGGTGACTCATGCTTAAGAGGAAGCATCAGGAAGCTGACCGTGGAATCAATGGACATGCAGTTAGGGGTTTCGAGAGGGGCGGGGGGTGGGTTCATTGATCGGTGGCCATGGGGGGGGGGGGGTCGGGGTCATGCTTGATAGGCTGGAACATCTCTTACCTATTCCTACAGGGGGCCAAGATGGACAGATGGAGGAAAAATGGTGATACAGAGGATAGAGAGGAAAAAAGGATGAAGTAAAAAGGAGAGGAGAAAGACAAAAATGCACAAGAGACATTTTCGTGCATCATGTACACAGAGAGTGAGTAACATGGTGTTTATCATGGCGCCATCATAGAAACTTAATACGTTGGGAACAAACCAGCGGCATTATATTGCTCTTTAATCTGAAGTGTTTGTAATCATCTTAAAAGTATGGCAAGTGCTTCTTATTCATTTCTATCACTCAACAGCTTAAATATTTAAACAGGATCTTTTTTTCCAGCAGAAGAGCAACATAATGAGTCATGTTTAGTCTGCACAGATGCCAGGACCACAGCGGAGATGTGCAGACAAAACTAGTAAATTTTTGTACTTAATATAATATGAAATCTCTACAGCTGTCACCCTTCAAACCTTTTAGCTAAATTAACAGTGCTTATGAGGGCCTGAACTTCTTTTTTCTTTGAGGAGTCAGAGCTGTGCAGCTGTACTGTATTTGTGCTGTCGCTAGACAAGGATGGGGCTGTGATTAAAAATAAAGCAACCACAATTACATTACAGCCAAGACATGGGACAAAGGATGGAAGGGATCCTGAATGCCATTTAAACAAACCTACATTTGTCTCCTTCAAACAGCATCTAACGGCAGCTCTGTCTGCTGACGCGACATGTTAAACTGAGCAGCTCTGAAACGCAGCATATATTACGTTTGTCTTTCTTTGTCTCCTCAACTACAACAAAACTTCAACGTTTAAGATATTAAATGTTAAATACTGTAACGCACTGACCCTGCACTGATGTGGTGTACACACTGATATCAATTTCTACTCTTGTGTGCTTTCTGCACCTTGCCAACCCCTGCTGTGTAAACCTACCAGGCACTGGCCTGGTGTGTGTTCTGGAGAGATGTTTTCCTTCAGCTCAGTCCCTGAATGGACTCAGGTTTACACAAAACAGAAAGTGACGATTAGGTTGTAAGCATGGAAAGACCTGATACCTCTGTTACAAGTGAATCATATAAACAAGGAAGAGGAAAGGAAGACAGAGAGACAGTATGCAAAACAGATATTCACATAGCTGAGTCCCTGTCTGTAACGCAGCCACTGATATGGTTGACATGTGAATATATATGGATGGAGCCTTTAACCCGACATGTCAAGCACCAAACTTTGACCCACATTTTTACAATGTAGTTAAGCCTCATGTGACTAAATGTTTAGTTCAGTACTCCCAGTCTACTCTGGATATGACTCATGTTTTAGCTGTACATTACAGGCAACAACAATTATAGGAACAATTTCCTTTTTTTACAGTCACTCAATCTCCAGCAGCTTTGTATTGTTTCCCATCTAATCTTTGTTTAGTTTAGCAGTCTGTCTGCAGTGAGCTAACACAATCTTCTAACATCCATCGACAGCAATCCTCAGAAAACGTCTTCCACTTCAACATTTACAAAAAAAGGTCAAAAAGTTCACTTGCAGAAACACATTTTTCTGCAACACACACACATGTAGAGGAAAAAGGTGCTATCAGAACATTGCTTCCACATGGTAATAATTACTAACTTGTGTCCTCTTATATTGACACTGAGATCAATTTTGAGGAGCTCAACCCACAGCTGCAACTAATCTTTCAAATAGAGGGTGTGGTTAGATAAGCACAAGGGACCCAAAATCTTACCTCATATAACATGAGAAACACAATGAATGAGGTCGCCCCCCCAAATTGTGCTTGTGCATTTTTTGTATCATACTCCCTTTTTAATTATTCATTTAATGGTAAACTCTTTGTACAGTACTTCATGTTTTGTTTTTGTTTTTTACTGCCTCTTTATTCTATCTAATCTAAACTGTATTCCTCATATCAGCCTTAGTAATACTGAAAAATGACTAAGCCAGGATTACATTTAGGACAAACATTTCAGAAGCAATGATCACATAAATATAAACTTCTTAGCAGTGTAAAGGGATGTAAATCTCTCTCATCCCTTCAGAATCAGTACCAATCTGTCCACCTTCCCTCACTGGATCATGACCTTCTCGCTGACATGAAGATCGCCACGGCCCCCTCAAAATAAAAATCCAGGGACAGCAGCTTAGCTCCTGTGAAACCTACCCGATGTCATCTCGGTAGACCCGGGAGATGAGGACCTCCCCCTTGTGGTTGTAGATGAACAATCCTCCAATCATTGTGGCTGCTTCTCAGTCCCAACTGGCCATGGTGAAACCAAACCCCGCCTGAGAAGAGACAGAGGAGGGATAGCAGGAAGGAAACCCGGGGGGGAGGGAGGAAAAAGGGGTGATAGAGAAGTGAAAGCAATGAAAAGTGAGGGATTGACCAACAGTACAGGGAGGTGCTTGTCCCTCACATCCGCTTTCTCTCACCATATCTCTCTCTCTCACACACACACATACACACACACACACCACTATTGCCAACTGAATAAATCCTGCAGCTGCAGTGACTCATTTCTGAGGCGTGCATGTGCGCACACATACATGCAACACAGGCTAAAAAGACTCCTCCACCTCCACAGGCAATTCCTTGTTTTCTTCCAAAGTAAGATTAACAGCAGATTAGCCGCAACCAGTGTGAAGCAGGATGTCACCAGCGATAAATCTGTTGCTCTTACTGGGCTGCATTTTACTACAAGATGCAAGCCTGGATCTAATTAAGAGTCAACATGAAATCCAAAACTTAAGATTTAAAACCTAAAAAAACACAAAGACAGCCAAAATTCATCTAGAGACAGTGCAGGTGTGGAGAGTATCTGCATTAAGTGTTGATGGTCTGGACCAACAAATCATGAGAGTTTGTCCTCATTCAGGAGTGAAGCTTCTGGAAAGTAGAAGATGAAGGACATGTCTTAAATTCCTCGAAGACAAGAGGCCGGACACCTCAGACGCCGGCTGCTCAGAGGAAGTACACAACACAGACACACATGAGATCAGAAAAACGTCGTCCCCTTTTTGACTTCACCGAGTCGTGACTGAGTAAACCGAACAAGACCTGAGCGGGTTTAATCGCCCTTTTTTATTGGCCGAAGTCAAGATGTCTGCTCACTCGGGCCATTTCCCCCCAGCGCTCATACATTTTTCATATTTTCTCATTTGTTGATCGGGGTCCGCTTCAGTCGCTTTATTGGAGACATTATTGGGGGGGGCACACGGCGCTGATGGAGGCTTGACCTTCAGCTAAGATCAAAGTGATGGAGAATACGCCGAGTGAGAGGTAGCTAGCTAATTTAGCTCACAGTAGCAGGCTAGCAGGCGGCTGCGCTCAACGATAAGCTTCTGGCCGTGCGGAATATTAAAACAACTTCCGGTGAGGGAAAAACCGGACCGTTTGACGGCCATTCAACACATAACCCTTCTAATTGTCATCACTTCACGTACTAATACATATAAATGTTGTCCTCAACTGTAAATTCTGTACTCAATATCGATATAACACTCGAATACTACAGAAAGAGCATATTGCCTGCTTTTATTTTGAAAGAATAAAGCCACCTCTTTTCCGTTACCGCTGCTACCTTGACGTTAGCTAGCGGAGCAGCAGCTAACCTTGCTAACGTTAGCATCGCCCCGGACTGAAACGGTCTCTCCGGGCTGTCCGACGCCGTTACCGGGCTGCACTCGGTCACTTCGGACGATAAACGTGTGTGCGCCTCGACGTCGGCTGCACTCACCCTAGTTCTCTCGCGGACGCCGCCCGTCTTTCGCGCCCCGTTTGCCTCCGGTAGAGCCTCTGCCTGGATCCAGCGGGCTTCCCGGTTCACTCAGCCGCTAACTCCACCGCTTCCTCTGCTAGCCGTCAGCTGACCCGCCGTCCTGACGCACGGCCGTTCCGCTGTGACAGGAAAAGGCGCGGCTGGAGCGGCGTGTAAAAAAAACCGCACCCAGACCTTGTTGTGATAAGCTGCTGGTCAATTATTATTTTAAGTTTGATGGTAATTTATTACCAGATGTTCTGAAACGGGCTTTGGAGCATGTGTCCAGCTTGGTTCATTATATGCGCTTGAGTAACACGGTGGTATTTCTTTATAGCGTCTTTTAAAACTCTCAATGAATGGCAGTAAGAAGACAGATTCCCCTGCAGGAAAAAATGAAATATGTTTGTCCTTCCAACTAATTCTTGTGTAGGTGGTCTTATTTTGTTCTGCAGTCCATCTGAGTCAACTATGCTTTTGTTTTTATTTTGTTGGGTTTTTTTTTGTTTTTTTTTGTCCAAGTTGAGTCTCAACAGGAGTTTCCTCCCTCTCCACTAACCACAAAGAACATTTTGCATAAGGTCATTCAGTTCTGAGGCAAATCCAAAATGCACACAGACTGATCCCCTTCCTTTGCACACACACCCACAGCCCACACACACACACATCTGTGCACCAGATTGCCTAACCTTCACATTCCTGATCCTGGACAGTCTGGAATCCACTGCCTTTAAAATGCAAACATGACCTCAGGTAATGTGAAAAGAAAAGAAACACACACTACAGGGCTGCAGATTTCTGCTTCACAAACACACACACACACACACTCAAATGAAAACAGAACACAAAGTAGCAAAGTTAAGTCATAAAACTATATTTATAAATAAAAAGACATTTTTTTTCCTTGATAAAAGAGTAGTGTGAAAGACATGGTAAGAAAATTTTTGTCCACTATACATTATCACAACACAGAGTCTGAAAATGCTCTGGTTAACAGATGAAAATGCAGTAGTGTCGTGTAAAAAATGACTCTTGAAGCTGGTTGCTCATGTTTAGCGTTGAAAAATGAAACTAGTTGTGACCAACTACATATATAATAAAACAAATGCATTCTTACAGGAAGAAGGACTGCGATTCTCTTACACTACATACACATTTTTCCATTTCTTTCTCTCATTAAGTCAAGGAAACATTTAAAAAGTCTGAATAAGGTTAACAGTTAGTGTTTATCTCAACTTTCTTACAGGGTTTTTGTTTTGTCTGGTTAGAGGTGAAGTAACGGAAGGAGGGAAGAGGCTTCTTTTTCTCAGTTTTGATGTGAACAAAGGGGGTGTGGGAGGACAGAGTGTTAGATAAGGGAGGCAGAGAGGAGGGAAGAGTGAAGAGAAGAACAAATGAAAAACATCCATGTAGAAAAAGCGCTGAGTCATCATCCCCAGCTGACCGTTTCCACTGCCTCCCTCCCTCTCTCTTGCTCTTTGTCCTTATGCAAACTCTTCCCCACAGAGAAGCGGAAACTGAGAGAGGTGCTTTGGTTCCATCTTAAGCAAGAGGGGGGGCTTCTTCACTGAAGAAAGTATGGCCACTACTACTAGGAAGAAAAGCACAAGAGAGGAGGAGCATTTTCTCTCAGCAAACCAAACAGGGTTGGTTCCATTTCTGCTTTTAGGAGAATGGAATCAAGACCTTGTGTTATAGCTTAAGCAATCTTCCCTTCCTCCTGTCACACTGTCCTTCTCGGCCTTATGTTGACTGCTACTTTATGTTATCGCCCTACACCAAGTTACATCACATCAACAAAAAATTCCCCAGCGTTGCCCACCGCCATGCGCAGAGACTGGCGTGAGGCGGTGAGCTCAGGGGGCACGGAGGCGAGCTCTCTGCCTGGTGGGGCGCCGGGCGCAGCTGTAGACAGGTGTGGAGGTTGTGGAGGCAGGCCAGGGGGCCCATAGATAAGGCCGGGACCGTAGGCTATTGAGTGGGAGTTGGCACTGCGGTGGCTGATGGAGCTGCGGACACTTCGCTCACTAGGGGGAGCCATGGAGCGCTCGCTTGGAGCCCGGTGGCTCCTGATCTCAGTTTCGCTGCCACTGCCACCAGACTTCCGACCCTCGTTCTTACTGCAGTTAGAACCGCTGCTTCCTGTAGACAGAGCAGAAGAGACAATGATTATTGTTTGAGTGTAATATACAACATAAACTACGTTTTGAAAAAAATATTTATTAACCAGAGTAACCTACATGAACCATTCACTTCCAGCTGGGTAGCGCTGAAGTGACGCACACAGTACTGACCCAGTTTGTGGGAGACTCTCAGGAGAACTGCATGACTAATGCTGACATGGTCACTGAGCATTCGCTGCCTCTTACAGGCCAAACTGCTTAACCATTACTGAAGGCAATTACAGGTTTTCATTTTATTACTACAAAGCAGCCTTTTTGCTTTTGAGGCAAGTTCTCCAGAGTGATGAATTTAAAACCACAACAGTTTCTACATTTTATGGATTACTCTGACATTTTGAGGAGCATCTGTTGTTGCCAACAAGCCCAAAGACAGATGAAAAGATAAACTGCATTTCTCTGCGTCTTTCAGGTATGCAGGTCTGAGACTAGCTTTGCACAGACTCTGGAGGACAGAGAAAAGTTTCGATAAAAAGCAATAACATACAAATCATGTTGTATATTGTAACCTGGTTAACTATCACCATACATTTAATGGGAGTGCGCAACCACAAAATGAGGACAGGACGTCAGAGATTTTTTTGTGCAGTCAGTGGGCACAGCTGTTGTTGCTCAGTAAATATCTCCATTGCGTAAGCAAACTGCTCCTCAAACCACAATGTCTGGTTTTCTATTTCTACATGTTAAATACACAAAATAAAACATGTAAATAAGGCAGCTTTGGAGATGCTGGAAGGAGTATGTTTCTTAACAGAGCTCATCTGTTTCCTACAAGTCTGTGAAGTAAACTCATTTAAAAATGCATCGGACCTGTAACTGTGTGGCAAGTGTGAAGAAAACATCTGCTAAGATTCTCAACTGACTCTGAAACAGCAAACAAGATGCCAAAGGCAGCAAAACGTTCCTTTAAATATCAGTGCAAAATCTATCTGTAGATTGTAAGAGGTTCAGAGTTTGCTCCCTCGCAAATAATGTAGCTGCAGCCAGAATGAATTTACATCAGCGGCAATGACTAACAATTTACCATTTCTGTGTTACCCTCCTGTAAGCTCTGTTGGAAGTATCACAGATGTGTATTAAGAAATCTTCGAGTGCTTGCAACATAACGTGTAACATAGTATTTGCAGCATACTGGTGCATAATCGAAAAGGAATCTGCAGCTCGGGAAAGTTTATACCAACATTTTGATACTTTTTCCCCCATGAAAACGTTGTTACCACTTACTAATGTATCTGTTCTTTGTAAAGGAAAACAACTATAAACTTCTCACAGACACATAAAGCGTTGACTGTTGAAACTCAAGAGGTGGAATATTACAATATTTATCTGACTATTTTGTTTTCAACTAATACTCTACTGATAGTTCTTCAATACATGTTGAATGTACCGTTGACAGTCAAATACAGTTTGTTCTCACCGCACTCACCACTGTGCTGACTTCCTGCACTGCCCGCGCCTGGTCCGCCGTGGAAGGGCTGAGGCAATTCGTACGGGTGTGGAATGGGGAACTGGTAGGGCATGGTCATAGGCCAGGGGGCTGCCCCGGGATGGGGCAGAGGGGGAAGAGTGTCCTGATCTGAGGCACCTCCACTGGAACCATCATGGTCATGGAGAGACAGGTGGGTCATATCTGAGGGAGACAGAGGAAACAGACAGAGATTTAGACTTCCACAGTAACATGTAGCACTCGTCCTCCTTTACTATACAACAGATCTCACTGCTAACACTTAAAGCAGATGCACTTACTGCCACAGAGGTCTCCAAAGATATAGTAGCACTGTTCAGAGAAGGTGATCTTGTTGACAGTGTGTCGGATGTAGCCGGCCTTCAGCAGATTGCTGGCATATTTACGGGCTTCTCGGCGATCAGAGAACCCTTCCACGTGATGGAAGAGCCAGTCCACCACATCAGAGCCTGAGGACGTGAAAACACACAAATTCTGAGTACTGAACATGTAACAGTTTTTCTCACCACATTACTATTTAATGATATCGAATTATATCCAAGATGATGGTTTGAATCATCTTTATTTATGTGACATATCTGTCCTGAATTATAATGTTCTGAGAACTGTTTGAGTCAGCAAAAAACCTAGATCATTTTTATTGCACGAAACAAAAAAATAAGAGTGCTATGAAATGCAACTTTGCTAAAATAATAAATGTTGGACTGTGCGCACTGCTTTGACAGACATACCGATAAAGGCATTAGCGATTGTTATCTTGAGCCACATCCTGTCCCGCACCTCCAGACCCGACTCAGGGCAGGCCATGGCCTTAGCGACTGTTGCCATGTCGCTGTGGATGGAGAGGTGGAAGTCATCAAATCCTGGGAAAGATCAGAGACATGTTACCACAGGGATTTTATGTTCAACACCACATGTTGGAGGACAGAGATTAATCTCACATATATGTAAAAAAAAAAAAAGGTTTGTTCTGTTTCTTACAGACATAATGAAGCTGAGTCACAGCATCTAGACAAGTCAGAAATAATGTTGGTCTGTTTTTGAGATCTGCCTCGAATAATATTTGGTTTCCTGTGGTCTGGATCCTGGCTCTGTCTTGATCATGAATCAGGCTGGATTAGGCTGGATCTTTGTTTGAATTGGATTCCAACTGAGCTGCCCTTGACAAAACCCCAACAAAAGCTTGATCATGATAAATTAAATGTCCTCCCAGGAACACGATCATATCATTACAGATCATCTCGCTGAGGTATATTGCATTCCAAGATATCTGGATAAAGTGTTGTCATTTACTTTTTTCATACTCCCATTTCCAATCAACCCGTCTAACCTGCTTCAATCAGTGTTTTTTATTTCCCAGAATGGGTGTGAAAAAAATGTGAACGTCTTTGGCTTTTGGGCATTTGTCTAAGATTCAGTAGATGATAATAATTCAATAAATTGCAAACAAGCAGAGGTGAACAAAATATTTCTTAATCATCAAAGAGAAAGGACAATTAGAAATGTGTTTGGTATTTGAGAAGTTATTTTGCATTCACAACCACATAATTTTTTTCTTCTGTTGAAACCATCCACATAAACAGACTATGCTAGACTACTATCCTGTTGCGGCTGTGCACATTAACAATAGCTGCATGCTTTAAGCAAAGCACAAGGCTTAAAGTAGCTGCACTGTGTTATGTTCTGTTTAAGCCATTATCAGTGGAGAAACTGCTGAACTGTTCTTCTAAATGGCAGATTTTTCCAGTGCAACTGTCGAACAAAAGTGCATAATGGTGAGAGTAGAAAGAAGCCATTGCTCTAATTCTGAGACACCACCTGAAATCTCACAGTGATATTTTAGATTGCAGACATTTTGTCTCCTAAAATTTCACTGTTGGCCTAAGCTTTTAGAGGCATGTTATCGCTTGAAATTTATGTTCTGTCCAAAAGGAAAAAAAACTACAAAAATGTGAGTCGTATCAATTTGGTTAGGAAAGTGTGGGGAGAGAGGAGAGTTTTTTTCTCCATAAAAGAAAGACATCACTGTCCCTCCAAAGATTACAAGGAGGATGAAAGTTGTGAGTTATGGCTCAGTTTTGACAAGAGCAGATGGAAGCTGTGGGGCTGAACACAGTAAAAAGCTGGAACAGAGAGTCGTTGCAGGAATGCAGTGAGAGGGCAGGGCCTCACTTTACACGGAAATTTACAAACACATGTGAAGAAGATACCGATATTAATACAGTTTTGAAGGTTGGAGGGTGGAGTCTCCAATCTGAGAGCTGAATGTTCAAAGAGAAATCTTGATATATCAACAGTCCTTTGGGGGCCTTTATGCCTCACAAAACAGTGTGAGTGGTGTAGTTTATCTAGGAAATACTAAAGCTAATAGGAAACACAGAATATATTGTGAAACTCATAGAAGAGGGGCACTAAAACAAAAACACACTTTGCAAATTAAAAAAAGGGGGAAGCATGAGTACAAAAAAAACTGTGGCTACAGAAAAGGATCATAACAGCAGCTGCAGGGGGTGGTGTGACTCACGCTCAGTCTCAGGGATAGAGCTGCTGATGGATGAGCTGGTGGAAGTGACGGTGCTCATAGAAGGGCTCATGCCATATGCTGGGTACACCCCCGTCATGGCCGCCGTGTGGGACACCCATGCAGCTGGGTCAATGGGCCGGATTGGCTCACCTGTTAAATTAAATGCAGGGTGTGCAACTTGAGTGGCTGAACTTACGCAAGCTGGAGCGGCATGCACCAAAACATCAGTCCTTCATGTATTTGCAAGTTTTAATCTTAGTGACATAAAAAGAAAAGAAAAACAAGATGAGAAACAAGCACTTACTCCTGGGCAGAGCAAAGCAGTTCCGAGGGTTTGGGTCCCAGCACTTTGCCACAGTCAGAGTAATAGGGCTGTTCATAAAGACAAGGACGAGAATAGTCTCAGCTTTGACTTTAATAGAATTCAGCTATGTCAACACCTTTGCACCTGTGTTTTATTGAAAGGTATTCTTTATTCATTGCTGTTAAAGAATAGGCACATATGTGTTAATATGTGCATGTGTGCTGCTTACCCCGGCTTGTGGACTATGTCCCTCAGCACTCGAACGGCATCGTCATTGCTCATGTTCTCAAAGTTAATGTCATTCACCTACAGTGATAAAAAAGAAAAGGAAAAAAATGTTATTAAAAAAGTTCATTAAGATATTAAAGGAGGGGATGATACTAAATAGCTGAATACAGAGGTACAAAATTAATCTCACTACACAAAGCCAAGACTGGGATTAACAGTGTTCATCTTTGTAAGACATTAAAATTTGGAAGTAGGTTTAATAAATACAAAAAAAATGATCCTAGAAAAACACAGCTGACTGACGTACTTCCACACATTGTGACCCTTCTATAGTATCTTATAATTGACAGAACATTGAAAAATAACTGCATGCATACCACTGTAGGCAGTAATCACAGGCTAGAAATGTGATGTTTTTTAATCCTTCACACATGGTCATGTGAATAAATAAACCTTTTCAATGGTCTCACATTACTAAGTCCTTCACACACACACACACACACACACACACACACACACACACACACACGCACACACACGCACACACACGCACACACACAC
>JBAJHX010000062.1:14814770-14834946 GCA_037176925.1 Amniataba percoides
CACACACACACACACACACACACACACACACACACACACACACACACACACGCACACACACGCACACACACGCACACACACACACACATTCCTGGTCCAACTCCCGGTATGCACTGACACACATTTTTCATCCTCTGGTGTGCGTGACTTCCTCTTTCATTGTCTTACACACACATACAGACACACACCTGCAACAGCATGTCCCCAGGCTCTATGCGTCCATCTGCAGCCACAGCTCCTCCCTTCATGATAGAGCCGATGTAGATACCTCCATCTCCCCTCTCATTACTCTGACCCACAATACTGATTCCCAAGAAGTTGTACTTCTCTGTGAAGAGGAGAGGAATGGATGTAAGTCATTCAAGAGTCTAAGCAAAGCAGTGAAGAAATCACTCAAGTTTCTCAGTTTGTGATTGTATACGGGAGTTTTATTCAGAAGAAAAGCAGAGTCCCAACATATCTAAATTGCCCTCTGTGTGAAGATTCCACACGGCCACATCACTTACCCATGTTGAGGGTGACAGTGATGATGTTCAGAGACATGGTGGAGTCTGTGATGCTGCTGAATGATGAAGACTAGAAGAAAGAATAATGGTAATTGGTAGGAAAGAAAAGAATATGAAAAGACAAATCAAGAGTCACAAACCGGAACACAATTTCAGTAAAGCAATAAACGACAAGAGGCTGATTTGCAGCCCTGTATGTTGAAGCGTGTGTAGCCTCACCCTGTCCATATTGGAAGCCTTAGGTTTCCGTCGACGACGACGGTGTCGTCTCATTAGACGAGAGGAGCTCTGCTCAGTGGAGCTGCTGAATCTGAATACAAGAAAAGAGGAAAATCAGATAACTTTAGAAAGTATACACACATGGAAAGACACTAATATGTGCTAATAACCAATGTTAACTGCTACATGACCACATATTCAAAAGAAATCATACCATAAAAATTCTAATCGAATTAAAATTAAAAGTCATGACAGATGATATGAATAAAAACATCTGGAAAGAAACAAGAGGCGATCTAATTCAAGTCACTTGTCATAACATCCAATTAAGCCTCACTGTTGACTATATAAAAAGAGGCTCTTTAAACACCATTTCAATAGTAAAAGTTGTGCTTGTCACTCAGGACCAGCTGTTTCTAAAACAGCACCCAACCAACTTTAGGAGCTATGACATAGGTGACCAATCATTGGTTGGCACCAGTATCCGAAAATCTTTTTCTCTGTGTGGTGGAGAAGAGCTCCTACACTGCTTGTGTCCAGATCTATCAGAGCTGCGTCACCAGAGGAAAAAAACATCCTGGAGGATGCTTGAAGACTGAGAACAGCAGAAACTCTAAAGTGGGTTGCAGATATTTCTAAGACTCCTGGAGGAGAACTCAGGGGGCGACCACAAAAACCACCAGACAATTCGATTTTACTGATCTCTGCCAAAACCCATCAACTGTAGTCCCAGATGCATTCCTTGAGCCATATGTGTTTTCTCATTGTTAACTGCACTTGTGAGCAGCAAGCTGATCCGTTATGCAGAACGTCTGACCTGCTGGTCGCGTCATCATCCTCTGAATCAAAGCAAGAAGTAGACTCCAGTTCGCTGCTCATGAAGGACGAGCAGCTGTCGTACTCTGCACCCCCACGTCCCATTGCTCGTGATGAGTAACCGTTCTGCCTCCCACCTGCAATGAGACGATTATGACACAATGAAACACAATGCACAGGATAATGTAGATATATTTTTTTTAAAAATCAAAGCTTAGCTTTCCTATTGATCTAATGAATACACTGAAGTTAAATTCAGAATACTAACAATAACAATACTGTAATACTGTGAAAACAATCTTTTCTTCACTCCTCTTAATGGCAGATTCCTAAAGTACCTCTAAAGTATGACTGAGTCAGCTATTAATTTCTCATTGTAGCAAGGCAAAAAGCTCCATGTATGTAAAAAAAAAAAACAAAAAAAAAAAACTTGTTTTGTTACCCACCAGAAAAATGACATTGGTAAAGACACATAATTGGACATAAAGGTGATACATGCAGCACAATGAAAAAAAACCAAAAATTTTCCTGACCGTGGTCATTAGTGTGTTTCCGCCGCGGCCTCTCCCTCTCTCTCTCTCTCCTTTGAGACACCATAGAGCCAGTCTCTGTGTCGTTGTCCAAACTGTCCCGTCCGCTTGCTGCTTTCCCACTTTAGACAAACACGGTACACAGACAATGCAGTTAATGCTTAAGAGACATTGAACCACACAGCGTCATTATCAGCAGTTAACTTCATTCAGTGATTGTTATAATGTGTATTGTACACATTTTACACTTTGCTTTATGAGCCAGACAGCACTTGCAAATGTGGCAATGACTGCACTATAAACATTTTCACAAGCATATAGAATAAGAATGGTAAAATGAAGTTGAGAAAGAGAAATGTAGGACTGTATGTAACTAACTGAATGTGCTGATTAATTTCCACACTGAAGATAACCTGATGATAAATGGGTAAAAAAGAGCTAGATTTTGTTTCCTCAGTCACAAGGTGTCATACTTTTCCCATTCACTTTGTGGTTCCCTCTGTTAGTGCGGTTATTAGGAAACACAGAAAGACTCATTCAAAACAGACGCAGAGGCAAACACAAAGCATGCATGGTATGCCTTTCTTTCTCTATCACACACACCAATGAATAGAAGTACACCATTAGGTCTTCTTGAAATATACTGACTGATAGGAAGGTGGTCTTGAGTCTCCGATGCCTCCGGTCCTCTCCAGAGGGGGTGCCGCATCTAAACTATCTGCCACTGAGCTTGCGTCCGTGTGGGCGCCATCTCCAGAGACCAGCTGCCAACAGACAGAGAATCAGGTCAGTCTGAGGAATGACACAAACACTGAAAAGAGAAGACTACACTGAAAGACACAGAAAAAGTGGGCAGCAGACCTACATCAGAGCACTACTGTGTTTACATTACGCCATTTTCACGGACTGGAGGGTCCATCCTGCTTTAGTGTCACTGCCTTGAGGCTTTCTAGCATTTAAAAACTGTTAAGAACTCCAATGGCTATATAAAAAAAAAAAGAAAAAAAGAAAATAATCGACTTATTTTGCAAATGTGGAGTTAAAGAGTTGTGAAAGAAGAATGAGCAAAGATTTGTTGACCTGACTGTGTTGCCTTAGTTACCACAGTGTGGGAAAAAGTTGGAACCAATGGACCATGACGGTGTTTTCAGGAGAAATAATATGACTGGTAAAATTTAACATTAGATTACTCAGCTATTTCCATATTTTTTCCCCTTTACTTTCAACACACTGAAGTGAACTTTAGTCCCCCTCACTCATCCATCATCTTTTTTTCTCCAGTTGAGTGGCATCTTGGATGTTGCCCACATCAGATATGAAGCATGTTCACGCATGATTTGAATTTTAAAAGCGAAAAAGATTGGTGTAAAATACACACAGGAAGCTTATGGTTGCTTAGGATGTTAAATGTGCGTGCCTTTTTTATCGTTATCTGGGCTATTTCTGATTATAATTCAGCACCTTTTTCACCAAGTCTAGTAAATCTGTTGTGTAATGAGACAGAACTACAGCTGTTTGAACTCCTTCCACTAAAGAGGATCTGGTTCAGTTTAATTTTTCACACAGGCTGTTTTTCACATTGTTTCAAGATAGCCTTTATTAGTCCCACCAGAAGGAAATTCACTAGACTGGCTAAAGGATCATTTCAAGAACCACACCTCATGTTAGTATTACAACATCGATTGAGTTGATCACAAACTATATGCTACATTTCCTCCATGCTGTTTTGCCATAGCATACACTCAGACTGACATTTACTGTCACTAATGATTAATCATTTGGACTACAGAAAAACAAATAATTTTGAAAACGTGATGGCAAGGTGATGTCTTCAGATTTCACCTGACCAAAAGTCAAAAACACAAAGATGGTCAGCTTACTAGACTGTATATTAAGGTCAAACAGTAAACACATTTGAGAGCCTGGAGACTTAAAATGTTTGGGGTTTTTTTGCATTTCAATCACATATTTGTTCCAGTTCTTCTACGTATCACAGAGAAACTGGAATTTTTTCGGTTCCTGTGCCGTAATAGGCCATATTGGCATCAGACCACAGAGTGCATCGGGTAAGTTAGTTGATTATTAAACATTCCTGATGCATCCAATTTTCTCAATTTCAGATTTCTATAAATTTTTCCCCATCAATACAAAAAAATATACCCAAACATATGCCTTTGTCACCTGCTCTATTGTCTTCACAGGGTCTAGAATGTAAGCACAGTGTACATATTCTGGTAACAGTAGCGCCAAATTCTGAAAATGGCAGTCAGTTGAAAATTGCACTGATATTGGATTATAGACTTTCCTGCACAGATTTAGACAGAACATTGTGACGCATCCTAGAATGGATTATTTTCCCAATCCCTACAGATTATACAGTTGTGCTTTGCAGAAATTGGAATAGTGTATTTACAGCAGGGTAGCTGAAGTGCACTGAGATATAGGGTAGATAAATGATGTGATAGAGAGAATCTGTTGTCAGCTGACAATAAGTATAACAGGCCAACACTCTCAGTCAGTCTGGCCTGTTGTGATGTGGTGATAGCGAGCCAGGCCCAAAGACCCCAGAGAACCATCAATCAGCTCATTGAAACAACAGATGAACGATGGAGGCAAACAAATGGACGTACTGTAACAGAGATAACGTTTCATTGTGCATAGAACATTTCAGCAACCCCCAGAGATAACAAACATATTCAAAACACACACACACACAGGAATTAACTTTGAACCACAGCCAGCAAGACCTCTATAGAATCTAATGAAAATGACCACAACAGAGGGACACTTCAGGACAAGCATGCTGGATAATATGTACACACACTTAGAGATAATACTGTGTTGATGACTCTCAAAGAAAATTTATAATTATAACCGCACTGTGCTAAATTAAACGAATGCATCGGCCTTTCACATCGAAACACAGAGTGTTCTTTCTCTCAACTTTATTCTCCCCACCCTGTGAGATTCAATCTTCTTGTTAGATAACATGCAGTGAAGCTCTTTGTTATGAGGTATTTTCCTCCTATCCTGTGATTTCACTTGCTCTTAATCCAATTTCAAATGTCGAGAAGAGAGGAAGGGTGGCTGTGCACCGGCACCAGATGTCTCTTGTGTTGTGGAGACGGGTGAGTTAATGCTCAGAGCCTCTAAATAAGGCACTACATTCAAGTACGTGTATGTATGTGCTACCTGCGGTGGCACATGTAAGGACATGACATGAAATTACCTTTGTTTTCTTAAAAAGTGCTTAAAAAAACAAGAGCATAGAGAAAAAAGCGGGGTGTTTGCATGAGTCTGTGTCTGTGTGCTGCTCCTAGGATCATTATGTGATAATGATATTATCACGCAGATGCAGACGGCCTCTCCCTGGAGACCAAGTATGGCTGCGGTCACTGGTTAACAGATGGGAATCATTGTTAAACATGCACGCACACAGTTGCCAAACTGCCACTTAACCACACAAATACAGTGAATACAGGAAAGCGCATGACAACAAAACCAAAAAAATAAACAAATAAGAAAAATCACTCCAAGGTCTATTTTGAACCTACCCAAGACACCACACGTCCATTAAAACAGGGCAGCTTGGCGTTGTCATCGGATATTTCCTCCTTTACCACCCTGTGAAGAGAACAAAGCTCTGTTTCAGTAAACCTTTACCAACACAAAAGCACTCTCAGGGCAATAAAAACAAGAGGCTGCATTTAGCAGGGACGAACACCAACAACTGGGACAACTAATTCTGATTTTATAGTGCACTTGCAACCCTATTTATACACACTGCCAGCACTAAAGAAAATGTAAGTAATGACAGCAGGTCAGCAATCTAAATGTATTTCCTACAACTTTTTGCCAAGATGAAACTGCTCCTTGTTTTGGAGTTGACATCAGCATTAGCTCAATGGTAATATAACAAATCATATTTAAGAAACCAGAGGAACGATAGGAGTGTCATTTCTGCATGATCCCATGTAGTGTGGAAGTCTGAATGAAAATTAGGCAAGAGTGAAATTTGGCTTAATGTGCAAGATCTGTCAATCAAGCTTTCATCACAGACATCACTGCATGTCAGACACTCCCAACACAGCATAGGCAAACCAGTCGAAAGAGGGCAAGTTTCGAAATAGATGTGTGTTCAATGTTCAGCAAATATATAAAAGAAAATGTTTATCAACACATTAAAAAGGCTGCTCTGAAGGGAAGCGCTAAACCACAGTTGTAGGGATTTTTGTGAGTGAGCCTGCATTTTAACCAGTTAAACCGTGTGAATGCCTCAAAAACACCTTGTCACACAGTCCAGACACGATTTCACAGACGAAGGAGGAAGAGGAGAAAAAGTGATGCTCGGTGAGACTTTCTTTGAGTTTCTTGGTAAACATGGGCACTATTCCAGTCGGACAGGTTGCTCAACATATACCACAGCTTGGAGTAAAGGTCTGAATGGTTCATTTACAGAGCACCCCTCCACTCTTCACTACACAAATAGCTGTGGGTCCTTTCAAAACACGTCTCTCCCACTTGCAAAAAGCTCAGAAGTTGTTGCCCCACCCTAACCCAAAAAATACCTTGGAAACCTGGCTGTAATGTGTAAAGAAAAACAAAAAAATAGCACATTTCCCCCTCTTTCTTCTTCCTCCTCTTAAGAGGGCAGTGTCTGGAGGAGCATAACACGTCTACTTTCTTCTAGCCATGTTTTAACACAAAAGGACATGCTCATAAAGCTGCCAGAGTGATGAACAGGGCATTCCTGAGTCCAGCTCTGCATACCTCGGGCTAATAGACAACAACAGCAGCGGCCTGCAGGACGTTCACTCTCTGACATTAGCCTGTTAGCACAAACATTAGCCACCAACTGACAGCAGCAACCCCCTAACTGGTCGATATAAATGCTGCCAGCTATCTATTTCCCTCTCTTTATTTAAAAAAATGGTTTCATTTGTCAGCCGGGGCTTTGGCTGGTGCTCCCGAGGCTGACAAACACCAAACTTGGTCAGGCAGAGTCGAGGCACGCAGGAGGGGGGTTAGCTAGCCTCAATGTAAACAAACGGGGTCGGGACGCTGAGCAGACCCGCTAACAGCGCCGCTAGCAGCTAACAAAGGAGCCGCAAAGGACGGAGAGAGCCAGGTGAGGCTGCTGACAAGCCAGCTGATGGGGGGCAAGCAGCTCGGCTCACCCCCTGCACTAATGTGGGGAGGAGGAAGGGGAGGGGGGGAAACCAGGGAGCTCCACGTTAAACACAATAAAGCCCTTTCACTGTTACCCGAAGTCATCGTCCATGGATTTGAAGAAGAATTTGTAGTTTGGCTTCTTGAGGACATTTTTGAAGTCCGCCAGAGTGACTTTGTCCGCCGGCACCGACAGCTTCACCAGATACGGCGTCTCCTGGTCGTCGAGGTGGTAGATAATTTTGGTCTCCCCCATCTCGGACTGCGGCTGAGGCGAGGCAGGCAGGGTGCATCAAGCCGCGGGCCTGGCAGGCTCCCTCTCGGGCCCCGACTCCCCGTGGCGCTGGCGGCGGCCCGAGCCGTGCTCCTCCCGGCTGCGCCCGGCTGACCGACACGCTGCGTAGTCCCGGTGCTCTCCTCTCTACGCCAGCTCGCTACTGTTCCGCCTGCCTCTCTTAAAAAACAAAAACAGCACCTTGCTCCTCCACGAAGACTGACTCGTTAGTTCCCGTTTGTGTTTAACTCCCAAATACGCCGTCGAAACCTCTAAAGTAAGTCAAACACAGCCTAAAAGCGCAGAGAAGATGAAGAATCTGTGCAGGCTCGGCTTCCTCTGCTCGCTAGCTGCCTGCCTCGGTACTTTGTTGCACACGAAACTGCACAAAATGGTCCAAGCCTGTCTCGGAGGGGCGCCATCCACAGGAGAGGAGGAGAGTGGCAGCTCCTGTACTGCAGTGCAGGGAGGAGGAGGAGGAGGAGGAGGAGGGGGGGGGGCAGTGACTACACAGAAAACCTTATAATGAGAGAGGAAAGGCTCAAAGATGAGTTAATTAGAAAATAGAGACCTTATGGTTTGAGGAAGTCTCACCAGGTTATCAAAATCATCTGCTGCAGTGTCTCAGTGTGCACTGGTTAAGAAAAAAAAGAAGGAAAAAAATAATCTGTCTGTTTCTGGGGAAATTTGGTTTGCGCGTCCTCAGTATTTTATTAGTTTCAATAGTTTGATTTATTTCGTAACAACAGCATCTTAGCAGTTACTGAGGCTAAATATAAATGTCCTTGTGCACTTTAAGCAGCACAAACACAACACGCAGGTATTTTTACTTATTACAGCTTTTTAAAGCATTTTCTCTGTAGGCAATTAGATTGAAATTTCTGTAGACTTGATTTCTTGCAAATGTTGCCACCACTGACTGTATATATTTATATATTTTTTAGCTACAATCTATGGTAAGAGTGGACAGATGACCACCTTTACCATTTTACTCAGTATATGGATTTTGGTGACCTCTCATATATTGTCATGACTCTGTCCAACCTTCAGTCTAATCAGTTAAAAAAAACAGAATTTGAATGAATTATAAGAGTCTGTATGATCTATTTTCAAGCTCATTTTTTCCATCAGCAAGTCAAATCATATAATTTATGAATAATTAGCATCAACACACTACACTTTCTTTTGACATTTATGCAATACCATTTACTCAAGATGACTAATTAATGGTTCACTTCCAATCACCACCTGGAGGCTTTCAGTAAAATCCTTGACATGCGCATGTTTACACTATACGTACTTAAAATTTAGGTGGATGGCATGGCATGTTCATATCTTATTAACTGGAAAATGGAACATTTATTCCATTTCAATCAAAGTACTATGTATTAAATCTGTAGCCTTGTATGTATGTGTATGTGTATTTTAGCATCTAGCATGGAACACTCTCACGTCAAATGTGAATATGTACAGCAAGTTTATTGGACTTAATGAAGTGTGCCATTCGTCATTACAGACAACGCAAAGCCAAGAGTAAATAACATATCACTTGGGAGACAGTTAGTGGAAGTTTCTCAAACAATCAATACAAAATGGAGTCTGAAATAGACATGATCTGTCTACTTTACTTCTGAGAATAAAATCTCTTTTGATACCATCATCATCTACTTAAATCTTGCCAATCCTGCAGTTAGACATGACAATATATTTTAACGTACAAATACAAAAAAAGGGGAAAGGGAGTTTGGTCTCTTTCTCTGTTTTTCTTTAAATATTCTCTGAAGAGTGCTGGAGAGCAGAGTGGTCAGGAAGGTCTCAATCATCCAGAAAGTCATCGTCGAGGTTAACGTCTGTGGTGTCGATGTCATCCAGCTCCATGTTGTCCAGGTCCACTTCCAGCTCGTCAAGAATCTACACATAAAAGGGAATCAGGTTTTACAAGAATTCATCACTCTTAAATGCGCTAAACAACTTGGAATTGTATTTTTGAAAAGGAATTGAAATGAGTAATTGAAATGAATGATGTTTGATAGGCTGTTCATTTATTTGCCTTGAGTGACCAGCGTGCATGACCAATAAAACTCTCATTATTTTTTCATGATGAGGCAAACTCTATAGTGAAATGATAAAGACAGAGGAAACACAAGCCCTACCTTATCCTTTTGTGACTGTGAGATTGCAGGGCTCTCCTCCTCCTCTTCCTCCTCTTCTTCCTCTTTGTCTGCTGCAGTAGGAGCAGCGGGTTCAGGTTGTGAAAACACAGCTGTTGCAGCGACTGGAGGTGCTGCCATCTCCTCGCTATCCTGCGTCTGCCAGAAGAAGTAAGTTAAATAAAGTCTAACTAAAAGTTGTTACTGAAAAACGAGTTCCTATAGATTTTATTGAATGTTTTGTAAAATTCTGTGGTATGTAATCAGGTTACCATTACATGAAAGTTGACTTAATAGAAATTTACATACTAGAAATACAAACCTTGGGGACAGAGGGAATGAAGGTTCCTTTGGGCTCGTATCCCTGAGCCTCCTCAAGAATATTCCTGTCTTCATTGAGCTGAAAAATATGGGTAGTTTGTGACAATATTGAATGAAGAAGGGGAGGACTGAGATTCTAGTATAGAAACACAGAGAACACAAAGACCTAATTTGCTCATTTAAAACTCAACCAACTCACTGTGACAAGAGGATAATCTTTGGCAGGCCTGGTGGTGCCCAAGCAGGTCTCTCGGAGGTAATGCTCAGCTGCAAACGCCTCTTTCAGCCCGGGGAAAAGATTCTCATATTCTGTGGGGTCTGCTAGGGACTCAGCCGCCTACAATGAAGATCAATCACAACATGTCATGTTCAAGGAGAAATATCCAGATATTTAAACAATATATTGTCTTTTTGAAAAGGAAAAAATGTATAACTGATCAAAAGCAAATCTTTGGTCCAAAACTGTAAAAGCTGGGGTAAAACATTTAAGAATTTAAGATACTGTTCCAGTAACTAATAATCCTGATTACTGACCTTCTGGTTGACCTTGGCCAGATTCTCCCTCCACAGTTTGACCACACGGGACACCTGACTGGGCAGGTAAGTGCGAGCCAGGAAGGCAGCTTCAGGTAGTCTGTTTGTCCTGATCAGAAGCTCCAAACACTGATCGAGTCTGCGGAGAAAAGATGATACGTAGAAGAGTTACACAGGTCGCCCCATATTCAGTGGCATCATCACATATTTATTCCTGAATGTGTCCACCGACGTCACCACATTTCAGTCTCACACATCTGGTACTCACTTCCCCTGCAGGAAGTAGGTCATGAAGGCCACATTGTTCTTGCCGTCCCTTTCTGCCCCCTCAGCCAGCTTGCCCACCATAGTGGCGTTACCGGAGGCTGTGGCAAGGAGAAGCAGGCCACCATAATCCTGGGCGTGATGCAGGCACTCCTGGGCCAGGCCGAATTGGCACTTGCTGATAGCCAGCTCCGCTAACTGCTTCCACTTCTGCTCTGACTGCAGAGGTTAGAATGCAGAGTATTAGAAACGTACTGTGAGCATTAGCGAACTGGCCGGCAATGTTTTATAAGGGAAAGGATGTGATGTGTGATAGAGTTTGCTTAATTTTTGTAGGTCATCTCATATGCTCCTACCTCTGCCTCCACAGCCAGCTGGTAGGCGATCTTCAACTCTCCGAGCTGCAACGCCAGCTCAAACCTGTGTTCTGGGTCTGTGGACACAGCCAGGGCCTGCTGCTTGAAACCCTGCAGAGAAAGACATAAAACTCATCATCCAAAGTCCCTTCGAATCCCTTTTTACCAATTACAATAGGATCATGCTGTATTTTCCTTACCTGTTTCTCCAGGAAATGGGCAACTCTGGTGCGCTGCTCTTTAGGAATTGTGGGTAACACCTTGTCAGCCATTCCAAAGTCCCTCCTCATTACAGCAGTCTGATACTCCAGGACAGAGACCAGCAGAGAGTAGCTGACAATGTTGAGTTCCTTGTCTCCCAGGTACAGACGGTCATCTTTTGGGATGTAACCCAGCAGGTACATGGTTCTGTAGGAAGAGAAGGCAGGAGATGTAAAAGATGCAACATTCAAATACATTGTTAGAGCGGGGGTGGTGTTTTTCTACAATTTATTTACAACTGTGAAGTGTTGACTGTATCATTATCACAACTGTAAAATTTACAGGTTGCTGAAGAGGTATACACAGAGTTTAAAGCTATCAAGTATACAATTTTTTCACTTTTATTCAAGACAATCCATCTGTAGTTGTACCTGTCCAGGTGAGCAATAGTGACAATCTCTCCTCCTACATAGTAGTTGAGCCTGTTCACAGAGCTGGTGTAGATGAAGCAGTCTCCTACCCACAGTCCAGTCTTCACAATCTCTTGGATCTCTCCTTGGACCTGGTCATTAAAAAAAAAACAAAAAAAAAACAAGGACACAAAGATGAAAAAAATGTAAGCAAAGAAAACAATTCTCTACCCTAAAAATGTAGCATCAGTATAACCAATGCAAGGGAACAGCACTCTGTTCACCCACTAGTATTTTTAATAATGAAGGTAAGAGAATGATTAAAAGCAGTAATAAGAGACGTATATGCAGCCACATCAACACACCCACCTCGAAAGCATCTTCAATACCATCCTCGGTCACGCCCTCATTGTTCTCTTGTGAGGCAGCTACTTTCTCTGCCATGTAACGCAGAATGAAGAAGGACTCCTCTGTTGCAATGCAGACCAGTTCACCAGAGTCTGACCAGAAGATCTGGACAATCATAAAAAAAGAAGAAAGAAGGATGAAGGACAGACAAACAACAACAGTAAATGAAATTACAGCTTCTGGTAGGCCTTTAATAAAAGATTTACAAACGGAACAAATAAAAGTTAGGACAGTCTCACGTGTTTGGGCTGAATCTCAATGCGACGGATCAGCTCTGTGTTCTCCCAGTCATAAAATGCCAGGCCATTCACCGACCTCACCCCGAGTAAGAAACCTCCATAGATCCCTGCGGTGAAGAAAGGGGACACATCCAGTGAGGATGCAGAGGATGTAGTGGAAACTATCTACTTCTAAAACGACAAGTTGACGATACAACAGTGTTGACGTTACCTTCAGCTCCAAAGTCAGGCTTAAAAGATTTCTTTTCTTTGAAATTTTTGAAGATTTTGACAATGCTGTTGCTTTCTCTGATGGCGTATCTGTCATAAAACAAAGAAACAAGCAAAAACAGTTAGCTCTCAACTCTCTGGTACTCATGTATAGAGCAGGGAAGTATCTCACCTATATCAAACTTCTCTTCTCAAACAGCATACTTACTCAGATGAGTCATGTGCCCAGACAAACTCCTGTGCTGACCCAAAGCTCTTGTTCCTCAGAGCCATGGCAGTATAGATTATATACTCTCCATCTCCGCACACCACAACAAACCTGGTGGACACATAATGCACAAGTTATTGCCAGTTTACCCAATCACCCAAAAAAAGTCAGTAATTGTGGTGCTCATGTCTGGCTGTTTCTGCAAAATAACTGAAAAAAAGCCAAAGAGCTACACATGAGTGTATTCATACCTCCCATTGGGGTTATGCTGGATGGTCTGGGGGTAAATCTCACAGCTGCCCATGTCTTTGACAGCCAGTGGCAGCCTCTCCCCGTCCTTGATCTCAGCATCGCCCATGGCCTTCAGGTTGGCTTGCTGGATTTCACTGTGCTTAGCCCAGATGATTTTCCCGTTAGTGTCCATAGACATGGCCGGCTCTTCACGACCCACCTGCAGCGAGAGAAGAGAGAAGGGGGAGAAAGATGGGAAGAGAAGGAAAAGGGATAGTTCGTTTTTTGTTTAGTTTTGGATAGTAACACTTTTCATAAGTGAAGAAAAGTGAATTTTAATGCTCTTGCTTCTGCCCACCTTGATAATGATGCTGCCTTCGTCGTAACCTAACGCCACATTATTGGAGCCTCTGAGGCCACACACGCACCACACTCTCTCCATGCCATAGTTCAGAGTGCTCTCCAGGCGATAAGTGCTTGAGTGCCAGATACGCACTGTACCTACAGAGAGAGGAGGCAATGATGGGATCAGTGAGGCCATGAGATGAGATACGTTCTTGTGTGTGTACAGGCGAGGATGAGTAGGATTCCTGCTTACCATCTTCTGATCCAGTGATGATGATGGGGAGCTCTGGGTGGAAGCTGACACATGAGACGTTCTGGGCGTGGCCCTCCAGTGTCTGAACACAGGTCTTGTTCTACAACACAGAGGAAGACATTTAAAACATTTATATATCAACACAAAGCTAAATGATGCTCATATAAAAGATATAAGATCAATGAGAACATTTTATAACTGTTCTAGTTGGATATAGTCTGTGACATCTTGCTCAAAATACTGTAACAAGACACTACTTAAGCAGGAAATGAGTCTATGCTCTGCTTTAGTCCTTATCAGTTCCATGACCAGTGTTCTGATTACTCTCACCGTACCACAAAGGAAGTGAAGGATAAATAGATAAAGTTTTCTAACCTGGTAGTCCCAGATCTTGACTTGGCGATCATCAGCCCCAGAGATGAGGTAGGGCTTGTCTCCTCCGCTGTAATAGTCAATGCAATTGACTCCTTTCTCATGGCCCTCCAAAGTGAAATTGGGAGACGAGGAGCCTAGCTGCCAAACCTGAAACAAGCCAGATGAGATGATAATAAATCACTGAATGCACTTCAGACACTTTTAATTATATGCATATAATACTAATATATGACCATGAGGCTGCAGCACTGCAAAAGGATCTGGACGTCCCACATTGTTCACCCAATGACAGGATAAAATTAGCAGCGGTAAAGGTGACAACAGCAACACCAAGCTTTCTCTACCTTAATCGTCCTGTCCAAAGAGGCACTGGCAAACTGATTGTTATCCTTTGGGTTTATGACAATCTGCATGACGTAGTGAGTGTGACCCTCAAACACCTGGGAGCACGACCACTTCTTCTCCCAGTCCCACAGCTTGATCAACATGTCATCTGCACAGAAACAAAAACACATTCTCATGAGGGCATGCAAAAACACGTGTTGATACAGGTGTAAAGACACTTCTTAGTTGTATGATGATTAAATTAAAAGTGTATCATGAGCATATTAGCATACCGCTGCTGGTGAGGATGTAGGGCTGAGTCGGATGGACAGCGATGCAGCGGATATAGTCAGAGTGGGCCTCAAACATGTGGACCCGCTCTAATGTATTGTAGTTGAACACACGGATCTGCATGTCATCCTGTAGAGGGGCAGAAAAAGGAGAGAAAACATTTCCATAATATTAGTTAAAAATATAACTCCAGCTCCCTTCTTCTCTGTCTTTCTGTGCTGCACACCAGCTTGTCTCCAAAGCTACTCATTACCACATACGCTTAGTCAAATCAATTTCTTTTTAACTTGCTTTTGAATCATTACTCTGCTGTTTGTAATTGCTTGGTTGTTCAGTTGTTCTTAATCTACCACTACATCTGCTCCGCATTAGTGGATGCACAGGGGAGTGGAGCCACTGCAAGAGCAGCGACTGAAGCTTTGTCAGATCTTCTGCTCTGATTGGTTGTTTTGTTTCTTCTCAAATGCTCTGGCAGAGCCAACACAAACAAAGGATGTAACTCACCGCTCCAGTAATAACCCAGTTCTTCCTTGCCACAAACTTAGAGGCTCTGACAGGGAGGTCACACACTTCAAAAGTCTTGACGAGAGTCTGGAAGAAAAAAAAAACAATCACTCACTATGTGAAGCTCTGCAGCATCATCATCGCTTTTGAGCGTTTGTCTAAAGCTATAGAGTGACTTGCTATTTCCATACTGTGTAGTGGTGGCACATTTCTTTATGATGGTACCTGTGTTTCGTGGTTCCACACACAGACGCTGCCATTGTACAGACTAGCCAACATCCAGGGCTCAGTGGGGTGAAGGTCCACACTCTTCACTCGGTCTGACCTGGCTGTCAGCCTCCGCTTGATATCCAGCCTCAGAGGCTGAAAACACGACAGAAATCAGTATTTTGCAATACACACTCTTAATATGAGATGAGCATTTGGTGATCTGATTATAACTCTTAGAGGTTAATCCGGAAAAATACGACAGACACTAACCATTAGCATGCTAACATTGAGTCTATTACATTGAATTGATCTACACACTGCTCTAACTATATATCGTATAATATTTTTAGACAACACCTTTAAACAGCCCTAAGTGCAGAAAAAAACTTACGAACCGCCAGAGATATAAATATGAATAGCCGATAGCTACAAGCTCTCACGCTAACTCAAGCTAGTTAGCCGCTAAGCTATTAGCAAGGATGCATTATTCTGTGACACTGACTTTAAAAATATACCAGGATGACACGTGCGGAAACAAAACGTGCTAAGGGTACGTTTCTTACCATGTTTTATCCCCGTGTTGTCGCACTAAAATGGGATAAATGTGTTGTAAACTGTTACAATCCGGGTCCAAATGTTGACTCTTCAATGAGCAGAGCTCTGGAAACTGACGTGGAACTTCCTGAATCTCAGTCTCGCGAGAGTTGCGCTCTGGAAGTGATGACGTGACACGAAGGTCGGTCAGCTGTAGGGACCTGCCACGATGACAGGAAACAACAACATGTACACAGTCATCACCGAGCTGAAGTGATCTGATATGTAATACTGAGAGAGGGGACGTAGGACCTTTGTATGACCTTAGATGTATGAATATCGTGTTTTGTTTTTGTCCTTGTTATTCTAAAGAAAGTTTCCTGTCAGTATAAAGTAAGTTGTTTTGTATGTATGAAATCCCATTTCTGCCAGTGTGCTGAAAAAACAGCCCTTAAGTCACTGTAATGAGAAACCTTGTTAAAATAATGATAAACCTTTTCAAAATGATGACTTGATATGTCAAAAATATTGAGTTAGCAACTCAAGGAAAACATTCATCCAAAATAATGAGAAATTTTCTAATATTTATGACTCTAGAGAATTTGTGACTTAAGAATTTCATTGTCAATAACTGTTCCACGTAATTGTTGTGCATATAACAAATAAGTGAGTCTTGAATCTGAGTATCTTCTTGTGTATTGAGACACCAACTCATTATTTGGGAAGGTTTCTCATTATAATGACTTACGTTTTATTCATCACATTGGTGGAAATGGGACTTCCACAAGTTGATATAATGTAAAGCAAAGTGAAAGAAGGTTGGAAAGTCTTATAATAATCTGTGTACATCTGTAAGAGCACAGTCAAACTGATGTTAAGGAGTGAAGCAGGGTGGACGTTATTCAAATGACTGCCAACATTTACAACCTACCTACTATTTTCCTAGTAAACTCTATCATAATATGCAGCACAGCAAATAAACATGTAAAAATTAATACCTCGCACATGGTATGTATTTAATAACAATAGATCAAATACAATGCTTTTTATTTACCTGGTTTATTTATTGTGTTTATTTTTCAGTTTGCAGTAGTAGTATAATTCAGTCACATCACTGTTTACAGACACAGGAAGCTGCATACGACTTATATTTGGTATAATCTGTTTTGTGTCATAGTCATGTACTATTGGTACTATGGTACTATCAACATAGTACCATATCTGTCCAGCAGAGGGCAATTCAGGCAACGTTTTATAAAACTCTGCTTTAGTAAGTACTAATGTCTAATGCAGTTTATAATTCTTCTAAAAGTCAGATCATTAGTCTCCTAGGCACCATGTGACCACACAGCTTGTTGTTATAATCTTGCAACAAGAAGTCTGTTAGGTTATGTGTTTTAGCATGAGAAAAGACAGATGAGTTGGACTTTGATATTAGTTTGACTTTCAAGCAACCAACTAATGTCAGATGTCAATCACCAGATTGTCACCTTTTTTCTTTAAAAATGTACCATCAAGAGCAAACACCCAAACTTACAGTAACATAACAGGTTAATCGTTTCTGTCTCACACACAGCATGATAGGTTTGTTTGAAAAGCACCTTTATTCACTTTATTCACATATTTGGAAAATGATTGCGTGAACGAAGAAAACAACAAACAAATACAGCTCTTTTTGCCGTTTTATTCCTTTTTCTTGAACACCTGAAGACACACTACATCTTCACACATCAGCTCCTGCAAGAGGCAATTAAATGTGTTAAAATCATTTAGCAGATAGATAATTAGAAAAACACAAGAGTAACAACAGTGTTAAAAGCTGTGCTTAATATCAGCCCATGTTGTGAATCTCATCTTTCACAGCAGCTTTGAACCCACCAGGTAGAGTTTGTCTCCCTCGACCCAGTGTTTCCAGCCACGGTTGGCCTTCTCTCCTTTCTGAGTACACACCAGCTTGTCCCCTTCCCAGGTCACCAGACTCTATAAGACAGTGTTCATTAATCAAAGAACCTGTTCATAACTCTGTCATTCGTTTTCGAAGGAATGTTTTGCAGACAAATCTGTCCCTAAAATGCCTCCTGCCTCCACCTCCTACATAATTTACTACTCGCAGGCCCACCTGAAGGTTACTGCTGCCATGAAGACTCACCAGTGTAGTGTTATTTTTGCCTTGATGTGTAATTAGCACAGAATGAAACCAGCTTTTAGTGTTGACTAATTAAAATTTCTCATCTTTTAGCATAAAAATGCAATAAATGTATCAGTCAGTGTGCCTCTGTGAATTCTCAGAAGGAAAAAAGATCACTAATAAGCTGTCTGATGTCTCAGAATTATGCAGTAATTGAACACACACCATCAATAAATAACAACCCGTTACATATATTGTAATAAATTTTACTAGACTGTAAAAACACAATTGTTTAATTTTTCTTCCATTACCTCAAGTTATTTCATGAATTCAGTTAAAAAGTGAATCTAATTTACTCTCAAGACAACATTTCCTATTTTCCTTGTGGCTTGATAATAAAAAGTGTATGGCTGAAATGCCTGCAGGGTATCTTTCGCACCATTAGTGAGTCATTTTGTGCAACAAAGCCATTGGATGCCAGTTTTATTACGAGAGGCTGAAGATGTAAACAAGATATTAAGGCCTCATTTTCCCTGAACTTCTTTTTTCAAAAGTCTTCAATCATTGGCATTCAGTGTAACAGAGCATCACTGCTAATCACTGTTACTTTTTTCTCTAAAACTGATGGTTGCGTCTGTTGTTAGCACTGATACCACGGACCAATCTTTGCCCTGGGCACACTCAGATAACACTGTTCTCATTATCATCTAACCAACAAAGAAAATGGGAAATATCGACTCATCAGATAAACTATCGCCAGTCACTTCAAAGACTGCACACATGCGAGGTCGACCCACCTTGACGTTTTTGTTGTCTAGTCCCTTGGTGTACTCATCAAACTCAACCCCAACAGTGAAGGTGAGCTCATAATTCCTCAAGGTGCTCAGTGTTTTGAATTCAAACTTGTCTCCATCTTGGGTCACCACTTTGGTCTGAGACAGGGAGATGGCAATTTTCCTCGTGGCAAAGTCAATATCTAGGGTGAGAATAAAGAGACTTAATTAAACATATATACCTACTCTTTTCAGAGCAGCTATATTATAGTTCTTGTAAGTAAGTTGTATTTTTACAAGGATAGATAAGGTCATGTGGATAGTTTCACTCACTTCTAGGTTTAGTCTTAAGTCTTAATACTTTTTTCTTTTTGCAAATTAAGACTTAAATTCCATCTATGGTCACAAAAATAATGTTGCTGACTGGGCTGGGAGACTAAAATCAAGATAATTTGACATCATGTTGTGTAATCAAGAACCAGTGGTGGAATAACTGCCAGAGAAAAAACCTTTTTGGATTTGCTCCAGAGTAGATTAAACAGTAACACAAGGATAGAAACAGTCTCTGAACTGAAAGATTGACAGAGCATGAAATTGGATGATTTTGTTACTTGTGGAGCTTGTCCAACTTGTCACATCACCTTGTAACACGGCTTTAACACATAAGTAAGACATCTTAAAACGTAATCCACCAAAATGAAAAAAAATCTTACTCAGCACTTTTAAATATTCCTCAAATTTGTCACTGGTCTCCAGTATCCATCTCCCACTGAAGTCTGCAGGCATGGTGGCTGCTAGTGACCCCGCTGTGTGTAGACTTTAGACAGTGAATGGTAGGGGGAAGGTGCAGGGAGTCCTCCTGCTTTTATAAGAGGCAGAGGGCATGGGGGCAGAAAACTATTGATAAATGAGTTTATGGCTTGAAGGGGATTGGCAGTGGCAGTTGTTTTGGAGGGGGAGGGAGAAGGCTCACCCTATTCTGTTAGTCTTTACACGGCCATTGGGGGAGGTTTCTAAGTGCATGTGTGAGGGTGCCCTCACACGCTCTCTCTCACATGCACCTCTCCATACATACACATGCACACACTCCAGCGATGGTCAGCGTACAATGTACAGGCAGGAGAAGCTATTTTGTAACATTTGCCAACAGTCTTTATTTGATCTTTTTCTGTGGCAAGCTCAAATACTAAACCAGAATATCTGAACTTTGAGTGTGAAGGTTAATAAGGTTCAGCTGGTCTTGCAGTAGAAAATCAATGGTGTGAAAAATTAATTCTGTCTTTTAAGGTTATTCCTCAAAGAAGTTCAATCAGACAGAAGCAAATCTGTCTCATCAGAATCTGAATTTTTAAAGCCTTTGAATTTTTAACACTGAATTTTTTTAACACCGAAA
>JBAJHX010000062.1:14835046-14870793 GCA_037176925.1 Amniataba percoides
TTGATGTGTGTTTATTAAGTGCAAATATTTTTTCATCTTTCAGGTAAACAAAGCTAACTTTTAGCCTCTTAGCACTTTACACCACAGCTAGTAAACGAGCTACACTGTTGGCTCGGCTTCAACATCACAGCTACATGAAACTCACCACGGACTATCAGTGTAATCATTAACATCTTATCTGTGTAATTAATTTCCTACGAAATTAAAAATAACCCAATATGGCACAATTACCTGTCAAGCAGAAATGTGGCTAACTCTGCATTGGTTTTGAATCCTTTCAGGTCTCGCATCTTCACCCTTGTTTTGTCTTGGGCTTGGCCAAATTCTTTTTTTTTTCTTTTTTCTTTGCTCTCCATTCTTCATCGGTCATTTTCCGTTTAACTTGCTTCGCTCTGTAAGAAGTAGCTGGCAGAGGAGGAATGGGAGCTTCTTTGTTAATGATGCGCCTTCGCCATCGTGTAAACAAACGCATGAAGCCGCTCATTGACAGTCTTGAGTTTGACCTGCCACGTCACGTGGCCAATGAAACTTTACGCAATTGGCTGGAAGTTGGTTCGAGTTCATCCTGACTCGATTGCTTATCCTTGTGACCTTTGGTTACCCTGATGTTGAATCTGAATTTTAGACTGCGAATTTTACACACCGAAATTGAGACACCGAATTTGAGAACACGCGAAAACATTCGTCGAATTTTTTAAACGTGAATTTTTTTTTCTGAATTTTTTTCACATTGAAAAATAGACTGTGAAAATAAGACACTGAAATTTCAGTGCCTTGAATTTGGTGGCCAAAAAATTCACATACATAATTTCGGTGTTAAAAAAATTCAGTGTTAAAAATTCAGATTCTGATGAGACAGATTTGCTTCCATATTCAATGAACTAGTATGTCTGCTCCCTCTCCCACATTGAAAAATTCAGAATATATGAATATGTAAATATTTTCTTTATTTGAAAAGTTTGCACCTTTCTAATCAAACCCAATAACCGATACTGTTAAAGGCATGTATTTATTCTGCCATTATCATTAAATATCTTTGCACACATTAGTAATCTTTCTTCATGGTAGTTTGCATTGTCATTGATGGAGTCAGGTAAAGTGCATGTTTGGAGGGGATTCTCAGGAATATATTTACCACCAGCTACCAGTGATCAATAAATAAATCATTTCTAATGGAACTCCAGAACTTGCATTCTAAAAGTGTTTTTTTTTTTAAAAAAACACATCGTCAGTGACCAATGATTTACCACTTTACCAGGATTAAATCTTAGGGATAACATATGTTATAAGTTATAATATGAAAGATTTTCATTTTGTAATCAAATGGCATAATACATAATTGCAAGTGTGTTCTTAGACATCAGGTTTCATGGTCTGTGTTAAATTTCTTTTTCAGTATTTTTCAACATTTGTTCAACCATAGTAACTCTGAGCGGGTCTGATGAGTTAAAGGTCATATTAAAAGCCTAACCATGTTCCGCTTCTGATTTTTCCAAGCCACCATTGACACCTGGGTCGTAATACTGCAAATTGCACAGGCTTCCATCAACAGGCCCAATCAGCATTTTATGATAGTGACTACAGAGACATTTATCCAAGTGAAAAATGCTGACAAATTTAACTTCTTTAATTACTTTGGTCCACTATTTTTGTAAAGCATCTTAAAATCTATTTCTCATTTCCACATTTCTGTAGGTTGCATTTTGAACCCTGATTGGCTTACAAGCTAGTTGCAATGTCATAAAATCATGTTTTTACATATGCGTGTTAACTTTAGATTTAAGATGAGCAAAGAGAAGCTTCCTGCCATCAGCAGATGGATGTGAAATCAGCCTTCTCATTCTGCACAGCCAAGCTCAAACATCCAAGTGAAGTAATAAAAAAAAACATGTTTTTCAGCAGAGGGGGACTTCAAAATCAGGCAATTGCTGAAAATCCTCTTCTGCACCCAGTAGAAACATTTTATTGAGAATAAATGCAAATGCAGAATTTACTCAGGCGCCAGACTCTGTTTGGACCACTTCCTGGGAGCATCATTTTTTTTAACCAGCCATAGCATGAGCAGGGAGGGATCAATAACAACCCCCTGGGGAACCATAAATAAACCCAGTCTGCAGGTAGAGGCCGCGGCAGTGGCGAGTTGTGTATGCACGAGAAGCAGCATAAGGCAGAACAGCGGGGCGAGCAGCAGCGAAGAATGAGGAAGCGAGTTGGACAGCTCAGACAACCCAAGCGGTGATGGCAATGCACAATGTGAGCTGACAGATTAGCTGAGTCCGAGCACAGTGTGGCTCGAGTTGTCTGGCTGGAGCTCCACAGGCTTCACTTCACCCACTGAAATTCTCAAGTAGAGGCCCCTCGGACTCTTGGTGTGTGTCTGGAAAAGCACTTTCAGAGAGAAGGAATAGATGAAACTTAAATAACAACCAGTCATTTCAGTGGTTTGCCTGTTGTTTGATTGAAGTGCCAAATGATACTATTCCTTTTCCAAAAACTCTTGATTAATAGTAAAAAAAAACAAAAAAAACCAAAATGGTGGTTTTACGTCTCAGAGAAAAAAAAAGACAAGAAACACGATTGAGCATAGCATTACTTTATTGATTGATTCATTTTACTATCGATGCAGTCCCAAAGGAATTGCGTGGGATAAATACACATGTCTGACATGTCTGCCATTCTGAACACTGAGCCTCTGTAGCAAAGCAGTTTACAGACCTCAAACAACTTGTCATTACTTTCCTGTTCTCTTCAACGCGATTTCCTCTCCCGCCGGTCATTTCAGCGCACTGCGTTATCCATCCGGCCCGCCCATCTGATTAGCTACACCTACAGTAGCAGTATGCAAGCGTCCAACACATCTAAACTTGTTAATCAAAAGAGCACCCACCCTGAGAGAAATTTACAGTATTGCAATTTGTGATGTCAAGTGATGTACAAACACACACACACACACTGCCCACTCCTTTTAATTGGTTTTTGGCGGAGTAAGGCAATGACCTTTTTGGAATATAAATGTGTGCTTTTGTGAAAATAAAAGCAAAACGGAAAAAGACGCATGGGTAGATGGACATGTGGAGAGATCTATTAACGGACCAACAGGAAGCTGGACGGTATGTCAGAGGTGTTGGATCTGTCTGTGTGTGTCTGTGAGCCAGTGTCAGCCGGGGGAGGGGAGGGGGCATCTCGTTCAGTGGGAGCCGGCTTAGGACTTCTTGAAGACCTGGTGGCACACAACTCCTGCAGCTCTCAGCTCCTGCAGAGGACAGACGACACAGCAACAGTTTTCAAGTACACCGTCTTGCATCCATCTTGCAAAGTATTTTCTGCCACCAGAGGCCACTGCTGCTTTACATTTTAACCCTCCTCCACCTCTTGGGAACTTCCAACTAAAAACTAATTTCATGGCCGCTGATTGAAAACATCTGCTGGCGTCACTTAAACCAAATAATTTGGCAGATTATTTTTGCTTAGCTTTGATAGCAGTCATCATAGAGAGGCAAATCTGATAATGCTGAGCTAATGAAAATGGTAATGTGCTAGTCATTACTTTACAGTCTTTTCAGATGCTAATGCTTTCATTACAGGCCACACTGGGCCATGCTATGTGGAGGAGAAAGAAAAGTTAATGAAGTTCTTCGAATGGGCATTAGATCGGTAGAGTCGAGACGATAACACGGCAGAAGCTGGCGGTGATATGTGCGGGATCACGCTGCCTCATGCTGTCTCATGCTGAGATGAGTGAGTAGAATAATCTGGAGGGTGAAGTTAAACTTTCATTTTGCATCATCATGTGTCAGTCTTACTGGTTGATCAGGAGGGAACACTTGAGAATCAAAATATGTTTTCTGTTCCTATAAAACACCTTCATAGGTAGGTTCCTGTGCAGAAATGATATAATGTATTTGGCTGTATATGCATGTGCTTTCCATGAACTGTTTTCCCAGTGTGCATGCACCTCACATACTACAGTGTTACTACGGCTGCAGCCTGTGGGCCGATTCCCGAGTCACACATAAAATAATATGCACCGCACATACAGTGCTAAGAGGTATTTTGGTCTTGGATTAAAGTGTCCAAATTGCACACATTAATATTCAAAGGAGGAGCTGATGTTTTCTCACCAGATGAAGCTCATCTCCATCCACCCAGTGGGTCCAGCCTCTTCCTTCAATCTCCCCCTTCTGCACACACACCAGCTTGTCTCCCTCCCAGGTGATGGTGGTCTGCATGAGGTCACAGGTCAGGGAGGAAATGGCATTATAAAAAAGGAAGCCCGAGCTGACTAACATCTAACGATGCACGCCTCCTCTCTGGATTTAAACATACATATGCTAAGGTGGAGCCTCAGTCTTCCTCCACTCACATTAAAAGTAATTATTCAGATGAAATCTGCAAATACAAACGCACGTGGCACTTTCTCTCCCAGCTACCCTCCAAGCAGCTTACAGCTTATCTATAATCAGCATACAAAAAAGGTTTTTCAAGAGGGACCACGGATAATCTTTGATCCTATTTAGTATTCAGGGACACAATCTGATTAAATAAACGAGAGCCTGGCCTCTCTCTGTTCTTTTCCTGCAGTATCTGACATCGGTCTTCATTACTTTAATTCACTGACAAGAGTGTAAGAAGTCTGAGGAAAGTTTCGTGGAAAGTTTTATTTAAAATGGCTAAACTTCACCACAGCAGATGCTCATTACAGTCTGGAGAGGTGCCACTGAGAAAAATGGGTTTGTGCGAGTGCAGGTTTTGCACCAACAGGAGGGGAGTGAGTGCCACAGGTCCCTCTCCCCCCTGCCTGCAGCCATGTAATTTAACTGCAGTGCTTAAATAGGTGACAGCTTTCTGAAAAGTTCAAGAAAAAGTTACTCATCATGTATGCAGTCATGCAAGCATCTTAAATTACCATGCATTTCCTGTCGTCCACTCCAGACAGGTCCTCCTCGAACTCTTTGCCCACATAGAAGTCCATGTTGTAGTTTTTGAAGGTGCTGAGAGTCTTGATGACTATGTGGTCGCCGTCATGGACGATGTCCTTGTCCGGCTTCAACAAGGTGGCAATTTTCCTGATGGCAACATTTACATCTGGTCCCAGAGGAAAGCAGGAAATCAATAAGAAACAGGAATGAAAGACCACGAGAGGGAGGACATTTACACAGTTTCAGACACATGCATGCACAGTTTAGCAAAAATGTTAGAAAGAGAAGAGTTTATGTCACATTGATCGGCCCAGCTTTTAAATTTGGACAAAAAGTGGAACCTTTCTGTTGACTTAAAGTTTTAAAAAAAAGTGTCTGGCACTTCTGGCAATAACTCCACTTACTGCATTACAGTAACTGGAAGACTTTAGACAACACATTTGAGCTCCCTTCATTATTGCACTGATGCATGATGTGAAACATGAAAGAAAGCACAAGACATCAGCGACCCCTCTCAAATACAGTCAGAATATTTGGATTTTGACAAACAGCAGAGGATCACTAACATCTTCAACAAATGTGTGTGTGTGTGTGTGTGTGTCCGTCCCGCACGGCTCACACACTCACCAAGGGCCTTCAGGTACTCCTCGAAGTTGTCGCTGGAAATCATTTTCCAGTATCCGTTCAGATCGACCGGCATGTTTGGCTTCTTGTGCGCTGTCTTGCAGTGAGAGCTGCTGTGCGGGCGGCTGCTGCTGACCGAGTGCAGGAGCGCCTGTCAAAAGCCTCAATTTGAACCAAACTCGCTGTAATCCGATTACCTGACGGGTTTTCATTTTTATTTATGGGAAATGTCGCTCGCACCTCCCACTGAACGCACCTCCCTTCACCCCCCCCCCCCCCCTCACCATCCATCCATCCATTCATCGACACCTCGTAACCCCTCAATCCTCACACACACACACACACTCGCCTACACACAGTGCGCAGGCTGCATGCATACATAATGTGGATACACTTGTTTGCTTTATGCTGCGGACTGCTTGCTCCACCCGCCCGGCCCGGATTAGGATGAGTGCGCTTCCTCTGTTCACTGACACACAGGCGCGCTTATATGCGCTTTCCACGTGTTTGTAGATTTGCTCCCTGTTGTGTAAAGCGGGCCTGTTGTATAAAGAGGCCTTTGATCGTGTTTAAATCGGGGCTATAAGCAGCGATCACTGAGATTCGCTGATTCAAGTGCAAAATTTTAGCTGCCCTTTTTATGCAACTTCGTGCTTCTGCTCTGTGTCTTTCCTGTCCAGTGAAAACAACTGATCTCAAAATGAAGCTATGTAAAACACTTCAAACGGGTTGGATCACTGAGCATCACAAACAGGCGGTTTGTTTTGTGTGTGTGAAAAAACTTTTCAGTGATGCCTGGTTCTCACAGGACAGTGATCCTGAAGAAGAAGTTCAAGTGAGCACAATCTCACACATATACAGTTATAACCTTTAATGCACATAATGATACTGGAGTAATATTAATCGGGCTCATCTGATATGAAGTAAAGCACTGTAAGGGACTATTTTTCTGCACAATGACTACTTTACTTTTGGTACTTTAGGTGTATTTTGGTGATAAGACATACTTTTACCTATGTAAGCTGTTGAGTGCAGTGACTTTCACCTGAAGTGGTGTCATGTGGTATTGCTACTTTCACTTGAGTACAAGATCTGAATACTTCTTTCACCTCTGGTTATAATCACAGGCCCACCAACAATCAACCTGATGGGAGCGAAATCCCACAAAGATCTATTAAAACACTGATCCGCCTGTGAATGTGTGTGAGTGGAGCGCGCAGTGTGGATGATAGGCACAGTACAAAAGCAGAATCACCTGAGCTTAAAATGATCCAACTGGAACAATTACAAGTAGCACAATAGGGCCGTCACATCTTTTGTCTCGCTTAAATAACTCAATTAATTTGGTAATCTCTCTTTTGGGCCGGCTGCAGCTGACTCACTGTCTAAATCCTTTACTGACTGGAACATAGACAAAGACACAGGCATGCACACACACACACACACACACAGACACACACAAAATCTTTCAAAGGATGCCAGTTAGTATCACTCACAGAGGCGCTTTCAGCCATTGGCCTCAGAGTGAAAACACCTCCTGTAGCTGAGCAACTGTCAGGATTATTTTAAATCCCTTGGTGGAAAAAATACGGGCCTCGCAGACACAGTGTGTGGATGATAATGGGGAAACTGAATAGATCCACAGTGAATTGCTGTGGGGAGGCTGCTGCAGAGGAGAGATGCCACCAACAATCTTCCCATGAAAAGAAATTAAAGAGAGGATATAGTTTATATTTTACAATTAAAAGTGTACACGCAGGTCATTCTGGTAGACTGGTGTTTAAGATGCATAGCAACTAATTCTTGGATTAGACTGTGCTGGACTTTTCGAAAACAATTAAAATGAATATATACATAAATTCTTCATGTCAGAAAACTATACAGAAAATGTACAGTGACAAGACAAAGAACTTATAAATACTATAATAGTTATTTGTATCTTGAACATAGTTTGTTCATTATGTCTTTAAGCTCTTTGTTTTATTTTCTAAAATATCTTAATGTCAGACACTGATCGTCTGTCTCTATTTTGATAAATGGAAGGAGAGGATGATAATATGTCCATGACTTTATCCCTTAGCTCTAGACAAGTCTGATATGTTGTATTTTCATTTATCTATTAATGTTACCCTAGTTGTGTGGTTTATTATTTGACAGTCTTTCCTCTTGGAGTATCACATGGTGGGATTTGAGTTGATGAAGGGACCAGTGACTTCAGCATTTCTAAAATTCTGGTTAAGGCTCTGCCTGGTTTATTTTACACATTCAGGCAGTTGCAAAGGAAGAAAAAAAACAGTCAAACATCCTTCAAATATACAGGAATTTATTTCAATTATTTAAATTCTGCAATTTGTAAAACTATCAGGGATGAAAACTTTTTGCAAACATATATTCATTCAACAAATGTTCATGTGGCACTAAGATGAAGCTCAGTATTTGCTTATTGTGTATGATTTAACAGACAGCACGGCGCGGAGTAGATGCTTCCTACTGAAAACAAGGGATGCCACATTTACGTTTATTTGTGTTTCTTTGCAGACATTTCCAGGTTGTGCAAACTCCTGTCATGCTGCAGTCCAATGGAAATGAACAGAGCTTCCAGACCCTGAAGAGAAATACTGCTCTGTGAGTTAAAGCACACTTCAAGGGCTCTCGTGCTCGGCTCAATGCCGCAGTGGTCCATCTATCAGTCATCCAGAGTCTTCACTGGCTGTTGTGTCTGCTTGGTGAGCGGCCTCAGCAGCATGTCCTTATTTCTCCTCTCACTGTCCTCCGTGTAGAGGTTGTGCTGGTGAATATATTCTAGCACAGAGTCTGGGATGAGGTATTTCACGCTCATGCCCCGTCTCAGAGCCTGGCGGACTTCGGTGGCGCTCGTCTCGTTCCTCACCCACTCTCTCACCAGGAAAATCTTTTGGCGATGGCGTGAGAGCGTGTCCGACTCGTGCACGGCCCTCTCGGGCTCGAGCCCCCCTCGACTGACACAGACGAGGCCAAAGCGGCCAGCCACCTCCTCCACGTGGTCGTCCAGCCACAGGCCGGGGACTTTGAAGGTGTTGAGGAAATCAGCTCCACACAGGAGCTTCAGCTGGGGAGGGGGCGCTGAGGGGGCGGACATATGTAAAACAGTGAGAAGGAACACCTCTTGATCTTTGAATATTTACCAAGAAAAAGGACGACAAATATGACATTTACATAAGCGACACAGAAATTGTTTGTGATGTCTGTCAGCTTCCAGTAAGATTAATAATTGTACTTTATAATGGTTTATGCCACTTGTTTTTATCTTCAAAAGTTATTTACTGATAAGCATCACGGGTTATCTTTCACTGATTTCATGATTATCAGGTGATAAGCCTGCTCACTACACCACTGATATATCACTGCTCATTAGGTTTTTTTTCCCTGTGCATTTATAATGGAAAAGACTGAAATAATTCTCAAGTGGTGCTGGTTTTGAGTTCATGGAAACAGTCCACTGGGCGCATGCCAACTGGCTAGTCCACAATCAAGCTAAAAAATATTGGCAAACCCATTATGCATGACTGAACCATCCTCAAAGACTGCCCATGCTCTTGAGGAGATACATTCAAAAACTGGAGGCATTAGTCATGTGGATGGCAAGGAAAAAAACAAGAACAAGTGAAAATTTGAGTCTGGACTTGGCAAATTTAAAAACAGGACATGACTAAAACGGAATTACTCTCTTTAAATTTCCCAACATACATACATATGGTGCTTGAGGATTAAGCAAAGGAATTACCCAAGGAGTTCAACTTTTCTGAACTCAAATTCAACTATGACTTGAAGAGAAATAAACAACCAAGAAACTTAAGATGTGATTTTTGCAAAAATGTCCATCTTTGCAAAAAATAATCAGCAGTTTATCCACTTCTCTCTCTGGCAGATATCACTGTTATTCCAATCCAGATTTCTATCATCTATTCATTAAGAGTTGTTATTTTAATGCTGTGTTGTAGTGGGTCAAACCATCCCTCTTAGTGACAGAAAATGTTATGTTGCTGAATACTGATTGGTTAGCTTCCAGTTCTACAATAACCATCATGTTCACATATGCCAGAACTACATTTCTCATTACATTTCTCCATCCTATGAGCATCCTCACACACACACACACACACACACACACACACAAGTATAAAACATTCCCTAATACTCTTTAACTGGTAGTCAGGACCACAGCATGTGTTAAGCAGAGGCACATTATGTGGGATTGATGAAAATCCTTAACCCCAACTGTGTTAGAGGGCTTGTTGAAGATGTAATATGCAAAAAAGGCATTTTGCTCAATGGAATAATATCATGATTATGTAGACTCTCCTCAAAAATACAGTCTATGCTAGAGGCATAGTCAGTGGATCACTAAAAGCATGAGGACTCAACCTCTGGAGGCATTTCATGGCAACAGTTGCTGAGATATTGAGATTAATACTACAACCATCACGATGATCACAAAATGAGCGGAATTCATGGCCAATTCCACAAATAAAAAATAAAATAAAATGCCTGAAACAGTCTTTAGTTGAAGAGTTTTTGATAAAACCTAAAGTGTCAGATAGTAAAAGCTTCTTACTTGAGAGGGGAGAGGAGCTTCCACTTGAGTCGTTGTTTGTTCTTGTGCTCTGCTCGTACTCCTTCAGAATACGCCCGTAATGATACCTGCCCACCAACCACAGTCATGAGAGAAAGAGACACTGAGAATTGATTCCTTTAATTGAATTTTTCTTTTTTTTTCTTTTTATTTCCTCCTCTTACAAGTAGCTAGTTGTTCTATACATGGGATGTGTGTCATTACTTTTATGCATATTTAGGTATCATTTACCTTATTCTTACTTTCTGCATGTGTGGAGATGGTATGTTTTTCAACCTAAACATCATGCCAATAAAGCCCTATCAAACGCAACTGCATATGGAAAACAGCATTATCCATGAGGCACAGAGGAACTTGTAAGATTTTCAACTAAAGCCTCTTAAAGGTGTTCTGGTACATTTGCGTGTATTGTGTGTGGAGTGATATGACGTGGGACGTGGCCTCCGGACAACAGGCCACTTCATGGCTTGATCAGCACACGTGTTGTGCAAACGCTGCCCATGAGGGGATTTGTGAGAAATGCAGAGAGGAGGAGGATGTAGAGTGAAGAAAATGGCAATAATGCAAGTGTTAAAAGACCTTTCTAAAATAAGGATAAAAACTGTTTGTACACATGACATACAGGACGTGTGTGTGTGTGTGTGTGTGTGTGTAACAAATCAGTGTGAGGTATCCATTTGATGAATAAATCCCTTCAGCTGATCCTTGATAAAGCCCAGGTGCTAATAAATGTCATATTTCTGCACAGTGAACTTCTTTATTCACATCACCTCTGCCTGCCTCTCCTCACTTATATTCATGTCTTAACACAGCCTCTTGCAGCTACACTCCCACCCAGCCAGTGAATTTTAACAGCCTCTGACCCTGATTTCACCTCATGAAAAACCCAGACCTGACATGGGTCCAGTCTAGTCTGGCAACCCCCGACAGACCAGAACCCCTAATTTAGGCTCCGGCAGCCTGGCAGCACTCTGTTACATAAGTGGTTGAAGTTGGCACAAAGTAGGGTAGGAGGGAGGCAGAGGAGCAGCAGACGAGAGCACTTCTCCTTCAACTCTGCTGGTGCTGAGGTAAGACCAAGATGTGTCAGAGAAAAAAATCTCTTACATCCCACCAAGGATTCAGAGTAACACGCCATTGTCAGGTATAAACTGGCACCATGATGAGCACTGTTATGAAACTGAAACATCTGTATTTCCTATCTCCTCAATCAAAGGTCTCTACATTTCAAGGGAACTCCCTGTGTGTGGGAAACACGGCTCAGATACTGTAATTCAGCACAGAGCTAGAACTGAAGGAACAAGACACCTATCGATTAGGTCCCAATACTTTGACTGTCTGCTCATAAAATGTAATCTCACAGCATCTGGTCACACAAAAGCAATAACATTTTCCCTGTCCTCTGAACAAATTTCATTTTTCTAAAAGTAAATCCCCTCTCAGATAAACCAATGGAGCGTGGATGGACAGGGAATTACTTGCTGTATTATAAAAATCTTGTGTAATATTGGATATAATCAACAATGTACTTTGACAGCAGGAGAAAGACAACACAGAGGGACCAAAGGCTGATATTATCTTACAGTTTCTTGCATGATTTCCCTTTTTTTGGCGGAAATCCCCCCCCCCCCTCCCCCCCAAAAAGTAGCTATTTGAATGTTGCCGTGAACGTGTTTTATACCTCATAGTTACTGCAGTCTCCGTCCAGTCGGGCTGCTGGCTCTCCCATTCATCAACCGTGACCCAGTTGGAGCTCTGGAGCGCCAGCTTCGCCATAGCTATGCGGTGCTCAGCTGGTACTAGGCCTTGCTTCCCATAGCCGTCACTAACTGGAGACACGATGCCACCCACCACCTGGTACTGGCCTGAAGGGAAAGAAGATTAATACAGTTTTTCTGGGTCATGACAGCCGATACGGAAATGGAATATGAATAAGTAGATAAAGTCATCTGTAAGAGATACTGGTGTTAATGTTATTAGTGCTTCATCTGATCTCTCATTTGAAGACAAATGCTACAATTAATCTTTTTGATGTGATAAAGGCGCTTGATCATGACACGTTGTATCAATCTATGCCATGACTTATAGTTTGCACTGCATCAGCAGTTTGAAGGGTTCAGATACTGTTTTTGTGTGTGTTTTGTGTTTTTCTTGTAGTTTGACTACAAGTGTGACATTTCCCATTTTTATACAGAAGCAAGCCATTCTTGTGTTTGAAAAACTAATTAAAATACAAACCACAAACATACAGCAACAGGAGAATAAAAACATTGCCTGTATTCAGCTTAGTCATTTTCTGATCACCCTCAAATTAGTCAGCTGATGTCTTATATGTAAAGGGTCAAAGGGAAACTTTAAGAGCATTAATTATGTCCCTGCCCACTGAAATGCTTCACTGTGCATACATTCATAAAGCACCTTAGAAAGAGCTGACTCAGGACCAGTAACGTTTGAGGTCTAATGACGCTGTTATGACCACGTGACCAGGCCAGTGCACTTATTTGGAGCAGCTTTGGGAGTACATGGCCATGGGGTTTATATAAGTAGAGTGTGTCTGCCTACAGGGTTAGGACATGGTGCTGCATGGCAGCACATGTCAAGACACAAGGCGTACTGTGTGTCTTGACATTCCTCAGAAGCTTTTTATTCATATGAGAAGACAACAAAAAGGCATCACAGAAACTGAGATTTTGAATATTTGTATGTGATCAATAATATTACCTTTTGTTTTTTAGTGACTTTTCTCTGTGTAGTCGTCATAGTTCACAATATAGATGCGAATATGGAATGTTTAAAGCTGCATTAATTCATATTTCAGCCACTAGGGGGCAGAAGAACTGCTCAACAACCTGCTAAACAAAGCCTTGAAATCATCTCATAAAGTTTTATGGCTATTGTGTTACCAAAGAGCCTACATTCATCAGGAAGACACCAAGCGGCATTAGCATTCATTTGGAGTCTTATGGAAGTTTATGGAAACCACACTCATATACAAGTTCGATACATATTCTCCTCTGAGATTCACCAAACTCCTGAGAAAACAAATGAACATCTTTGGCTTGCAAGGTGTTAACTTATCTCCTCAGCTGGTCACTAACTTTATATCCCTCCTGTTTGATGCTGAGATGGATCAAAGACAGTGAGTTTTATCGGGGCTTGTTCACTGGAAACAGCTGCGAAGAAACAAGGCTGACACGAGTGGAGTAGCCAAACAGTAAATTTGCAGAGCCGTAAAAGAAAAATAATGAGCTTAGAGTTTAAAAAGCCTTGTGGAGCTGTGGAGTTGGGTCATAATTCTCTATAAGTCACCCACCTCTCCTGATGCACACAGAGCCGTTGATTCACGGCTAATAAAAAAAAAGTATTAATTGCCGGGTATTATCTAGGAGATTTCACAGGCGCTCCTTTACCCCGAAGGTTTTAGAAAGTCAAATAAAACACGAACGATTTGCAGAAACAGCGCCTGTGATGAGCAGGTCTGACTAACCTGTGCTGTGCATGTGGTCTCTGGCCAGCTCAAACAGCCTCATGTGCTGGTTGGTGATGGGATTAAAGGAGCCGCAGGCTAGCAAGACCAGTGGAACACGACGGGTGGCCATCTTGGTTTACCCCCCTTTACTGCGCTGCAGAACCCTGGGGGACAGCAGAAGAGAGAGTTACTAACGTGGTAGGAGTCCGACACCAGGACGCAAATATGAGAAGACTGAAGGAGCATAGCAAGTGCAGAGAGAATTCATTCTACAGAGAGATCCAGATTTTATATATTTGTAAAAGTCAGTCTGTGTCGCAACATGTTGCAGGGGTTTGCCTTAGTTGCATTAACCTTGACAACCTATTAGTCATTTGGTGGGAGTTTTTAATCCCAAAACACCTTACAATGTATGATTCCAACATTAGTACAGGTGGTCCCAGTGAGAGGAAACCCATAGCATGGCCGCTCTCTGCCCATTTATCATTGGGACACCAAAAGCAGCAAGAAACACTAGTGAGAATAAATGTGGTGAGCGGATTCAGATGCTAGAGGAAGAGAACAACTGCAGCAGCATTGTGTGGACGTGTGCAGAGAGCCTGGAGAGAAATTAACACCGGTCCATCCACACATTAGCTGGGAATATATAATCTATTGTAACCAGCCTGACAGGTATCCAGTCATCCTGAGGAGCTTATTTCACTCCATATGTGTGTTCTGGTGTGATGGTTAACTCCATCTACACTGTGTAATGCCTTAATCTGCCTTAAAAACATTTGGGGCTGCATCCAACAATTGTCATTATCCATCGTCTTGATTAATCGGGTAGTTATTTTGTTTGGGCCAAGTCACTGCTTCCAAGAGAGAAAAGGTTGAATCAAATCACTATTTTGTCCCAAACCCATAGATATCCAGTTTACTGTAACAAAAGGACAAAAATAACCAGAAAATTCTTAGATCTTAGATGCCAAATTCAGAACTTAAATGTTTTGTTGCCAGTTTAAACATAATTTTAAAAAATAAATCCAAATGATCAATCAGTGATCAATATAGATACTGATTAACTCAACTGTTGACAGCTAATTGATTCATTCACTCATCATTGCAGTTCTAAAAACAATTTTCAACATTTTCAAGTGTCACCCCCTGTTTAACCACTAGATATAATGTACACATTATAAACCTCTGTATCGTGCTCTGTATGACTTGTCTCCTATGTTAGTGTCTTTACGAAGTGAATGACTTCTAATTTATTTGGAATCGAGGCCATTGCTCCTCTGCTGACTGCTGTGTGTGTTTTGACCTTGCGTGACAAAACTTCAGCCTGACAACAATGAAGGCTGCCTGTTTTTCACTCATTTCATCATTAGTGCCTCGCTGCAGCGGGCTGAAGGACTCAGGCTGCTGTAAAGTAGCAGGAGCATCCTTCAACACAGACTTTCACACCTCCGCTTTAACTTCACACGTCCGCCGCTGTTAGGCCGAGTTTCTGGCAGCTGTTACAGTTATATCTAAGACACTCGCACACGCTCACTCCAGCAACACCCCCCTCAGCTGAGCCTCGACATTGAACAGGCAGCTGACATTAATGAGCCCGCAACGTGCGAGGCGACAAACGCGAACTAGACTGAACGTATGAACGGCAGCGCATTACAAAAACAATCAGACAAACAAAAAACAAACATACGGCATCTATAGGGAATACAGGAGAAATTATTTAGTTACCTTCCTTTTCACATTGTTGCTGTTTGGTAAGCGTGTCACGCTTTTCTCCCTCCGCCGCTCCGAGGAGCTTCTTGCTCGAAGGTTCCGCACAGACGTTCCGGCTCGGGCGCGCCCCCTGCCGGAGGGAAGGTGACTCTGTGGGCCGGAGCTCTCCGTGGTGCTGAAACAAAGAAACAAAACAAAGTCTCTGCGGTCACACACAGAGAGGACACCCAACATTACACACCCTGTTTGAGACCCGTTGTCACACTTGGGTTTGAGCGTAATGTGTTCTGGTTCACGCTGCCGAGGGTGACACCATCCTGGAGGAAACACTCTACAATCATCCGCTGACCTTTAGAGAGGCGCGGCATCTAACACCTCAGTGCTGCTGCTAACCTTTTATTCCATTGTTGTTAACTGCTTGTCAGATGAAAAGAAGAAGCTCTGTCGAACACTAATTGACTGTTTGCAGTACGGCAGGCGACTTGTTGCAAAATGGCTGCACAGCAAATGGATTTTCCAATAGCTCTCCTTTGATGCGGAGGGACAAGAATAACTTTAAGAAACAAGCAAATACCACCATGTTTCCAGGCTAAAGCGTGTTCATTCATTTGACTGCTTAGTCTGTACGAGTTAAAATCCACAACCCCCCTTCTTACCAGCAGTGAAGAGTTTGTCTTTCCCAATAATGCGTGATGCTGCACCAGAGTCAGTGTAGATAGACTGAAACAGAGCTCACAGATTCATTTTCTGTGGGAGGAGGAACTTTTACTGATTTGGGTTGCTTTGGGAGCTAAACGGCTGTAACTTAGACGTTAATTTTAGGTTGCGTGAGCCAGATGGATGTTAAAAACAGGTCAAGATAGTGTTTGTTTGTTTGAGAAAAGACACTTTCATGTGTACATAAACTGGTTGAAGTATGCAAGATGTCAGCGTTGACATTTGTAAAAAGCTTTTTATGGTAAGTTCTTTTCAAAAATTGAGCTTCTCATCACAGTGAGGATCTGGCACCTTAATGAACTGATCCTTTTGTTAATAAGATGAATAATTCAGTGGTCATAAATGGTTGAATAATTTATTAGCCATAAAGTGGTCTCGCTAGGGATAGAGAGTAAAGAAAATAGATGCTGAAAAAAAGCAGAAAGTAATAAAAAGTCATGAGCTTGTGTGAAATGTTGAGGGCAAAGTGTTTATATGTCAACAGCATAACAAACCACACCACTGTGAATAACTCCTCCTGTCCCCTGTCCTGACTGATTGCAGAGCTGATGGCTTTCCCACAGGTAGGAGGACAATCTGCTCATTGCACCATCTTCCCCGCATCACTGCTCTGCTGTAACTTAGCTGCCACTACCCATGGAAACAGCCAAATGGGAGTGTGTAATGTGTGTGTAAGTGACAGTGCATGCATGTTAATGTGGTCCTGCGTGTGTTTGCCTGCTTGTGTGTGTGTGTGTGTTCTATCTTTGTTATCATCTTAACTCACTTGAGGTCTGCCCTCTCTCTCTCTCTCTCTAATCCCCAGAGCACACACCCACATCCAACAGAAGATGAACCATGGGGGAATAATTGAAGAACATACGGCCGTTAGAGAAAACCAGTGATTCTGCCACAGGGTGAAAACTGAAAGACTCAAATCTGTGAGGGGGAGTATAGCTGCCGCACTGTTTGGGCTCTTGTTAGGAGGATACAGCTGGAAAAACATCATGGTAGAGCAGCTGCTTCATTCGATTATGAGAGGAGTATCACTGTAAGAAAATTGATAAATCCACAGTTCCTGCTACTCTTTAATCAAAGTGACTTGTCTCTTAACATTAATGGAGCATAACACTTAATAAACTCAAACATGCACAGAGGTTGCTGGCTTATCTGAACACCTATTTGGCCAGTATCAGCATCTTTGATTACTACAGTATATGTCAAACAAGTGCTGATATGAAGATAATATGGAACAGTTGATTTATTGTTCAAGCTGCTTGCTTAGACTTCCTTCTGGTCTTCTTCTCTTGAGAATGTATCAGTGGAAAATGAAAAAAGAACTTTTTTTGGTTGAACTAATCCCAGTTTGTAGACATCGCTTGTTATGAGGAGTCATAAGCCAGAAAGATTGGGAAACACTAATTTAAAGGCTTTTTTGTGAGAATCAAAGCTTCCTGTGTACTCATGGTACTGTGATCCTCTAGCTCCCATATTAAGTCAATAATTGCTTTCATTTTCCAGATGTAGTAATGCAGCTTGTGGTGTCCTGCTTTGCCACAGGTCGTGGTTTGTTGAGTGATTGAATTCTTGCAGAGGAATGCAATCACTGACAGCTAACTCTGCCAGGCCTTTCCCGGAAGTGTCAAAATGAATCTTTCCCCCTCTTAACACGAAACTACCAACACATTCACACTCACTTCAGACAGATCCCCTCCCCACACCCCCCTCCCATTTACAGCTAAGTCAAGCTTGCTAATTAAAGCCAGAGTTACCCAGAGACAGAGGCTTCGACTCTTCAAAATTAAAGTGCATAGTTTCTCATGCTTGTGAAAAAACTTTCTCGAAGCACTCTTAATAATCACAATGTGAAAATACTTATTCATTTTTCTCTCTGTATAAAAACAGCCTCATTTTCACGCCCTTTCTAGACACTACTCACCCCTTAACGGTGGCTCGTATCTTATTTTGAAAACCACGCGCAGGAAGTGTGTTTTTATTGACGGTTTGTGGACGTCAGCCGCTCTCTCTCTCTCTCTCCGCGCTTCAGCACTTCGCCGCTGCCGGGAGTCGATCGAGGTGTTCGGCAGAGGAGAGAGGACGGCGCCGCTCCGCAGACATGCAGATGCTCCGGGTCCCCTTTTTGGCGTTTTGGCTCGTCTGGGGCCACTCCTGCGCTCTCGGCGGAAAAGGTAAGAGAGAAAGAAACAATGACAATAGAAAAACAAAACAAACAAACAAACAAAAAAAAAAAAAAAAACAGGGAAATGAACTTGTTTTGGAAATTTCTGCCCGCTTCTTTTCCGCGTTTGAGTTAGCGCAAGTTGTCGAGCATTTAGAGTTGTTTGTTTTTTTCTTGGCTGTTTTTGGTTAAGTTTAGTTGAATATTCACCATCATCACATTAGTGTATGTGTGTGTGTTTTATTGGGAATTACTGACTTGTTGGTGAATGAGCTGACATAAAGGCAGGCGGGGTAATTAGCAGGGCAGGTGTGCAGGTGGGAAACGTGTGGTGGCCTTACTGAGATCTGATGGTGGGATAAAAGAGGTGAATGCACAAGGTGGGTGACCAAATAAACGCTATGACGCCTATGTAGATTTGAGGGATTAAGTTAATTATTAATCTGTTAATTTATTAGAGTAATTGTTGCCTTTAAGCCATAAAATGACAGGAAACAGTGAAAACCATCCATTGCAATTTCCTAAAAAGCCAAAATAATGTATTCAAATGTCCTGTTTTGTCCAACAAACAGGTCAAAACCTATGTTTATTTCAATTGGTGTATTATATAAAACAAGGACAGACAGCAAATCCTCATAAATGAGAAACTTAAACATGAGAATGATTGGTATTTTAGTTTTTAAACTGACCTAAAGGGCTACTTGATTATCATGCTTTATGTCCACTGAATATTCAGCTGATTGTTCCTTGATGGACAACTTATCACTAAACATACCATAAGAATCCACATATTGGTACATAAGAGTTTATGTCACCCGTGAAAGCTGACCGGGAACCTTCTCAGCACATGATGTTGTGTCTTGGAAGCAACCTCTCATGGGCCTCTTGAACAGACTGACACCGTAAAGACGACATTTATTGAGGATGTCGGTGGTTAAGTTGCTGTGCGTGATTGTTGGTCGGCCGGTGATCTGAAGATTATTTCTGTCTGCGATAATCGATTGGTGCTCAGGGGAGGAGGGCAGCCGTGGATGCATTCAATCACATTCCTCGCACTGCGATCCACTCACACTTTCTTCTCTCTGCCTCTCTCTCTCTCAAACACACACACACACACACACACACACACTCACACACATACACACATACACATACATTCACAGTGTAGACTGGTATTGCCTATGAAGGGCAGCGGCGGTTTACAGTGGTATTAATTGGGTCTCTGGAGTGAGAGCGCTGGGCTGACTGGCTGTTTGTGCTCAACCAAACATTATACCACCCCCCCCCCCCAACTCCCCATTTATAAAAGACCTCCATATGCCTGTGAGCCATAGGGAAGGTTAACTAGATTAAGTGAAGAGAGGCCAGTTTTCTGTAGATACTTCAATGACTTCACTTCAGTTTTCACAGGTAAATGTGATGTACAAACTCAGATCTTCTCTGACTCAGTGGAAAATAAATCTAATATTTGATAAGACTTTCTATTGTTAAGTTATGCGTTAAAGCTAAGGGATGGGTCAAAGCCTCTGTGTGGCTGCCTGCTTAAAAGAGACAGAGTGAGTTTTTTTTTCTTTTTTTGTGGGTGTGTAGATATTGCATTTGCGGGCTCTACAAGCTCAGCAGAATACAGTATATATCCACGAGACAAAAGGCTCACTGCTGAATACTTTTACATAAGAAGTCAGGAAATAGACCAGAGCAGATGAATGCCGGAGAACACAGACTGAGGGGATTAGAGGGGCGCTGAAAGAGAAAGAAAAGAAGGGGAAAAAAATCGAAAACAAGATCAGATTTATGGGTGTCTTTTCAACAGAGCCGTCTAGCTGCATTATCCTCACCAGAACATAAATCGTGAAGGCGATGTGGAACGCAGAAACATAACTCCGGTTTCCCTCCTCTGTGCAATGACTGGTGAAACAATGTCTGCCGGCAACTGCTCTGCCCGTCCTGTCGCTCTTTTCCTCCTTACTGTCAGTCACGCCCCTTTTCCTTTTCCCCTGCTTTCCTCGCTTGTGTTTTTCTCCCTGTCTGTCTCTCCTTTTTTTCTCTCTATCTTCCTTTGACTCGGCTTCGCTGGTTGGTTGCTCTGCTCTGTTGAGCTGATGCCATTCAGAGGGCAAATGTCACAGAGAGAGAGGAGTGTTTCGTCATTCCCCTCCTCACTTCTTCCGAGCCTGAGCAGCCTTCGTTTTGATTTCCAGAGCCGCCGCCGCTGCTCTCTTTTTCTCCCTTCTTCCACAGCCATGGATTCAATTCCAAAGTTTCATGGGCTTAAGTGAGATGTATAAATGGTGAGGCGCTCTTCTTTCTGTCTTACTTTGCCTTTTTTCATCTGGAGAGTGTCACATTCTCACTCTATCCCGGGTACCTCTATTACCGACCCCCTCATTCCCATTTGTATTCACTCCCTTTCCTTGCCTGTAAGGATTTTCCCAGTCTTTTTCACCAGGTGTACCTTTTCTCAGCCTCCCTCCACCTCAAACCTTCTCTCGCCTTTACGATGCCAAGTTACATGTTTTTTTGTGATTCCTCATAAAGGAGAAAAAAACAGAAACATGTTTTCTACGTGTTAAAAGGTTTGTGTTTTGTGTATGTGTGTATGTGTAAAAAGACTGAGTACCCTTGTGCTTTGTCCTGGCATTTATAAGTGTGTGGAGGACTGTCAGGTCTCTGTGCTGCTGCAAGTATATGCAAATAAGGGCAGATATGCAAATGAATGTCCTAATTTGGATGTTAATTACTCAGCATGGCTAATTATAATATGTCTGATGAGGCGTAAGGTGGAGGAGAGCAGTGAAATAGAGGGGCTGCCATAGGATGATGTATGTGTGGTGATGAGAGAATGAGTGTGTTTGGTGTGTGTGTGAGAGAGAGAGAGAGAGAGAGAGAGCGGTGTTTATGTTTAGGTCTCTGTACGCCAGTATCACACCAGCTGGTCCAATGGCCCCGGTGGGGCTTCCTGGTCAGCTCTGCTCAATATGTGGTGGATAAACATTGCATGCAGTGCTGACTTCAGAGAGACACCCTCATACACTCCTCCTCTGTTGGCTCAGTAATACATGGACACACATTCACACAGTCGGATGTTCCCATACTATGAAACTATCCGAGTAAACACATTCACTTTTTTATTACTTAATAAAGACACTGCAAATGTTTTTGAAGGTTCGCCAGGTGGCTGATTGTCAGTAAATGACTGAGGTGGTGCTGTGGAGGAGAGGGACAGGAGAAACAGTGAGGCCAATAAGAAAAACAATCCTTTTTAAAAACACTTATATATTGTGTTTGTTGATTCTCTGTGATAGTTTAATCAGTATTCTTTTCTGTAAATTGTATTTCTGAATTTGTTCATAGTTTTCCTGTGATAGTTTCGGAACACAGAAGATGTTAAGACAGTTAGAAACACAGAGACTGTGAGGGAAAGAAGAGGATAGATACTAAGATTTGGTGATATGTTAAAACTTTCAGGCCAGCCACTGTCAGCCCAAAAATGATCGATTACAGAAATATTTACTCAGGTGTTTTGGCGGCACGATCTGGGGGCTGCGGGAATCCCGCTCCTCCCCACACACATTTTCAGCTGACATTCATGGAAGAGTTAATTGCAAAAAAGAATTCAAAATCCTCTGTCTGGATTTTGATTTAATTGTGTGTAGCCAAAATGCCATTGCTGGAGTTTTAGCTTTCAGCTGTACTGAAGATATTGAGCAAAAAGTCTAATGATAATCTCTCTCTCTTTTTTTCTTTCATTATTTAAAAAGTGATTTTAAGAATATGTGAAATCACAGCCGAATCGGCTTGATCATGAAACCAAAGATGAGAAATTACTTCATCCTCCTTTCCTTTCTTAATCATCCCCAAAATCACCCAAAAAAAAAAAACAGCCAGTGACCTTACAACATGAGGACACACATCAGACCCATTTAGTGAATTATGAATATATATGTCGATAGATAAAACCATATGATGTGATGTGAAAAAATGGCTTTCTTGCAGGGTTTGTGGAGTTATCAGAACAGAGTTGTTACTGACCAATTCAGTGCATTGTGTCAAGTTTATTGACTCAGTCTTTCTGAATGTCTAGGAAAAAAAAGTTGAGGGGGAAAAATTGCTATGTGTATTTTTTGTTGTATGTTATTGTAGACAGCTCATGATGTGTTTGTGCTGTGACTCCATCGTGTCTTTGTTACAATGAAAATGGCTTTTCAGAAGTGGAGCGTTCAAAAACCGCCAAATATATGTTTGTGCTTTCTGTGCTTGATGCGGTGACTGAACTTTTAGGTTGTACTTTACTGGTTCTTTGCTTTTTCTTTGTATTTGATTTAATTTTTATTTTGTATCTGTATTTCCTGATTAGTGCATATATTAGCTAAAAGAAGCATTCCTTCAAAGGTGATATAAACAAACAAGAAAAACAAGCCTTGCATATTTAAAGACAAAGTCAATATCAAATTAAATGTAATATTTCAATTTTGTTTTAGCTGTCATTAAACATAGGTATTAACATTAATTTCTTATCGACTGTTAAGAAATTAAAAATCGAGCCTAGGAAGAACCACAAGTGAGGTGCTTATACATCTAGTTGCCACTGGTGCAGAGGAATGAAGACTGTGAAAAGTACTTATTAATCCTGTGACACATGTGACATGTTTGTATTTATAGTCCTGTTAGCATGACTGCTCTTTAACACACTGCATCAGAGCAGAATAACTATTTTTAACATTTCAACTAGTTTTGGCAGTCTTTGGCTTATATTTAGCTGATTTGCTCCCATTGACATTAAAAACACTGAAACATGTCCCTTGTGTTGGCAGCAAGTGCAGATCCTGGGGCAAATAAAAAAGAGGTTGAGTGCCTCTGGATTTTTATGAAGGTTTTGTGTTCTTGGAAAATTTCCTCTTCGGGGTAGATATTTCTGGTCCTCAGATAAGCGTGCCAAAACGGCCAGTTTTGAAAATGGCTCGTCCTCAGTCAGAGTTCATCTGAAGAGAGCAATGTTAAGCAGCGACTTAGAGGCTGAACCGAGGCGCCGTGCTTCTGCTGCGTCCCATGTGCCGGTGTCATTGAAATGTTTTCTATTGTCTCTATGTACACAGGCCTAGCAATCCTTTATTAAACAATAGAGTGCGGCCTATTGTGACTCACGATAAAGCCTGAAGTTATGAGGACATGCACCACTGCGCACTGTTTTAATTATAATTCCAATACAAACTTATTAGCCTGCTGTGTATTTGTACACCTAATGAAATGTGTTAACATTGTAGTGTGTGTTCCTTTCCAACCAAATATAAGAAACGCGCACAGCTATGCACACATGCACGCCCACTCACACGTCGATTGAGTCATCTCCTTCATCTCCCTTTCAAGTTGTCCTGTGTGGGTCTCTTGTATAGTCAGTCCAAAGCCTCACCATACGCTTTGAAATGGCTTTATATTTGATTTTTTTTTATTGCTTCTGATTCCCTTCTGTGGTAACCACAAAAGAGCCATGTATTTTCTATCATGAGATATGATCCTGGAGATGTTTTACAACCACAGGTTTTTGCGTGAATGTGGGAGAGGTAGGCTACAAAATGAAACTGCATAGTGTAACATCACAGGTGCTACTGCAAGTCATGCCAAAGGGAATTCTTTTCAGTTTCTTAATGCTTCGTCTACAAGGCAAGGCAGTGTGTGACTGAAAAACAAATCACTTTTAAAACAACAAAAGAATATCTTTAGAGGAGACTGAACATAACTCTGTGTGTGTGTGTGGGTGTGTGTGTGTGTGTGTGTGTGTGTGTGTGTGAGTGAGAAAAACAGATGAGAAAGCGAGTGTTTGTGTGGTTTTTCCTCACACCTTCAGTCACGTCCGCATGAATACACAGACACCTGGCGTACCTGAAGCTACAAATTCTTCTCAGGAAGAAAGGAATCGCAGCAGGGAGGGAAAATGAAAGCATGTCCTCAAGAAGAAAGGTTTTAATTTTCATGAGTCATCAGTCAGAAGCGTTATCTCCATTTCTCTCTGTCTACCTACCCTGTGTTTCCCTGTACCTCTATACGTCTCTCTCTCCCACCCCACCTGTCTCTGCCTGTGTCATTGACTTTGCTACTCTTCTCTTCACCCCCTCCTGGCAGCAGCATACTTCATATGAGGGTTTGGATTTGTGTGCATGTGTGTGAGTCACTGCAAATATCCCTGTTTCTCCTCTCACATACTCATATTTTCATCTTCTCCTTCATTTGTAAATCTGCCCATCTTGAGCTTCACCTCACTATAGAGAGTATGTCCTCACCTCTGCTATGTCTCCTCTTTTGTTCTCTTCCCGGTCTGCCCTCCGTCCTCTTGCCTTCCTTAACCTGAACCTCTGCTTTATAAAGCATTTAGATGATGTAGTTATGTGTAGCTGTGGTTTCGATGTGCCTACGTCCAAATCCCTGTTTGCATATTGTGACTTTGTATGTATAATGGATTGTTTGTGTGACATCCATCTTACCAACTTATCATGTACCAATATTTCTACCTGAGACACCTGATAATTATTTGCTTCATGCCTCTCTGACTTAGATTACATTTATAATGTGATGTTATGTGGCATGAAAAGAAATGAAAAATTGGATCACAGGCAAATTAAAAGTAGATTAGTTTGCTTGCTAGAGAACGGGGCATATACTTGCATGTATTTTCTTGTCAAAACAACCTAGACAGATATTGCATTTAAATCTGTTAATTTCTTAATTTAATTTTCTCCTGAAAAACTATGACCTATTTGGTGAACTAGCTAAGGAATATATTTTAATTAATTCAAAGTCTCAAAGTCATGCACAGAAACATGTGACTGGCATACTTGATGAATCCTCAAATAAAAAATAATATAAAGCAACTCTTTTGAAATATTCTTGTGGAAAGATGTTTGTTGTTTAATTAAGAGAAGACCAGTGGGAATAAGAGAAACTGGTTTATTTTATGTTCTCTCTAAAATTCTGGGTCCTTCAAAAAAGGAGAGTGTATGTAAGGACAAAACACTTTTATCTCCATCTTTCTTCCTCTTTCTTTTTGTTTGTTCTCTCTTTTTTCGTCTCACCTTGTCCATGCTCTTCAGCATTATGTGAAGTACCGTTATTGAAGTCGTGATTTGTTTTTGGGTAGCAAATGAATAGGTTTAATATAAAGTAACATAAAAAGGCACTACAGTTTAGCGAAAAGATATAGAGTTTATTTCTTTTTTCTGTTCCAGAAATATGAATACAAATAGTCTGAACACTTATTATTATTATCATCATGTCCTTAAACAAGCCTCCTGCTCATATATTAACAAAATATATTAGACTGCCAGAACCATGCTTATTTATGTATTCAGTACTAAGCACATAAAAAACTGACATGGTTTAGCACCTGCACAAATATTGACTGTTCCGAGTCACTAGTTTCTATAACAGGAAGTGTTCTCCAGGGAGTTAATGACCTCATTTGTGTTATCCACGTTTTTTTTTATACTTTAACGTATAATTTTTTGTGTGTCGCAGTGAAAGATGAACTGTGGTCAGAGGGCTTATTCAGACTGCATTCCTGTCAAACAAGTGATGTTGTTTTGTGATTGTGATTGTGAGTCGCCCACTGCATGTTTCCCTGATCCATAAATTTGGATGTGTCAGAACAGAGGCTCAATTTCCGATTTGTAATTTACTCCGCAGCTTTGCCTTTGTTTTTCCCATTTGCTGTGTTTGATGTATGGCCTGCTGGTGCCCTCTGAGTCATTTGGTCCTCCTCCTCTGTGCACTCTTCCTGGATGCTCGTCCGACCTTTCAACCAAAACGTGACTGCTGAGTTCATCCTGCTGTTGGTTTTCCACCAGGCTGTTTAACTCACGCACAACCTCTACCTCTCTTTCTCTTGTTGTTTGTCCCCAAGAAATGAGCAGTGCTTTACCACCCACCACTCCCCTGTCAGCATACAAACATTTCCCATCAAGACCATGTCACAACAGATGACTTTTAATTTTTACTTACTCTGGTGTAATGACATTTTCTGTTTATTTTATTCATGGTCCACAGCTTTTGCTATTACAAGCCTGTTCTCTGTCAGCAAAAAATCCTATTAATCTTTCTGCAATTTCAGCATTGTTTTTGCACAGTCTGATAATGGTGCTTACCCAAGTTTTTTGAGCTCATTATTGTCTATCGATTGACATTCGTAATCTCAAAATGAAACATCCCTTTTATCAGCCCAGAGCTCGGCAGTGACTTTGTGCCTTCCAACAAAATCTCAGCTTACACTCAACAATACACGGCTAGGACATGTCTGAGGTGATATTTTCTCTTGGTGACAAGGAAAGACTGAGAGGAGACTGTTATTTTGCAGCTGGCAGCACATAATATTAGTTCTCCTTGGCTACTGGCAAATAGCTTGCTGAATGTAAGAGAGTGTCTGTGTGTGTGTGTGTGTGTTTGTGTGTCTCTGGTAATTGCTTTAATTTAAACTTTGTTCATGAAACTTGGTCCTTGCGCTGACTTGTGATGTTGCACCACATAACTCAAATGTGATTCTTTCTCTCTTCCTCAGGATTTGTTAGTTCTTATTAGAGGTGTTGTTCAAATTAAAATGTAAAAGATCCCAACTCTTTCTCTGTCTGACTCTTAAACAATCAAGTCCTTTCTGTCTGATTAGATATATGCAGCAGATGAGTACATTTGTATGATGTTTTTGCGTGACAGTAAAATGATTCTCTCTGTTAGATAAACCTTTATGCACAGACAAAGGCAGTCAGACCAAAGAAATGAGGGCCTTCGAAACAAAAAGCCCAGCAACAAGAAGTAGGAACGTCCTCTTCAGTCTACCTGTCACAATTAACCCACGACTGAACTGTTGAATTTCTATTAAAATGCCAAGGCTTTGTGTGTGCATTGCTCACCCCCATATCTCTGTGGCACTTTTCCTCTATAATTATAGTTAATTTTCCTCACAGGCAGACAATAACTTTATTGTACTGAGTTGAAAAGACAGCGCCACCACACTGGTACATCAGAGTGGAGTAAAAAAAATGACTTTTGATAGTTGAAAACAAGGATATACTTCAAGCAGTCACCCTCCTTGCTATGGCAACATACTCTTAGTGTCCTCCTGAGACAAAATATTTTACTTTTCACCAGAGCACCACAGTCAAAAATGTGCTTTTCTCTTCCACATTATTGGACAAGTAAATTCAACTGTACAGGCAGTAAAAACCTAACAACTTTTATTTCAACATTTATGCCATCCACTGGCATAATTGACTATGTTACTGAAATATGTTGTACATTTATAAAGGCATAGGTCGAACTAAAGCCTATAGCAGTGATGAATGTGTCATTTATAAGCCTGTTACTTTGTGTTGAATACCGGTTTTCACTCACATTTTGAAGCTCGGATAGGTGTTTTGAACCTGTGATTATATTACATGTCACAGGAGATAGATATTTAGCGAGAGAAAAGTGTTTCTGTAAAGGAGAAGCCTCAGAGCCCCAGAGGCAGCTGTGTGGAGGGAGAGGGAGAAGGAGAGGGTCACAGATGAAATAAGCAGAATGAAAGTGTATGGAAGTGAATGAGAGAGCACTGATCACACCGCTGATGTATTGGTTTGGGATGTCTTAGCATTAAAACACATCATCAATCCTCTCTTCCTCTCTCTCCCTGTGTGACCGCTCACCCATTATATTTTATTCAAAGTAATTGGCCAGAAAATGGCTCTGGAGTTGTCATCAGAGGGGAAAGCGCTCTTTTTAGCAGCTACGGCAGCTCCAGGCTTGCAGCTTAGGGATGTAATGGCTGTTTGCCTTTATTGGACATGACTGTGTTGTTTCTCCGCCTACGGTACCTCCTTCATACCTTCGCTCCCACAGCTGCCCTTTCCCCCCTTGGCCCTTATGCCGACACCCTCCCTCCTGCTCTCATGCACGATTGAACGAGCTTGTGCGCACAAACACGCACATTCGCTGTCCAGCAACTCAGTCTAGTGATAATAGAATCAGCAAGTGTGAGTGCCGTGGTCCAAGATGGCAGCTCCGCAAAGGATAAGACAGATGCTCGTGGGTGAGGCAAAATCATGGAGAAGATGGCCAGCTTACTCCTCTCGTTAACCCCCCCTGACCTTTGCCTCTCTTCTTTCTTTCTGTCCACTTTGGTACTGCAGAACTGTTCACATTGGTAGCAACGAGGCTGAGACGTCATACAATATTAAAGAGCTACACTGTTTACCTCTCAAGGTGCTGTTTGCCTCTCAAGCATCATTTCTTTATTTAGACAGTAGCCCGGAGAGGGAAAGTGAAGGGGAAATGCCGGTAATTGCTTTGGAAGTCGTGACAGAAATTCACCATCTTGGGTTTTACCGGCTCTTACAGGCATTCTGTCGACTTGTATCATTACATTCAGGAGACTCTCTCCTTTTATTTCGGTGTTATTCCGACTGTCTTTGAGAAATGAGGAAGATTTTGTAGCTATGGTTTGATCTGGAGAAAATGTGAGGCGGCGATGCTGCCCTCTTTGTTATTGGAGAATATGTAATTCATCCCCGTTGTCAGATATTGATTTTTAGGAGAAAAGTGATGATAAACAATGTTTTCTCTCCCACCCTGATCCCTGTGGTAGATTAAAACAAACTGCTGACAGTAATGGTGGCTTGGCTTAATATTAAATTCTAAAAATGCCCTCTTCTAACTTATGGTCCCATGCAGGTATAATACACCAAATATATCACAATTCCCCCTTGTAGCAAACCCACCACTCAACATTCTCATACTGAGAGGTGACGTAGAAAACAGATACCATAAGGAAAATATTAGCAACAGTGTGAAATTTCCTGCCTCAGAATTACAGTTCAAGTAACAAACGACTGAAGTGTGAAGCGCTGAGTCTTATTACGAGATGTACAGAATGAATATGGTTTGACACACTTTGTCATAGCGACACTATTGCAGCAGGCTGACATCATTTCCCGTTCAGAGCTCAGTAACTATCCACAAATGCAGTCGACTTACTGAAATTCTTAGATATCATCAAAATAAAAGATACCTGGTTAACTATGATTGTACCGTTACTATATACAGGGGCAAGTCACTACCTGTGTCCTTTAATGTAGCTAACCTGCAGCTCTCTTTTTAAAGTTGAAAGAAAGGATGGAGGATGGAGATGCATCAGAACGTACAATACAAAAGGGAGAGAAAAAAAAAAAAAAAACAGACCGGGAGAGAAGAGGGACAATGTGGAGAGGGTACAGAAGCCAAGGACAGAAGAGAAGTGAGATGTTAGAGAGAAAGAGAGAGTCAGAGATAAGGAAAAGAATGAAGAAATGAGAGCATCGTGACAGAAAACGAAGGAAGATAAAGGGAGAGAGGCTGCGCGGCGTGGTGATGTTTGCCATTGCCACTCATTGTTCGGTGGTGTGAGCGGTCGGCGGTCGGCGGCGAGCCCCAGAGCGATTCATCATGATTATGTGGTGGTAGGCAGGTAATGTCACAGCAGGCAGGGCTGGGCACACGAGAGGCGGCTGCTGATGCTATTTCTGGGCATCTGTCTTTGCCAGCCGGGGTCTGGTTGGTCACATCAACCTGCGCTGTGTCTCTGCTGTGCCCTCTGGATAACTGTGTTTTTTTCCCCCTCTCTTCATGTTTCCCATTTTTCTTTTTGTGTGTGCTGTGTATTGCTGTGTATTCTGCAGGTCCATATATCGCGTGTGTGTTTATAAATTGATGGTTTGTCTTTTTTATGTTGATGTTTTTGGTTATTTTTACCCCCCACTCCTGTCTGCCATATCACACAAAGCTCCAGTGACTCATTAAAGGTGTTTTAAATGTCAATTTCTGTCTCCATCTGTTTGGCACCCACCTCCTTCTCTCGCTCTCGCCCTTTTTTCGTGATTCTCTATCTTTACCCTTGTCGTGTCTCTGACTCTTCTGTGGGATTTGCTGTCATTTATAACCTTGATCATTTACATCTTTTCATGTTTCACTCTATACTGATCCCAGTCAGTCACCTTTCACTTCTTCCGAAAACAGCTCACACTGTGCAGTGTTGAACCTTAATGCTTGTTTGTCCAAATGTCAGCAGTTTTGTACATAAACCTGATGTTGTGGTGTGTGTGTGTGTGTTCGTGTTTGTGTGTGTGTTTGTGGGGGGGAACTTGTGAAAAAAAACCTGGAGCTTGTAACTTTTGTGTGTACGTTTGCAGCTTTTCGTTTTCATCACAGTTGTGGGTGGATGTTTTTTGGAGCAGTTGAAAATGCGCGCGCGCACACACACACACACTCACACATACATACATATACACAGTTTAATGTCATGTGCACATCCTGTACTCTAAGTCTCTAATGCACAGTGTAGTGGTAGGGAAGTCTAAATGATTAATGATTGCCTCTGTGGTGTGTCTGCCAAGGCTGCAGCTAAAACCAGTGTCATTCTCTCTTACTGCTGTCACTCAATGAATATTGTATAGGTAATGGACTTGTTTGCCTCAAAAATAAGTCCACTTCTGTACACCTACCACTGATTGGCCCTATTTTAATCCACAAATGATAAGGTTGGTGATGTTAAGTATTTACTTACTCTCAACAGTCAATGAAAAGACCACAGACAGTATTACCACAAACACATGCTGTCCTGTACTTTGACACAATCTGACTTAATATTGTCCCCCTCTAATAAAGACTCACTAAAGAACCAAATGTCTGTGTCAATCTGTGTCACTGTTTGCTTTAAATTTGAATGAACCTTGGGTAGAAATTACATTACAATGACAATAGAAACACACCCTGAAGAATACCTGTGTGATCTTTTACTCAGATGATTTAGTGCCACATTTCAGTAAAGTTTGGATGCTCAGAAGAAACGGATAAAAAAAGCATAGTTCAAGCATCAAAGGCTGAGATATCCTGACTTTTAGTCTTTAGTATAGTTCAAGCTCCAAAACCCTGGACTCTACACTTCGCGTTATGCAACTTGATGGCAACTTTCATTAGACCCTCTTTGTCTCTTTGAATTTGTTCAAAGCGCACACCTCCACTTCATAAGGAAGACCTGCTGTCTAAACTAAGATTAATATTTTTTCTAAGATCGGAAAGCTGCCCCAGAGCCACAGACAACATTATCAAATTGTTGTTCCAGGCAGAGGTATAATGCCCCTTTTTAACGAGTGAACGCATGGAAATATCACTGTGCAGGGTGCGTTGTTGACTGATTAATAATTTCTGAAGATCCAGGTGCTGCTTCGCAGAAACGAGCATTTGGCAACAAAGATGCCAAAGATAAAAAAAAAGAGATGCAAATTACCACTTCATGTTGACAGTATCTATTAAACTCTGTGCCTAAACTGGGGAGGTATTGTCTAAGTCATCATCTGCTATAATCACCAAGTTGACAGTCTTTATTACTGAAAAGTATTAGTGTGTGAGCGTGCTGCTACGTGGTGCTTAGGTGCTCTGGAATATGATTACCCGTCTGCAGTGTTGCAGCGTCAGCACAATCTTGGAGGCAAACAGAGCAGAACGTCATTTAGATATTTTTTTCTGTCCTGATATAGTGTGCTTAGACAGCTGTTTAGCAGAATGTGTATACTGAGTTCCTCTCTGTGATATTATGCAGAAGTACTGATATGTATATCACTATGTCTGTGTTGGGTGTACCTGCGCTTTGTGTACTTTGAACTGTTTTTTCCAATTTCCTTCTTTTATTTTACCCTTAAGTTGATTTTGTTCTTAATTACATTACTAATGCACAAAACTGCAATAAACACCTTCTCAGCCAGCTTTGTACACAGTCATAAAGAGCTACAGCGCGTGCAATTGCAGACATCTCTAGATAACACTCAAAATAATGAATAACTCTGGCTAATATCCATCCTTGACACATCAGACTCAAGGTGAGAGTGTTGTATGACAAATCGTTTTCATAAAAACTAGTGTTTTTCCTCCCAATCTCCCTTTTGAAAACACTTTAGTGGCCTAGTTATCGCCTACATTATATCTTACTTGTGTAAACTTTTATTTATTTTTGTAACTAGGTTGTCTGTGATGTTATTTATAGCATCAAGATTTCCACAGAGAGAGTTTCCTACAGTGTTTATAGTGTCTCCCAGTTCTGGTAAATAGGACTTCTCATAGTGTTTGGGTAGTGTCCCGCAGTGTTTTGCTGAGGGTAGAGCTAGACCTCCATTTCTGATGATTTCTGAGGATTGGAATGAAGAAACCTTAAAATTGTATACCTGCATTTTGATGTATAAATATGTATTTGATGTTTACTTATGTGTTGATATAAAAAAGGTATATCAGCCAATATATTTGTTATGTTCCTGTTTTCTTTAAAAGTCAGGATCTGATATAATGCTGTAGTTTACAAAATATTATATTACCACATTCAGATATAAAGCCACATATATTATAAAACCACATTCAGATGTGTTTTAGTAAAGCCAGGGCTAACTGCAGTGTTTAAATATATGATCAAATTAAGCCCATTTGGGAGCCCTCCACACTTCCAGTTCACTACTTTGGCGTATTTGGATGCCAGCCATAGCCTTCTCTCTGAGCTAAGACCATGAAAGGTCTAAGCTTATCAGAGTTTTTAATAGATGAAGCACATTTGCCTTAAGTGTCTAAAAACTGATTAGCTATTCATTGCGCTTCACCCCTGTTTAGGCTTCAAACACCAAGCTGCATTTCACTGATGCAAATCCACGTGGGAGACAGCAAGTGCAGCTGTGGTTAAAAACTCAAACATCTTTCAAGTCATAAGTCATAATTTGAGCAGATGCTGAATTAAAAACATGCCATTATTTCCATAAACACAGTAGGAAAAATAACTGCGGAGCGTCCTTTCTTTCAGTGGTAATGGCATCATTTCATTTCAAATGGTTAATGGGCTATTTGGACATGGGAGTTGTTGTGGACCATTAAAAGGAAGCTGCTGTGATTACCTTGATCACAGTCATTTCACTGAAAAATATTGGTCTGCTTTCTAAGAGGATCTGGTCAACAAGAGGCGTTAATGGAACCTGTTTCCCGCTCATGTGGAGGGGCAACGGCTTTCAGATAAATAGCTCATAATCACTTAAATATTGTTTTCTTTCATGACACTCTTCAGATGCTGCTGCGGGGCCGTTTAAGTTGTGACCTGGGAAATACAAAAAGTGTCTATGTATTTCAACCCTAAAGTGCCCACCAACGAAAATAAGTGGCGTCACAAATGCTTCAGTTTGTCTTCCATCATCAACATCGACTACTGGCCACATGAGGATGTCTTTTTCTTCTTTCACTGTGTCAAAGTCATTGCAAACACAGGAAAGAAAACATACTCAGAGAGGCAGACTACGTTTAGTAAATATTATATTTGCTGTTTGGAGAAGAGTATGCTTCTGGTAGTAATGTGTATGTTTTAAGTGAAAAATCAGTCGATCTCTCCCTCTTTACTCATCTGTCAATATAAAACTGTCATTCACTCCTGCAAGGTCATTTGTAGATTGATATTTAACAAGGGACAGCACGTCATAATTATCTGAATGGTGAACCTTTTTACAGATGTGACATTTCCTTTAATTCCCAGGTGTGAAGGGCCATGAATGGTACACTGAAGTAATATTTAATTAAAAAAAATAAATAAATAAATAAATAAATAAATAAATATAAATATATATATATATATATGTATATGTGTATGTGTAAATATAAATAAATAAATATAAATTAATTAATATAATAAAAAAAGAGTGAAACTGAAACTTTAGAAAAATCACCTGCAACATTTGATATGACCGCTTGATAAATTTTGGAGATTGGAGTGATCTTCTAATTTCACATTCGGTGTAACTAAAATTAAAAATCCATGTAACTTAAGGACAAGAAATCATCACTTTCTGACAAACCATCAAGACCTTCCTCTTTGTATCTTTAAGACAGTCTCTCCATTAAAAAGAACAGACGTCATTTGTATGTATAGTGCAAAGGCATCTATGAAAACAGTGTCGTTAGCTGCTCTAATGTTTGTGTTGTCCAGCCTTTGTTCTTAATCAGGTTTAATTTACAGAACAGTAAAACACGATTTGTTGAACCTTATCTTTCATTTTTTCTCCTTCCTGTGGGATCTCACTGCTGTCCTGCAGTATTAAATTAAATGTCAATAGGTAGCAGCAGAGGAAGAGAGGAAATTGACATTGAGCTTTCAGAAATCCTCCCCAGAGCGATTCTGTTTGGTGACAATATTGGATGAGTTTGAAGGTTTCACACTCACAACACCAGAGCCGTGTCAGCTAAACAGAACAAATTGTGCACACGTGCATGTACACTGACAACGTGCACAAAACAGACAATTACCAGAGCGTGTTAGACTGAAGTACACACAGGTGGGCTGGCTGATGGCGGGAAGATGGACAGTGCAAAGTGAGGGAGGGAGGGGAAGTTAAAGTTTGACTTTCAAACTGTAGGACAGAGAAACAAGCAGGTGAAAAAGTATTAACACTTTTTTTTTCTTTTGGGGCAGTGACTCCTTTACTTTTTGATTCAGTACCAGAGACTTAAAGTGAAATGGTGGAAATCTTTGTGACTGTGAGTAAATAAAATGCTCAAGAGCAGCTTTGCAATCATTTTCTGAATTCATAGTCCCTGCACAAATATGATAACAGGCTTATTTATACCTATCAATAAGCATAGCTTATCATTAAAATCACATTAATATACCTGTGTATTACATTACCTTTCTAAACTGTCATTTATTATGTTATATTTTGGATCCTGCCCAGTGTGTCGTATTGGCCTCCCTCCTGGTTTTTCTGGCGCTCATGTTGTTGTTTAAAGGAGAAAAAACTGTTTATCTCCAGCTTCCCTAAGGCTCATCACAGCCTGTGCTTTGGTTTCAGATGTTTCCAGGTTTGCTTTGTGTGCTGTAAAATGCTGACGGTGGGATTAGCTAACGAGCCTAGACTGTTAGCCTGGCAATCAACGATTTTGTATTAAAGACTTAATGAAAATACATGTAGTGAATTTGATGTCTGGGGACAACACTGTCTGGGTGGGATAGTAATAGGCTAAAGTTAAAACAAGGGCAGTTTTCTTTGGCAGAACAGTTTGTTTTAATAACATTTATTTTATCACCTGAGTGTTAAAGGCACCCTAGTTCAACTATCTACAATACACAGAAAAGTGTTTGATCTGAACATGCTATATGTAAGATTAAACGTGCTGGCATATCTTCCAAAATAAAGTCATTTTGTGTGTGTGTGTCAGTCTCTGTTGAGTGGATTCTAACCTCTCTGTCTTTTTGTCTTTCCCTGCCATATGTTCAGTCTCTGCTCTGACACGAGATAAGAGCAAAATACATTATTGGACAACCGAATGATTTCTGATTTGATTTCACTTCCTGGAAGAATGAGCCAGACAGCCCAAAACAGCCCATGAGAGAAAAAGAAATAATCCCTCTCCCTCTCTCCTCATTTCACTCCCTTCTTACTAAACCTCTTTTTTCCTCCTCTCTCTCTCTCTCTCTCTCTCTCTCTCTCTCTCTCTCTCTCTCTCTCTCTCTCTCTCTCTCTCTCTCTC
>JBAJHX010000062.1:14870893-14911404 GCA_037176925.1 Amniataba percoides
TCTCTCTCTCTCTCTCTCTCTCTCTCTCTCTCTCTCTCTCTCTCTCTCTCTCTCTCTCTCTCTCTCTCCCTCTCCCTTCACCCTGAACAACTTTGTGGCTGGATAGTGGGGGTGGGTTGTCACATTTAGTATTTCTGTGATGAATGTGTTTCTGTTGTAGAATACGCAGATGCTCTGTTTAATTCCAGTCATCATTCAAGTTAAATCTTCAGCAAAGTAAAACAGAAATCTTTTTGTCTCAGCAGGCTTCCACTGCCTATATGTAAAGTTAGCTCAGCCTTTTAATGGTGCATCATAGATCTGTTGTATCATGTTTAGCTGTCTTAGTGTCTTTGTTTTCTTTTAATATCTTGGAAAATAAGCCCCATGACATTAGAGGTGAGCTGATTTCCTTCTAACTAAAATCAATGAATAAATAAATATTGTGCTTATCCAGGCTGTTTGACAGCATTTTTCTATTCTTGCGCACAAGGTGCTGGTAAATAGCCCCTGTGTTTTCAACTTGCTGTCATATCTGCATGTTTTACTTTATGGTCACTTTTTGGCAGTTCCTTATTTTTTCACTGAGATATCAAAGGGAGGAGAGGCAAGAATATTGGATTGGAGAGAGGTGCAGCCCCAATTTGTAACCCAGGATTACATCTTCAGCCATACTTAGCCATCACTACGCATTACTAACACTTATCCTGCAAAGTCAGTGCAGCCTATTTTGCAAAAATGTGAGCACTAGCCTACTTAACGTCAAGAATCTTATTTCTCTTTCGCCTCCCTCTCTCTTACCATCCCCTTGATCCTCGCTCTCTTCTCTCTGCTCCCTGAGGAAAGCTGTCGATTAACTTCTTCTCTTACTCCCACTCCTCTTCCTCAGACATTAAACTTCAATTTCTGCCACATTTATTGTCTGTTTTATATCTTCTCCAATAAACATTTTCTATTCATTAATCTGAAAATTGTTTTGCAATTGTCTTTTCGGGTGGGGGATGATCTGAGAAGTAATCTTATTAGACAGAGGAAAAGCTGCCCTTGTTGCCTTTCTGTGTGACCGTATACAAGAATGATATGAATTTAAGATGTATGGTGTGTGTTCAGGTATGTGAACAACAAAGAGTGACTCGCTGTGCCATGATTGAAATGGGTGGCTGAAATAGAAAAATCTGTCTCTGCCTGTGTTTGAAAGTGGACGTAGATGTGGAAATGTATGACAGTCACTCCCAGATCCTGTTGTATTTTGTTGACGTATAATCCACTTCACAAAGACGTATTTCAGTATGATGGCACATGAAGCAGCATCAAGCGTTTCCTTGGACACATTTTCAGTCTGTGACAGTTTTATAACTCAAGTAAGACTATCATAAATGTCTACTTAAACTGAATCTTAGATTGTTTTAAATATAACTCTTAATCATAATATCATGGATTTAGGAATGCTGTCAGGATTGCATTACACAATACTTACTGCCTCTAATATCATTGCTTGTTGCCACTCTAATAAAAAAGCATGTAAATATGTTATCAATGTTTCTTTCTTTCAGGACATTCAAAACATTTTATCTCTTCTCTTTCTATCTCTTTATTAATTTTAGCCAAAAAGGGGCACAGGTCGCACATTTGACCCTTTGATTTGATCAATTTAACAGTCTGATTGTACTCAGGTGTGTGAGTCATCCTGATACTGTCCCACCTTCTCCTGTCCCCTCTCGGACAATACAAATATCCCTTCAGCCCAGGGTTAATGTTTAAAATGCCAGCGTTGTTTAATTGAGACCCTTCCAAAATTGGAAGGAGAGAAAGGTTGTTGAGAAAGAGAGAGAATACAAACAACACAAACTGCAGGAGTGGAAAGCAGAGCCATTGATCATTTCAGACAGTTAACAGAAAAACAAGCTGCCTTATGCATAAATAAATGATCTTCAATGAAAAATACAACATTTACAGAGATAAAGCAATTATTTGTCTTGAGATACGTTATAGCTTCGCTTGTTTTGAATGATTGCAGATCATCTCGTGTTTACTCAATTTCTTTATTTTAATTTTAACTTCCTCTCTCCCTTTGTGACACACACACACACACACACACACACACACACAGATACTGTTACACAGTGTCCCCTTTTCGGTAGAAAGGATCTTCAATAATGTTCTGATTCTTGCCAAGCATAACCAAAAGGCCTAAAATCATCTGTTATATTACCACTATTTATTTCTGTCTGCATGGCTTGCAAGATTAGTCAGATTCACTGATAAAATTAAAAGCTTTTGCACATTTCAAATGTCAGTGCACCATTTCTCAATTCCTTCCACTCCAATACTTGTCTCCTTTTACCTGCTTCCGACTGTCTGTCCACATTTCTAGCCTTGTTAATAATTTGGGGCATGAAAGCAGGGCTGGCATGTAACTAAGGTTTGGAAGAGCCTCAAGCACGTCTTCTGGAAATTAGTACATTTATGTATTTGTACTTTTTTGACTACATTCTGAACTAATAATAATTACAGAGTAAACTTAAGTTCTTAACTTCTTTTCGCTCATAATGCACACATATCAGATGAGAGAGGGGTTATCAACGTATTGTATTTTAGAATAGTTGTAGTCAGGACGCCATATTTGCCACCTTCCACTGCAGCAACTTTAGCTTTTAGAAGTCTACAAAGAGTCCTGTTCTTTTTTTTACTTGTGCTGTTTAAGAGCAGTAGTCTTGTAGTGACTTCAGTAATATTTCTTGTCTACGATGTTCTAGTTGTGGTGCTCTTTCCATCCCTGAGACTGAACAGATGAGATGCTTCAACTCCTAAAAAGTTATTGCCCTCAAACAGTCTTGCTTGTGATGGTCCAATCCACAGTCACGCGGCCCTGATAACTATGAATGCCAGAGAACCTCGGCTGGACTTAAGGGGTATTAGAGTTTTAAGACGGGAGAGTCCCCGGATGCCCTGGAGGACTATCCGACAATCTGTCAGCATTACCTTACAGCACCCCCTCTCCTCTCTTCTGTCTTTACCTCTTTATCTTTAGTGATAACACTGTCAGCCATCACATTACTGGCCTCATACCTTTGTGCCATTCACAGTGACACAAGACAAAAGTGGTTCATCCATCAGAAAACTGGGTGCAGGGTCACACTATTTTGCAGACAGACTGAGAATTATATGTATGACTTCAATAATCAGACCTACTTGCCCTTTCGTCTTATGTAAGCGATTTGGCAAACGACATATCCCTCCTGCCAACATGATTTTCAATTGACACTGACGCTACTGTCGTGGTTGTAAGGAGCACCTCACTTAAAGCTTGTGAAGAAATATTCAGATATATATATCTGTGTCAACAAAATGTACTGTTTGTCTGATCCGGGGTTGTTGCTAGTTTACATTGTTGCAGTCATTCTTGAGCTTGAACGTTTTACATAAAAAACATGCTATGCCAAACCCCCCTCCACCCCATTCTTCAAGACATTGCACTTGAATTTTCTTTTTTTTTTTTTAAAACAAATGCAGAGTTTCACCACGAAATTGAGGTTGTTTACATCCACATGAAACAATCTTAGCATAGAAACTCAAGCTCATATTATGCGTAATCCAAACATAAAGATAAAGTCCTCATATTTGGTGTTATACAAATAATTGATCTTCATACATCTAATATTTCAGCTTCATTAGGGTCTGCTGTTTGGGCATTGCACATCAGCACTGTAATCTCAACAACCTTTGGATTTGCATACCTTCATGCTTGCTCGTCTTGCAGCATCTTACAGAAATAATGAGACAATCCTTAGCTCTTCCCCACTGACACCAAATAATAGATGCAGATGAATGTTCACTTGAACTTTCCCACCAAAGTCACATCTCCCCTTCGAAAAATAAGCCTTCCTGCTTCAAAACTAAACTAATTCATTTTCAAATATATATGTTCACTGTATTACCATTGAGCGTGAGGATATATTTTCAAATGATTTTTACAAATGATTAATTCTTTATGCTGTATTTTTTGTGTGAACAGTGGCATTGCTGATAAGAGGGCAGGGGAAGCTCTTGGTGTTACTAAACTGGGCATGAGTGGAATATATACGTTCACATTTTAACTTGCTTGTAAATGTTCCAGATTTAATAAAACTCTGGAAGTCGTCTCATGTTGAAAACCCATCTGTGACTGGGTCGAGTTCTGAAGAGGTGGGTTGAATATGTTTTGCAGCTGCATGGAGTCATTGCTCATTAGAGTGTAAAGTTTCTGTCTTCATTAAAATTTAAATTATTTTCCCCCAGAAACCAGTGCTCCATTTTTACTTTTCACTGAGCTATGCATCTTTGACTGCACACCTTCACTATCTAGGACAATGCGCCCCCCAGCCATGGAGCTACTGTATGTACCATATAACAAAGAAACACACGCTCAGATACATGCACACATTCATGCATGTTTTTTTGCTGTATTTTTCTGAAGTCCCTCTTGCACTTATTGTTGTTTCCTAACCTGTAACTTAACCAAACCTAATTCTAACCTTAATCCTAAAACTAGCCTCAAAGAAAGAAACCTTCTGAAGAAATGAAGGCCAGAGGAAACTTCTTGGACGGTTTTCTGATTTCCCTCGAGGGGGCTGTTGCGTCATGATCCTTATGCAAGATTCACAATATTTTTTTGATGTTAGTTGAAAGCTGCGCTTGAACTATATTTTGTTCATGTTGGAGAGGCTGGCTGAATCGGGTCCAAATCTTTCCGCTACAACAACAGATCAATAGGCCTACAGACAAATTACTACAGGACCATATACCAAATATTATAGGAAACCATCTGTAAAGCTGGCGTCAGTTACAATAATTAAACAAAACAAACAGAAAAAAAGAAGAAAAGGAAAAAAGGTGTTGACAGGGAGAAGTGAGTGTAATTAAACACAAAAAACAGTATAGATAATGTACCTCGCACATCTGGGAATGAAATTTTACTGCAGCACCCTTAGCACCTCTCTTTCCTGTGGCTGTGCCTGGAGGCAACCTGTCTGTGTGGAAGCTCTGCTGGACCAGCTGCACCTTACGTGCGTGGTGCAATATTCATCAGTGGTCAGTGAAAACTCAGAGTAATTGTCATCAGTAAAGTTTGTTCTTTTTCATTTGAAAATTTATATTGGTGGTGCACAATGCATCATGGACAGTCTTAAGACTTAAGAGTGGTCCTCGTAAATGTAGATATACAAGATCAAACATACACACACACACACACACACACACACACACAGAGATAGACAACCTGCGTTGTCAGCTGTGCTGCTAGTAGTGCCAGCCAGACAAGGCCAACCCCTCTGTCTAGCTGTGTGTCCAGGAATAGCTGTGTGTGCGTTTGTAAATGTGTGTGCATTTGTAAAAGTGTGTCTGCATTGTCCCAGTAGAAAGAGAATGTGTTCCTACCCAGGAATAGATCACTGCTGGATGCAGGAGCTTTATCATCTGCAGGATGTTTACTCAGAGTCGCCCATACACTCCATTAGTCTACCAGAACCCCCAATACATCACACTGGGCTATAACAACACGCAGGCTAGTGCAATAAAAATGAATGCAGTGCAGCACATGTGACACACCAATATTTTCATACTCAGGCTTAGGCTGTGTGATATATACCTGCGTAGATATTTGTATCTAGATGGTATTATTTTGTTACAATAATAACTAATAATTTCAACCATTTCCATAATAATATTCTCTTATATTGCATGACAAAGTTTCTTTACCCAAAATGTGAGACTTTGAAACTAGGGCATAATGGTGGTTAGCCCTTTCGTAGAGTGGAAAGCAGGAGGTTTGTAAGTACTCCAAGCAGGCTAGTATCCTTTTTAGACCTCTAACTGTGGGTTAACCAGTGACCCACAGGGCAATGCACTCACAAGCTCTAGAAATGTGTGCATGCAGTATTTTCTTGCAACAATTTATATTTAGTTTAGAACTCCTCGGGTGAAAAAGTTAGTAAGTAAAGTTGACCATTTTTTTGTTTGTTTGTTTTTTGTTATTGATAAAATGTTACATAGTTCAGTGGTTCACTTCACTTTTGTTCTTCTTTATGCTACGAGGCTGTGTCCATAAGAGAAATGGTTCTCAAAGTTTCATTGCGTCCCCAAATGTCATTGACTGCCAACAGTTTGGTGTGACTGAACGTAATTTCTCTACTTCAGACATTTCAAGTGAGACCTGTTCAGTATGTGGCACTGTAAGTGTATGTGAGGGATGCAAACTGAACAGAAAGAAGTCAAAGCAGCTGTTTGTACTTCAATGACAGTAAATTAAGTAGTGTGATATCAATAGACTTTAGTCAAACAAAGATACAAATATTGTTTACAAGTGACTGCAGTTGGCTTCTATACCTTAAGACAAGTTTTTCATACCTTCAGCTGAAAAATTGCACTTTCTGAACTGTCATTTTTCTAATACAAGTTTCCAAATGCCTTACTGATGGTGAAATAAAATCCTAAGGTTTGTTGAAATGATCATATAAGGCTTATGAATTCTTCTCTCTGCTCCCAGGAATACGTAGACATAACACATCATTTCCTCATCCCCTCTGTCCAGTGTATTTTATCCACGGCGCTGTCACATCCTGTTAAATGTTACACTGACAGTAGCAGGTATGTTGTCTGACAAGACTGACTGAGTCTGGCGGCCCTGCAGGGAAGATAAAGACTATCAGCATGCATACACACAGGATGTTTTCTAACGTAGAATCAGCGCTGGCAACCCTGTATGGTGTCTATGTAATCCGTTGTTTGGTTTGACAGTACATGACTGCACATACATACCGCGTAAGAACGGTTGATACAGGTGGCAGAAAATGGCTGCCATGTGCAGAGGAAAATTGCTTTAATGTATGCTGTAATGGTCTGTGTTACATATCGGTCTCTGTGCTGTGAGCCGTGTCAGTATGAAATGCTGTCTGCTGGCCTGGCTCGCTCAGCATGCACCAGCAGCAGTTTGTTTTCACATTATTCTGATGTGATCATTATTGATGGGTAAGGAAACATATGTACACCAATGGACCAAACCAACCACCCACTCAAATCTGAATTGTCGTCCCCCTGGTCAGGTTCATGATGTAGTGCAATTGTTACTATCTTACTTACTTGCTTTTTTTTTACTTAATGTAAAACACATTTTGTTGCTGTGAAAATTATAACAGAAGGAAAAATCTGTCATACTAATACACTATTATATTTTACACATAAACTAAAGTCTTTCCAAACTCTTGACAAAAGTCCAACTTTGCATGATATCTGTTCATGATATTATCCAAAGAAGGTGCTGAAAACCAAGTTCTTAAATGTTAAGTAAGAGTAATAAAGTAAGTAAATAAGAGTCTAAAAGGGTAATTTATATCAAATAAAGGTACAGAAATCTGACCAGACAGCTTCTCAGTTGTTTACAGTTTTCTGCTAATAAAACTTGGTAGTAACAAAGTGTTAAGAGATGAAACTTTGGAAAAATAAAGAAGTTCTCAATATAAAATGACATGGTTTCCTGATTGAACATTTTCAGATTTTTTTTGCCAAAGATGTAGGAGGATTATATTCCTTTGAACCCATGAATCTGTTTTTAATCATTTAGTGCAATGGAAACTAAAATGTTAAAAACATTTTTGAGATATATGGATTTCCTTGGATACCAATGTACCCCCATTCTTACACACACACACACACACACACACACACACACACACACACACACACGCACACACACACACGCACACAATGAGGCGTTGGCAACAGTTAGCCCCTCATGCACTCATAGACTAGAATTTGATATGGCAGCTTTTAAGATAATGTCTTGGAACATTAGCCTTTATAAGTAACATCACTGCATGAAAGAAGAGCTACAAAGGCAGGTGGAGAGAAACTGCACTAAACTCATCATGCTCCATGAAAACGGTGCTGCTGGAGTTTAATAACATTTTCTTTTCTCTACTTTTTATTCCAACAGGAAGTCTCTGAGAAACTCACTGCACTGCTTTGCAGCATAGAATGTAAATTAAGCCTGCTAATGAAAACCGTGCTCTACATTCTGGTTACTACTACTACTACAACTATCTACCATATAAGCTTACTGATTAACTTTGTTCAATAGTGGAAAAAGTTATGGTTTAAGGTGTATCGCAAGTCAAACTGTATACTGAGCCCAAGCAGTTTGTAATTTCAATGTCACTACATTTCTGGTGTTTTGAAATGAGGACTTAATAATATATTTCAACATATTAGATAATAAAACAATGCTTCTTGTCATTAAATGGGTTTTGGTGCATCCTTCAATTAGTCTATCAATAATCACGGCTAATGAAGATGCACCCAGATGGTCAGTGCAAACTTAAACTTTATGCAGACTCTGTGAGTCCAACTGGACATTGTTGTAAGTGTTAGCACTCTTCACTTCAGCGGAGGCTTCCACTATAAAGCGCAGCAGGAGCCTCTGATGCATGCAGGGATCATCCCCTGCCTTTAATCTGGGTCCAAATAGCTGTGGGAGCCAACCGTGACCTCGCTAACACTTCTGTTGGCGATCCCTCCCCACTGTGTTGTGGTTGGGGGGTTTGGATGCCCCTGTGTTCCTGAGAGCGGTTTGGGTTATTTGTAGGATCTCTTAAGGCAAAGTGGAGCTCAAGACGGGGCCAGACTTAGAGGGAGTTCAAGACCGCTGAATAGTTGCAAACTTTGGAACCATTAACCTCACCTGGACGAGGGAGACTGAGGCCCGCTGCTGGAGCTCGACTCTGCATGAGAGCTTGTAATTGTATGAGGGTTTGGGACTATACTGCAGCCCGGGGAGAGGTGTGTATCTGCTGCCATATGGGCACACCACCTGGAAGGCAAGTTGCAGGGATCTTTTGCATTGCCAATCAGGTCACAGACAAAGATGGTGGTCTTGGCATGCTGACCCAGATCTCTGTTTGACCACAAACAGACATGTCATACTGAAAACTGATGCTTGAAATGCAGACGCTCACCAATGCCAGCTCCCAACAGTGGAGATTTGAATTAATATAGTTAAGAATAGACTGAGGATCATAATGTCACACATCTTACACAACTAACCGAGGATAAATTGGTCTGAAACTGTGTGATGAAATTATTTATGAGCAACAGGGGGAGGTAAATCTTATTTCCATTTGTATGTCCAGATTGACAAGAATCCACCTGCATACCAGCACCCATGAGTTCCCCATTATGTTTGAAATGGAGATTTTAAAGTGGTTTGTCCTCTTGATATTGCATCATTGTTGTCTCCTCGTGGCTGTTGAAGTCAATGAGTGACACTGGCAGCCTTAGTGCATCAATAACCTGCTGCCTGAACTCTGCTGAAGTGTGACTCACCACTGGCTGCAAAACTTTAAAGTAACTTTAAAATGCTGATGAGATGCACAGAAGCATGAGCACAGTAATCTTTTGACAAATACCATATTTGAAATACTTTGATTATATGCCGTATTTAATTTTAGGACACTTCTGCGCAAATCAGGATTACTTTAATGTTTAAACCCAACCAATGAAGTTCATGCAGACTGATTTAAAGGTGAGAATTAAAATACAACCAAAATGAAAAAATAATTTATATACATGGTTGGCTGCTTGTTGATGTTTTATTTTTGCTACGATGATAGTTTCCTAATTGACATCGGACAAAGTCATCCAGCGCTTCAGTGTCTGTCTGCAGCTTAAATGCAGAAGATCAAAAACAAATGTGTGCATATCTACGTTGTCATATCTGCTCATTTAAATGTCACTGAGATGAAAAAGTAAAATGACAAAGTGAAATATTGTGAGACTTAAAAGATTTTTTTCCCCTTGTAGATATGACTCAGACTAGCTAAACCAAATTTAGACACAGAGACGAAGGAACACTGCATATCCAACATCTGTCCTTCCTACCCAGTGTGGACAATGTGGGAGAACCATGTGAGCTGGCGATAAGATTATGCATGAATTTTCACTTCAGCCATGTGGCAGAGATGCTCACAGTCACACACCAAAACACAACCCTGAAAACCCCCACCCCCCACCGTCATACACAAAATGCACTGTAAATAAATCCAAAGACACAAGCTGTGGAAGCTGGGTGCTTGAAGAAATTAAAGAAATCCACATTTAGTTTGGTGGAGAGAGATAATACACATAATACAGTCATGCAAACCTTTGCTCATGGCTGTGAAGAATGCAGCGATCACAGCAGCTGAACCAACAATTGGATTGATTTCAGCTTTTAGCGATTGCGCCAAGGCCACTGTCAAATGCTTTTGTTAATGCTGTGTGTTTTGCTGAAAATCTAAAGAATGCAACTTGACATTGTGATCTAATGTACGATACAAAAAAATGTAAAAAAAAAAAAAAACAAAACAAACAAACACTGTAAGCTTTTCAGCAAGATGCTTTTAAGTTGATTTGAAATGTCTTATTGAATCAAGCAGCCAGTGGCATGCTGCCAGGATGTAAGATTTTAATTTGCATTTGTCGGTGAAAAGTGGAGGAATGTTTTCTGTTCTGTTCAGCGTAGTGAAATACCGCAAGTCACGAAATCTGTCCTTTTGCACTGGTGTGTATTGTGTTGGTGGTTGTGAGTGTGTGTGTATTTGTGTTATTTTCTAATCAATCAAAATAGCCCTGTGGCTTCTGAGGACACGAGCAAAAAGGACATTTATAGGAAGTGGATCATATGTTTATTTAACAGGGAGAGGACAGATAAACATTGTTACACTGAAAGAAGTAATGCAGATGTAATGTAAATAGGACGTCTAGCTCAAGTTCATTTGTAGCCCCCGTCCTGGTAAAGCTTTTTAAACAGATAAACAAACCATTGTATTAAACAGATGCAGGATGAAAAATGCCGACTGTGTGCATGTGTACATACGTGACTCTGATGTGTGTATGCTTTCATATTATTGATGTGAGAGTGTGTGTCGATGTAGGAATCTATCTTTTTTTTTTTCGTTTTTTTTCTTTAAGCTGAACAAAAAAGATTGTGTCAATGTCTATTGCATTTTATTAACTGTATTAGGAGCCAAACGTAAATGCAAATATATTCATACACATTTAAGGATTGTCATTTAGTACAGTATTTGGAAAAGATATGAAAAACTTTGCCTTTGCATGTATTTGCATTTAAATGGTTAGACACAGAGGAGTTGTGTTTCATTTTGTATGTTGTCAGAAGATAGACATGGCCCTTTCTACAGCCATATCATCACTATATTATTATTTCATTTGACTGTACTGTAAGTACAACCACTACTACTGCTAACTGAAGTAATTAGAGTGATATATTTCAGTGGCTGTACGGACTTTCCATAAATTAGTGATTAAATTTATTTTGCCTGCAAATGAGCCACTCAGACATTTTGGTGAGGTCCTTTAATTTGATGTAAAATAGTCAGTGGTCACTACAGGAAGTAGACAGAACTGCTGATAGTAATCAGTGTGAATGTTCTTGATTAGTCTAATTCACCGGTTCTAAAGGCCTCTTATGAGAAATATTAATTGTGTTCTGATAATGTATCCAATGAAAATACATTGAGCTCTCTCTACATGTACGTCACTAACATTTCTCCGTTAACTGCAGTGTGTTCACAGAGGACCCGGTGCATGGCTATTACAGGAGAGAAATACAAAAGTCTATATGTGGCCGAGGGTGGGACAATAATTCATCACACTGGGGAACATTTCCTCACACACAATAAGATCCTGTTTCCTCTCCCACTCCTGTATCTGAAAGGTCAGAGGATGAGAGCCATTTTTTTCAGAGCAATGAGCTCTCTGCTTCTTGCTATTTCCATCCAGACTTATGAATCCATTCTTTATCATCTCTAATAAAATTTGCCCGCTTTCCCTATTGCATTACTTTCCATCCCTGTCCGCTCTGTAAGATGACTCCAGGCTGATAGGGCCTTATCAGACCACAGCTAAGCCTGGGACAATTATTCAGCCATTAGACCAAGCAGGAAGTCTGATTAGCCCCATCGTCAGACATCTGCCATCCCACCTGCAACCCAAGGTCTAAGTAACCTCAGCTACAGCAGAGAAATGTCTGAGCAAGCACTGCTTTGTGGTCTCTCGTCTCACATCTAAACCTTTGAAATTCTCCTAATTTATTCTGGAGATATTGAGATAACATTATTGTTGTTTTTCAGTTCGATCTTTAGGCAGTACCTGTCTGGATTTGGGTGTTATTGTCTTGCCTTTTGGAAATTAACAGGATTTATATATTATTTATATGTTTTTTTGTTGCCAAAAAGAGGCACAACATTCCTAACTTGGTTCTCCATTGTTTCCACTGCAACATTAAAATAGTTATATATGTATAAAGTGTTCTTGGAAATACTGCATATCTCATAAATACTTCTAATTATTTTGAAATGTAATTTACACATGCTAGATGAGGTGATGAAGCTGGAAGTCCTTATTTAGTCTGAACACTTGGATCACACTTGTGTGGTCTATTCAGGGAGCTGACGTTGTCTTCCAGTCGGACAAACTTGCAGCTCTTCTCGTGAAGATGAAGTCGGTCATCGACTTGATTTAACTACTTCAGCTGGATGTTTAATTAAAAGCAAGTGTTTTCACAACACAGTCTGATGAAAAACACTCAACACTGAACGCTGACATCATTCGAATGAAAGGAAACTGAGCATATCTGTTGAAATCCGAGAAATCTGTTGTGCTGTGGAATTAAAAAAAGAAAAGATGATGATGAATATGAGACAAACACCAAAGAGGATGCTCTCGCTCACTTTATAACTTTGAACCTCATTGTCTTTGCGTCAAGGTTAAGAGGTGCATCAATTTGTAAGTAAGAATTTACACAATTTTGCTCTTGTTTAGAGTGTGCTGATACAGCTATTCAGGGGATACAATAAACCTGCAAATTTAGAGAGCATACTTTGTGAAAGGGTACAATACATTACACGTTTTGTTATTACAGCGCATGTTTTGGGGCCATCTATAAGTCTTTACAGATGAGCTAACTAGCTTCACAACACCAATTTGGAATTTGGCTGCCCAAGCAGTTTTACAGAAGCTACTCATCTCCTCCTGAAACACACTGTAGTAACACACAGAGTAAATTTACTCTCTAGGTATTGAGGATGAATATGTCCTTTTAATCTATTCCCTGATTATTTTGCTGACTGACTGGCTCACGGGCCAAATGTTTGATTGGTTCATTTAGAGTTCTCTTTTCCCAAAGACAATAAACACAGCCTATGTTATGAAGAGTCTGCACTGATCCCCTGCATTTCTATAATTAACCAGCAAATTAGCAAGCAGCAAACAGGGAAGGAGGGTGAAGAGGACAGATGGTGGGGTTGCCACCCATGCTGATGCTATTGCGAGTGTGTGAGCGAGCATGAGACCGAAAATAGGCAGATCAATAAACAGAGTGAAGGAGGCAGAGGACAAAAACACATTATGGGAGAATGAGGGGAAACTAAGGCCGTGGACGTGGCATATGTGCAGCATAGCAGAGGAGGCTATATAGGACAGAACAAAAGTTAATAAAAAAACCTTTTTAAAATATCAATCAAGAAGAACAGTAAAGACAGTGATTCAGTTACACAGTGCGATAGTGTTGTGAAGGCTTCTGGGAGTGTTGCACGTCCGGTCTGTTTCAGGCCTGGGGAGGAACAAAGCCTGATAAAGACAGACTGCAAATGGTCCTTTCCTTCGGCAACATCCCGATTCAATGATGTTTGGATATCGAGCAACGATTCAGGGTGGCTTGGATTGTATCAGTTTATCTGAGCATTGTTGGAGAAACAGTGGACAGAGCAGAACAAAGATATGTTTGAGGAATAAACTTTGGTAAACGATGTAAAGAGGAATGTAGGTGTATAAATGATCCTTTCCACTGGAAGGCTGCGCCATGAATCCCCTTAAAACAGGTTAATTTATCCACATTTTAATGTGCACACACGCACACGCACACACGTTAGCATTATGTCTGTGACCTTTCCTGATAATGGTCTGATGGCTATCTGCTGACCTTGCTGTGTTAACAGTTTGTCCGTTAGCTGCCCCCCCTTTAGTTCTCACCTAATGGATCTCATAATGAAATCGTTCTTAAGTGGGAGGGAGAGAGAAAAAGAGAGACACCAAACAAGAGTGGTAATTCAGTGCATGAAAGAGGGAAAAAGCGTGAAGGGACAGAAAAAAATGAAGAGGAGAAATGGAAAATGAGACAAGCTGTGAGTGAGAGATGACACTTTTGACTGCATCTGGAAAGTTAATGCTATTTTTAAGTCTTCTCTTATAAAACGCCCCCTAAAAATAAAGTGTGCAGCTGTCTCTAATTCTCCGGCTAATTTAACAACACAAGTACTGTAATTGACAGAAACAGCACTGCAGTCGTTCTTAATGTGGGGTCACGACTCAACTCCTTCGTGTTTAACTATTGGCTTCCAGAGAGTGGGTTTTATGTCCCATTGCCTATTTTAAGTACCAGATATGAATCAAGGCCTTGTGCCTGCACACACACACACACGCAAGTGCGCACACACACACACACACACACACACACACACACACACACACACTCCAGGTCCTGTATGATTAGGTCACAACCTTCACTATTACCTCACTGACCTGTTTTCACTCATTGGCACAAACAATGCGGCAAAAGATCCTCAGTTCTGATTGGATGAGATTTAATTAAGGTCAGGACCTATTGATGGTGAAGCTAACAATATATGGAAGGAGAGGAGTTGTCAGGTCTTTGCTGCTACTAATCTGCTACTAATCTGAAAATGGAAAAAACTCAACTAAAAAATGAGTGTGGGGTCAAACAACACCCACATTACAGCATTTTAAAGTAAAGTTTAAACTTTTTTCTCCATGGTGACACGTCATCATTTTTATGATCCAAAAACAGAACCTCTTAAGACCTAAGGCCAACCTGGTGTTTTTGTGTGTGTGTGTGGAAAACGGTGCTTTTGCACTTAAACTTTTGCCCAGTGGAGTATGTTTGGCAGTTTTCCATATTTTTGCTCTTGTTCAAGCACTTCAGTGTGAACTACTCCTGAAGACAAACTAGAAATGGTTTGTTTTTACATGTAAATGTTAAATCAGTATAGTCGTGGCGTAAAAGTTTGAAAGGAGTTGTTTATTGATGTCATGGATAATACATATTTGCATTTTTTTAATATAAACTTTAACATTTGTCTTAATGTGGACAAGCAGCCAAATGATTACTCAGTGTATCGCAGCACTTCATCGACAAAAAAATAAACAGTGTAAGTTTTGTTTGAGATGAACTTCTCAGAATGATCGAAACACACCCAACGGCCCACAGTCTGAGTCCTCATCATAAAACTTATTCCCAAAATACCGCCAGTGTATTTGGAGTCTCTCAGGGGGCAACGAGGGGAGGATGATGAAAACATGAGAAACATGGGAAGTATGTAAAACTGCAACCACGAGGAGCAGGAGCATTTTTAGACAGCCACCTCGAGGGAAATCTATGAGTTTAGTTTTTCTACCATGGGAAATTACCTGCAGATGATTAGTGTCTATTGTATTCATAAACGCTGTCGCTGCAAAAGCATTTGAACCCACCCATCTGAAAATGAAAATGTTGGAAGACTCGCAGAAAAGCATCGGGGTGCTCAGCATGGGCTGATGGGAGCGACGGACTGCCCCGACTGATGTCATGTAATATCAAGGCAAACACAGAAACTGAAGGAGGTTTGTGTACACGTGGATGTCGGGAAAAAAAAGGCAACTTGGGAGACAGAGAGTAGGAAATTCAATTTGATTGTAATCTGATGTACACATTCTACTGTTTGTGAGTTAAATTAGATTTTAGATTTGTTTTCTCCGTCCCTCCCATCTCCCCCTTTACAGTATTAGAGAGGGGGATTTATCTGGAAAGATCTATGGTCGTGTCTGATTGAAGAATCATGCTGTGGGAATACTGGGCAGATGGTAATCTATCAAACAGACAACAAAATGTTTCATTTCTTGTTCTGTCGCCAAGGCACTGAAGAACAAACATCTTACTTTACCCTCAATTATAAAACCTTTGGTTCATGGACAGACTGTTCCTCTTGTGGCTCATGGCTCCTAAGCAATTCTTGCTCACAAGCCTGTAGTCCAAAGGACACATTTCAATATCGACGCCTTATTAAAGTAATCGCCTAAGTCATTTTTTCCAACTTTTCAGGAGACACAAAAAACCTAAGTCACACTACATAGGCCTCTTGATTTAGGCAAGTATATTTAATGGGAAAAAATACATGTTCTAAAATATTTAGGATTCCATACATTTTACCAGAGGTGGCAGGCATACAGAGGATGAGATTTATGAAAAAAAAATCAATTTTGAAAAAAAAATGACATAGGCGATTACTTTAATAAGGTGTCGATATGTTATTCTTAGCACTGTTTCTCTTTGTTGATTTCACTATTTATGCCGTTCGATTCTTTTGTATTCTATTCTTCTCTCGAGTGTCATTTGTGAAAGCGTTCATCTAAATGTGCATTGCCCCAGCGCTACTTTTACCTACACAATATGTAGCATTTATCTAGTAATTTTGCCTAAATGCATTTTTTCAATACATTCCAATTAAGTGCTGAGGAGCACTCCATACTTTGAGCAGTGTGAGCTCTATTAGGTACGCACAGCAGTGTGGGAGCTGTGGGTAGGCGTTAGCACTCTTGGTTTTACAATTTATAATCTTGGATATAAGATTACAAAAAAAGAGAAAGAAGATTGTTTTGCATATTTGTCTTCTTTTATCTATATTATTGTATAGTATAGTATTGTTAAAACACACAAATGCAGACACGGAGAGAAAACTGATATTGGACAGTTCTGCAAAACCTGAAATTTAGTTACTTTACACCTATTGCCAATATTTTTGGATATGATTTTACAAATTATATGTCCCCAAATAACAACAGTGTCATGGTTATGGTATGATTTTTATTATGGCTTAAAGCACAGTACACTGTAGTGAAAACATCACAAACATCACAGTGCTTCAAACTAAATGCTTTCTGATAAAGGAAATGGGTGTTAAAAAAAAAAAAAATCAACAAACCCACTATCCTTCCTGCAGGAAGTAGCCTGGTGTGCAGAGGCGAGACCGTTAGCAGTGTTTGAACTCCCTCAGGCTCTCTTCTTTCATTCTTCACACTTTTTGCACTGAATCCACTGAATCCCTTTGAGACTTTCCCACTGGATACGCTGTTATCCATGCATCCATCCATATTCAAACAGTAAGCATGTCTAGCCAGTTTCTTTACATTTAAGCTTAACTCAACTAAAACACTTGATTAATGTTAGTGGAAGACTTCGGCTGAACGTTTGAACTCTGACATGCACTCCAATCTCCAGTCTGCATGACCTGCCCGCCCACCACATCTTTCCTTTCCAGTCTGTACATTAAGGGCACACCACTTTCTGCGTTAACAGTAAATTCTAGCACTGGATGTACATTGTGCCTTGCAGATTTGTGCAAAATGAAAATATTTTTTAGGGAAATTTGGCTGCACATCCCCCCGCCCCCATCTATTTGCTGGCTTTGTGGCTTTGAGAAGATAAGAGACAGTAGACAGATAGGAAATGAGAGGAGAGATGGGAGATGGTGTGCAACCAGCTGGACTTGTACAGCTTATGTTGTGCTTCCTTGCTCAGCATCTTAAACCTCTCGGCGTCCTGGACACACAAATCTAACCTCGCCGTTCCTCTGTGTTTCTGGTCTGCCTGCTGCCCGGCCTGGCTGGAAAAAGCTGAATTCTGTCCCTCTGACCGACTCCAAGGGTAGTGAGGACAAATCACCCGCTGTAAGCCTCAGCCGTGCACTCTGCTCACTGTTCCCTGTCTAAATTCAAATCAAGAGCCAAAAGCCAGGGAAAATGTGATGGGGCGGGGTGCAGGTGGGGTAGTGAGGGAAGGGGGTGCAGTCAGAGTGAGGCGAGAGGAATTTTATGTGGAAAAATGAAATGACCTGTTTCATCTTTTCGCACACTGGCTTTCCCTCTCCTTATTTCTAATGCCTTCCTGTTTTAAGTTTAGTTCCTACTCCTCTGCCTTTGACACGCACACACGCACACGCACACACACACACACACACACACACACACTTTACCACATAAAGAGTTTCTCTAGTAAGCCGTTTCCTCCGGTCCCATGACCTTGGCTGGTCAAATGGTCCCTTCCCTTTCTACCTCACATTTTCTTTACCCCTTCCTCCAATGTATCAGATGGTTTCGTCACACTGTTGAACTCATTTTCATCCACCATGGCTGAAGGCTTCATTTCAGAGGAATTTCTTGAATGTTATTTGCCCAGGAGTCACACAGAGAGTAATCATTTTTTAATCACTTAAACAACTTTCCTGTCATCAAAATGTGCATTTCAACCCTATGAATATAGTGGTTCTAGCAAATGCTCCTCTTTTATTAGATTTTGAAAAAAAACATGATGTGTTTACCTACTGAGGTGGACCAGGAGTGATGTAATATAACGCAACGGGGTAGTGTTATTTTGGCCAGCCCCTGAAATTCTCTTTCCAGGGGAAGTCGAACATGAATTCAGATTGTCTTATCTGACTTTAGCCCTAACACAGCATCTCAGTTAGCATAAATTGAAGCCAGCCAGAGATGGATTTAAAGACCTCTGTGCTGTGAGACTAAAACAAACACAGATGTCAGACTTCAAAGCTTGACGCACAGGCACAGTATTGGAATAAGTGAGCGGGTGTTGAATGACTACACTTCTGCACTTGTTTGAGATGCAGTTCCCCCGGTGAGGGAATCATCTTGTTTAAAAGACCTGAGCTGACCTCAAATCTCTGCAGCAGACACCGTACACGCAGTCACGCTCTGCAACGTTTAAATGGCGGCTGTAGCTTTGAAAGAGGCCAGCCTCCCCTCGTTAGACTTTGTGAGTCATCTGTGCAGTTTTTCAGTGAACTACAACACCACAGCGCCACATAAAATTTGGTTCAAGAAAAGACCAGCACTATTCACAGCTATTTAGCAGTTTGGCCCTGATGCCTTTATCAAGTAGCTGTGAAGCAGTTGCCATGCAGTGATGCTGCATAGATTTTTCCGGCATAAAGGCCTAATGACTACCGCACAACCACTGTGTCGCTGTGCCAGAAGTGCAGAATGAAGCAGCAGGTTGAGCACAATACTGAGGTGGTGTTGTGAAGTTTTTGTAACTTTAGCAATGCTTTTTGTACAAGGAATTGGCGTAAATCTGAATGGACACTGAGACTCATTCTGAGACTGCCGAAAGCTTGAAAATGTATTAGAGCTGTTTGAGGTCGAATCTCTCAGTCTTTAAAAAGCTATTTAAACTGTAAAATAAATTACACCAAGCAAAGTAAAAAAAACATTTTATCTCAACATTAGTCAAATTATAATAATAAAAGACTAGATTGTCCCCTCATCTGACAGTTTTTATGGTGAACAAGTGAACAATATTATGTGTCTAAATATTCAACAGTAAGATTTTGAGAACTCTCCTCTCCATACATTTAGCTACCTGTCTGAAACTGATACGAGGTGATCACAGAGGATGTGTGTGTGGAGAAAGACTCACTAACCTGTTGGCCTTTTCATGGACGGCGAAGATACAGTCCGCTCCTTAGATATGTGCGTCTCCTTCCACTAAACCAACTCTGTCCAAGCGTAAATGTACATGCAGCCTGGGGAGAGCAGATAAAAGCCGAGATTTATTTTTTGTTGCTTTGCCAACTTATAAAACGAACATTAATTAGCTCCAGCCCAGTAAATTTCCTTGCAACTGTTGTCATTATAGCTGATGAAATCAACACTCTCTGGCTTAAACTCTCACTTGCTACAGCATGTTAAGGCACTGTTATTTGTAAATTAAACTTTCACAAAATTATGACCAACATCTTTCAAATAGTTATTTTGATGGGAAATGTTTTCACAGATGCACATATTTACACTTTTGAAAGCTTGAAAATTTGGACAATACTTGAGTCTAAATATGACTACACTCCTGTGTGTGTAAAGTCAGTCATGTGAGTCATATTGTGCCTCAATCAGCACCGCGAGCAGTCAGAGATGGATCAGGATTCAGTGACCACTGAGGTGACTCACTGAGCATGCACCACCATCTTTGCTCTCACATCTCTACTCTGAACCAGATTCTCTTTCGGCCCTCTTTCGGGGCAAAAGGAAAGTGAATTTGAATTTGATAGGAGAGATCGGAGAGAGAGTCTGTGATTAGCAGCTGCAAGCTGAGAGCAGGCTGATGCCACAGTGTGAGCTCCGAGTCTGCTGAGCCAAACAGAAATGCAAAGACTTCAAAACACTTGTGCTCTTCTCAGTGCTGCATCTCCTCTGGATAAAGCACTCCCTGGTGTTGAGCTCCGCCTCTGTGTGACCAGCTCACTCGTCACTGACTTTGTCTCGTCTGTCCTTGTCTGCTTATCGGATTATTGACTGGTCTTCACGCTGAGCTGTGGCCACGTTTTGCTCTCGTATATTGTGCCGAGGCTGAAACTACCACTGAGGGCACCAAGGTCATGTCCATGGATTTGTATTGCATGTGTATTTTCATTTTTCAATCAATAATGAAATCCTTTTTGAAGGGAATTTTAAGTCCGATCTGAAGAAATACAGCTTACCAGTTTAACCCCCTCTGTATTTTTCATTCGTCATGGTTAAACCTCTTCACACCTACAAGAAAATATTTTTTTAAAGTCAAAGTCTATTGTACACCTTTTGCCAGAGGACACACAGGCAATTGGAAACTTTTGATTTTTTTTTGTTAGTTGGAATTACTGAACCATTTCCAGAGGTTGTTAAACCAAACACAACCATGATCAAAATTCTCAGTCCATTTCTGTGTTTTTTTTTATTCAAACAACAGAGATGTGTAGATGGCTCAGTCTCTTATATCAGATTAATTCATTATCAAAGGGTAAAATAAACACAAAAGATTTCAGCAGCGACAGCCGCCTCAGTAGACCAGAACAGTTTTAACAAAGAGTGCAAGAGTCACTTTGTGTTAAACAGCTGCTTTGCACTTCCTCCACTGTGATATTCTGAATGCAAAATGTTCAGGCATCCACAAAGGTCTGTTGAAATTTTGGGAGTAAATGACACGCTGTAGTTAATCTGAAGTCTACATGAAGGTAAAATGAACGTGTCACGCCTTCACCTAACAATTCAAATATCTAGAGACTGTAGTTTACAACTGTGGTGGAATTTAAAGCTAGAGATGGGGAATAGAGAGCCAGTGTTTTCAGATGATTTAATACCAGCACTTGAGTGTTGAAGTTGGAGCCACATTTCTGTCATCTATCAGTGGGACTTGCGAAGAAACATCATGAGTGTTTGCAGTTTCAGGTGATTTGTGATGAGTTTACTTTGTTTTTTGTTGTTGATGTTTTTCATTAAATGACAGTTTTATGAAAAGTTAAGAAAATTATGAAATGAAGCTTAGAGTATTTTAAAATATATGCAAAAATTAGCAAGTGTAGTAAGATGTTTATGGTGTTAAGCGCTTGTTGCTGTGCTGTTTGTCAACTGGCAAACAGGATAACTTTATTTTCAAGTCTGCTGAAGTTATAGTTCAAAAAAGCAACACTGCCCTTTTCCTGTTAACTTGCTTTTGCTAGGAGAAACAAAAAACTACCCATCAGAGAGGATTTACCTGGAAGGGGCAGACCGACTGATCAATATTTTTATGTTAAAATCTGAATAACCGGCGGCACAGTGGTGCAGTGGTTAGCACTGTCGCCTCACAGCAAGAGGGGTTCTGGGTTCTGAGGCAGGCCCTTCTGTGTGGAGTTTGCATGTTCTCCCTGTGCCTGCGTGGGTTCTCTCCGGGTACTCCGGCTTCCTCCCACCATCCAAAGACATGCATTAGGTGAATTGGCAACTCTAAATTGGCCTTTGGTGTGAATGTGAGAGCGAATGGTTGTTTGTCTTCTATGTGGCCCTGCGACTGACTGGCGACCAGTCCAGGGTGTAACCCCGCCTTCGCCCTAAGAAAGCTGGGATAGGCTCCAGCACCCCCGGGGCCCTGAGTGCAGGATGAAGCGGGTTAGAAAATGGATGGATGGATGGATCTGAATAACCGATCAGGTGTGTGTAGAGTCAAAGGGGTTGACCATAAAAATTTAATCTGTTTTGTTTCTTTGGCCCACACAGTTACTAGTTGAGCAGCTTTAACAACAGCAAAGGCTGTAGTAGGGATTTGTTAACCATTTATCGATGTGAAATCTTCAAAACTTGAAACATCAAAGATTCAGATCAGTGCTCAGATTTAAGATTTCAGATAAGAGATCAGATTTAAGTGCTCGTCTCTTATCTCATCATCATACCTCTTTGTGGTAAGTCACATCTTGCATCTATACTTCCGCTGCTGCTGATGAATCAACCGGCTCTAATGTAATTGGCTGGCTGCTACAGGTGCATCCTCGTCAGTCAGCGTTGCGTCAGGCCTTTTTTTTTTTTCTCTTCCAGGAAAAACATCATGTCCTCACCTTAGAGAACACACTGTGGTTGGAAAGCAAGACTGCTCCTGCCTGAGGGGTGGAGTTTGAAAAAGCTGCTCTCACTAAAATTTTCATGTGAGGATGGATGTGTGTGTGTGTGATTGTTTGTGTGCGTGTGTTTGTTTGTTGGCATGAGAATGAGAGAGAGATACAGTAAAATGTAGCAGCTCAGCATTCTGTGGAGTTAGGTGTATTTGTGTGTTGTATTTTTGTGTGTATAGTTTTGCAGGTGCCCCGCTGCTTCTTACTCTCAGAGCGTGCCGTTACATGACGTTCTCAGAGTAACTCATCTAATTGTCACGATTCTTGATGTGGTGCTGCCCAGAATGTGGAAGAATCAAAGCTTTGTCTGCATGACAGGAAAATGGATGAAACACATTTAATTAAATTTTTGTATTCATCAGTATGGTATCTCCTTGTCACAGTTATCCCACTCATAACGCAGTAGTTTTTGATGCACTTTGTCTATTCAGACTTACATCTCTCTCTCTTAGATTCAAAGGAAAAAATACTCAATTTTGTCACCTCACTCTTCTGACTCCACTTCTTTTGCTGGCAAATACACAACATATCTTGAGTCTGTGTACCTTGTAAAGTCATGAAAATAAACACCTGCAATGTCATCATTTTGACAGAATACACTAAACTGCACTGTGCAATGCTATGACTTTGATGTAGTGTTTTTAATGTTTCCTAATGGGCCAAATTTGTACATTCACTTTTTTTTGGCAGCATAATGACCTAGTGGTTTGTGAAGACAAAATGATACCATACATTTTCAAGTTCTGGGGAAAAAAAATTCTTTTATTATTTTAGTCTATTCTGTTTCGATACGGTGTAGTTATATTTAAATCTGCTTCCTAGCACAGTGCAGTTTTGAAGCTGTGCAGAACAAAGCATTTTTTGTACAATATGAACATTTTCAGATAAAAAAAAATAATGCTTTGAAGCCACCAAAATAATTTTATGTCCGGAGTTTAATTTGCAGCACTGACCCAGGCGTTGCTGTGGCACAATTGAAACCTTTTGTGTTCGAGCCCGGAGGGAACCATGATGTAACGTTGCATAGATGTTTCTCGCTGTTACTGCAGGTTGTTTTCAGTGTATGACGTTAGTTCAGTTGAGTGTTTTTCAGCCTCTCAATACTTATTATGTGAACCTCATGGCTCCTCCAAATAGAGGCGCTCTAATTAACTCCTTATTTCTTCCTATTTCTGTTCATTCCATCTTTTGCCTGTATGTTCTTTCTGCTTTTCTGCCTCCCTCCCTTTCCTTTGGTGCTCACCGTTTCTTGCTCTTGGGCAGTTGTTACCTCTCTCCCAAGCTCCCCAAGCTCTCAAAGCAGCTAAACAGCTTCTAAAAAATTCCAGTAGAGGGAAATCGCACTGGGAGATGTGTGAATGTGTCATGCGCCCATGTCAAGGGAACCTGCTGTTTATAACCAACATTACAAAAGCATAAATGACAGTCACAGTTCTAATACTTTGGCAAGCTCACGAGAGTTAACCTTGTGTGTGTGTGTGTGTGTGTGTGTGTGTGTGTTTTGTTTTATGTGTACTTATATAACTGTAATTGTTGAAGACCAAGGCTGTGTCTAACAGACTGAAGTGAGTACATTTTGTCCAAGGTCCAATTTATAGTACCAGTTATGGTTGGTCTGTGTTAATGCTTTTAATGAATAGTAAAAAAAAGAGACATTTCGATATTTCAGTGAATCATATAAATTCTCCCCACTGATGATGTTTTTGTGTCAGTAAAGGAAACAGGATCATTCTGTGGCAACAGTTTAGAGCGACTTCATAGTCATGTGTTGGCTGAAATAAAGCAGCACATAACTTACAGCTTGTCGTAAGTACTTTTTTTTTTTTTTTTAATGTACTTGAACAGATGGTACAGACATGTTCTGACATTGCCATCAGAATATGTTTTTCATTCTTTGTTATCATATTCCTACAATATGCAACAACTCCTGGGGAGAAAAGGCCTTGAGGCAGTGAAGTATATTATTGTTCCCAGGCTCTTCTCCCTCAGCTGGTCAACCTCCCCCTGCACACATCTCCTGTCCCGATGTGCTGCCTAGCTTTAGATACAGTAGCATGCAGCCCGAGGCAGAAATAACTGGCACCTGTGAAGCCACTGCCGTTGCTGGAGAAGGAGGCACTGTGTCGCCTGCTGCAAGACAGAAGAGGGTTTTATAAAAGAGGGGATTTTTTTTTCTCTTTCTGTTATCTTGGGGCTGCTAGGCTCATCTTGACAAACACAACCATGAAGACCTACAGAAAATGGCAGAGCCTCAAAATGTCCACTGTATCATGGAGGCGATTCTGGGCTGTAGCCATGCAAACAAAAGGTCACAGTCAATCCATGTGAATGAACACTGATCTTGGTATATAAAACTAGAGGCTGCTGTTGCTTATAGGCCTTTTGTTTCACACTACAATCAGGACATGTGTTTTCATATGAGGTCCCAATGCGTAATAATTATTTGAAACAATGGAGAAGATGGTAAGCAAAGGGAAGGTTTTTCCCCTTCCTTTCCGCCTAACTGGATCCAGTATTAAAGGGCTGCCATTGGATTATAGTCATTTATCTTTCCTATGTGTGTATGGCATTATGAGTAATGGTACTTTCACGCTTTTCAGCCCACTTGATTACTTTGGCCCCCTCCTCCTCCTCCCACATGCCTTTTTATTCCAATGACATAGTCGTCCAAATGTAACATGGACAACTTTGACAAAGTCAGATGTGTTCTGCAGAGGCATGAAAGTGGACACAAGGCTGTCAGGGAGAGGCAGAGGTACATTAAAGCAACAAGACTGGTAAAAGTGCTCAGATGCAATTAGCTTGGCAGTGCTAAGGGAGTGTTTCCTGCATCGTCTTGAATCTTTATCCTTGAAGACAGACGGCTCACATAGTTCACATAACTTACATGTTGTTCCATCACATTCTCACAATGTTGTCTCATTCTTTATTCGTCATGTTGTTGTTGAGCATAGCATAGCTACGATAACAAAAGTTTTAAGCCTTTGCTACTCAATATGACATGTCATTCTTTAAAAAGAATCTGCCTCCTCCATTGTTATCACTGGGCAGGCGAAGCGCTGCCGTAGCCATGGCAGCCTGTGGTTAGTTGGCTGGCCGGCTGCTGCTGGTCAGTGGCCAGTTCTTGGTGCCGCTCCAGAGATGAATGCTGCTGGGGAAAGCCTGATTAGTGTTACTGACAGCCCATAGATCTTAGCTCGCTCGTCCCCGGCCCAGCCGTGCTGCCTCTCCTTTGTCTCTCCAACTATCTCCCTCACACACACACCCGCACACACCGGGACACTGTATCTGCAGGATCTCAAAGAATCTGAATTGAAACTGATAAATGTTTGGGTGGTAAAAAGTGTTCAGTTGTGTTTCGATTAAATCCACGAGGCATTTTTCCAAAAATCTTTTTTTCCAAGGTTAAAATGAACTGTTATGCTCCATCACACAGTTTTTTTTTCAGCAAGGCCCATTCAAACTGTGGAGGGTCTTGATCCGATTGCTTGCTGTATGGAGTAAAGCCATCTTATTTCCTGATACACTTGTTCTCTCCCACATTTAAAAAATATGCAACCGGATTGGACATTGTGAAGCATCCCTAAAATACAGCTAATCATTTTTTGATAAAACAAAGAACAAAGCAGACTCGTTGAAGTTGTCTATCCTTCATTTGAGTTCCAGTCTGATAGAGGAGACATTCTCTTTACTCTCGGGTGTATATGACGGGGAAGAAACAGTCTTGACTACTGATCCATGCTAGAATTTAGAAGGCTTTTCAAAGAAACCCTGTGTCAAAAGACAAAGTGTGGGCACAGGAACAAGAAGCCGGGGATCTGTGTAAGGACTTCCTTTAGCTCACAGTGATTTGTAGGGTTCAGCTCAAGCTTCTGCACCAGCTGGGCTAAAATAGCTTAGCAAACTTTAACTACTGATCTCGACAGATAACAACTGTTTCTTTATTTAACAAGGCTTGCATGTTCAGGACATGACACTCTAAATAAAAATGCTTGGTGCCACAGACAGGTATGTGTGAAACATCTTAGATTAATTCCAACATGAGCTATTAAAGTTGCTGTATTTGCTTCAGTCACCCCAGGGACTAATTGAGCCTTCAGTACACAAGATTATCCAGACATCAAGGGCCAAACCTGCTGAGAGAGCAAATGAAAATGACAAACAAACACACACAGTGCACTCTCCTGCTACTGACATAGTAGGGTGCAGTCATCAATCTATACGGATTCTCTTCTATCTGTCTGTTTGTTTGTGTGTGTGTATGCATGTGTGTGTATTGTGCTATGTCTGTTGCAGGGAAGGCCCTAATGGTGTCTGCTCTTATCTGTGCAGGTACTTAGGGGTAAAGGAGGAAGTGGCAGAGGAGCAGCATGTGGTGGTATGGATTAAATGTATCAGTGTGTCTACTTAAGATAGTGTAAAAGATGAAAGTCTCTTACCACCATGACACTTGCAGCTTAAGGCTGGCTTGCCTGGCCTTTCTATGATCTGTCTCTTTCCTCTTTCCTCTTCCACGCCGCCACTTGGCAATGAATGATAACCGGATAAGTTGCAGTTTCAGGTTGTGACTGCGGAGATATCTGTGTAATCTAGATTGTTATGTCGCTGTGACGTTCCCCCTTGTCCATTTTTATTTTGGAAATTTAATTGAACCATTTCTTCTGGATCAAATCTAAAAACGTGGGGGACACCCTGAACGCTCCTCCTCTCTTGCTGCCCCAAGGTGGTGGTAATTTATCTGCTGCTCTATCTCTCGGTCCGTGACTAATCCCTGATATATTCCCCCCATCTTTCTGTCTCATTGCTGTTACATTCTCTTTCATTTTTCTGCCTCTTTTCGTTTCTGTCCTCCATTGCACTTAAGCTGCATTTGCACTGAATGGTGCGGCTCTAACCCGACTCAACTCGACTTTCTTTTGGCATCAGATTCTTTTCTTGATTTGTTTTTTCCACTGCAGATAGTACCCCTTCAGTGTAGGTGGGATTCTTTTCTCCTCCAGCTAGTCTAGTAACATTTACACCAACACACACACATCACCTTTGCCTGCCTCATCACATACATGGATGCAGCACCTTGTCCCCTTAAATCCCAGACATATAGTCAACATTTTTTACACCGAGCAGACAATGTGCTCGTTCTTCCCTGTCCTTGTAAAGCCTGATGCCTGCACACTGTTGGCTGTTGGTCCGGTTTATCTTTACCTGTCAGACATCCTCCCAGTCAGTCTCACAGGCTTCTGGGAATTCCTTCAGCAAAAAACACAAACACACAAATCCTGATATACCCATGGACACAAACACACCCAGCGAGCAGTTGCAGGTTGCCCAAGGCTGTTGCTGAAATGACTGGATAACCACCAAGACTTACATGGACAGCTTGAACTCCATCAGTCCATAGACCATCACCCGTGGTCCTCTCCACCGTGGTGGTTTGGATATAGCCTCAGGCTGTGTGTGAATATGTGCGTGTGTGTCTGTGTGTTTGTCATTCCACAGGCATCGAGTGAACAGGTAGAGAAGAGAGACAGACACAAGGAGACAGAGTGATGGAAACCTTGAAATATTTATTAGCAGATAGAATAGTTTTCCAATAGTAATGGACTCATTCCAGTCTTAATGGCTTCACACAGGCCTGGTATCAGCGGTGTTTGTCTCCGGACCACAGTGGAATGGGCCAATTGAAAAACAAGTGGATTTGGAGTGAAGATGAAACATTTACAATGCTGAGATATAAGAAGGTCTCCCTGGGTTACTTATTATTGGACTAAAAATATCACCATGGAATATCATTAATGTCTTTAACTCAGAGGCTGCTGCTTGCAGAATACACGTCCACGCCAGCACCAAAGCATGACCTGCCATCTGCACATGCATACACCAAATGCTGGAAGTTTGATGAAGTGTTCATACATGGACTCTCGTCATCCAGTGATGCCAGGCGAGCCGGGCGAATGTGTGCAAACACTTTCAAAATATTTTTTCCATATATGTTAACATTCATCATTAAGGACAGGGCAGGATGTTGTGGTTATTAATGGTACTCATTATGGTGGGAAAAAAGGAGGCAAAAATACTGAATTAAATTGGTTACTGAGAGTGGTTTGATAAGGATGGATGCACGTTTTAGACCTACTGACCTTCCATTCAACACTGACTATAGTAAAGGCAATGTTGTGTTTCATTGATTCATTCACTTTTTCATTTAGCTGTTTACACAGATAAAGAGGAAAGGTAATTAACACTGAAATTTCTATGATAAGTATTTGTACAGGATTGCGAGAATGAAGTGAAACATTATAAAGTTTGAAATAACCATTCATGACTGCATCTCTTTGAGCATCAGCTTCATCCCCCAGGATTCAAACTCTGTGATTTGACATTTTTACACTCACATAGTTTCTTTTACGTTATGAGTCCTCATACGTCAATAAGACACACACACTGTGTGCACCAGCATGACCAGCACTGTTGAGAAGGCGTGCTAAAATAGTACTTAAAAAGCCCTAAACTCTCATTCTCAGTGGTGCAGTGCTTACTAATTTTGTCAGTCCTGTTGGGTTGGTGTGTGTCTGTGTGTTTGCATACACCTTTGTGTGGTGCAAATGAGTCTGCTGTGGAAAGTAAATGTTTTTTCATGCTCATACTTTTCTAGAGGGGCTTATAGACCCCTTCAGCCATGACTAAAGCTTTTCTCTCGCTTTAAAAATGCCTCTACCAGCAACTTTAACCTCCCTGGAGTGATTTCTCACTCTTCATCCATGGTACCATACGTGGATTTGCAGCTATTTTCCAGCCATATGGTATACCTATTTTTATATATCAAGTTCTATAAGATTGTACTCTCCTCCTGAATTAATTCCACGGCACATTTTTACACATTAAATGAATGATAATAAATACTTCTCTGGGTGGATAAACCACGGGTTACGTGAAATGGCTCATAATTGGATCTGTGAAAGTTTCCCAGCGACTGTTTCTCAAGTTCCGCTGAAGAACTTGTAACCTGTAAAAGGAATTAAGTTTCTTGTTAAGTGTACTCAGCGGATTCAGATGGTTCAAATATAGCAGTAACGGCACCCACACGACCTGTGACAGCATATTTAATTGTGATTACGATGGTGAGTTTGTTCAGGGTGTAGTTGAGTATAGTCAGCAGCTCCGAAGTAATAAAATGGACACAGGAGGTTTTACACATCTTGAGGACAGCAGCTTTTTTTTTTTTTTTTAATTAATTGAGAATATCTCTCAGTCCATATGCATTATATTGCTTATCCAAAGAATAATATCTGTACCCTCTTCACACAAAGGGGGGAAAGTGGAAGCTTCCGGCTGTATTTTTGCACCATCTTCACAAAGGGAGCCGTCTAGCCGTTTTTAGAGCTCACTGTGTCACTGTGCTACGGCTACAAGCTCCGTTGAGGACACCACAGTGGAAGTAATTTCCTGCTCCCTTCTTGTTAGAGCACTATTGGAACAGATTTTTTGCTGTAATTGAATCAGACGTCTTGCTGCTTGGACAGATATAACAGACTTCATGTTCTTTTCAATCCATTGTTCGTTTGGTGGATTTGTAGATGTTCTTCAGAAGAAAATGAGGTGAAGGATGAGGAGGAAACAGGTTGTGGCTTTTAGGCTGGGAGGTTTTCGTATATGAAGTTTTAAAAAACATGAGAAAACCTCTTAGTCTTTCATGTGTTTTAATTTTGACACAGATAATGTCTGAATGTCTCTGAATGTTTGTTTACATGTTTGATTGTTGTATTTCAGTCAGTACCAGTCTAGAAGAGGATAATAATATTCATTTTTTTAAAGTGCTACAGAAGCAAATTGCACCCCATCCCTCTTGTTAACCCTGATTGCTGCTTTCTTTGTCGTTATTATAGTTCATTCATCCGATTTTTGACTTCGTTGGCTTCATTGGCTGTCTGAACTGTCACACTAACATCTTTCCAGCTCGATCATTCAAAGCACATTTGATATAGGTCTTCATCGGGAATCTGGGAAAACGTTGCAACAAATTGTCAGACTGACAGTTAACACCTGTTACCTGATACCACTGACAGGTATAGAGAAAGAGAGAGAGAAAGACAGACACGGTTAAGTGGGTTTAGATGACAGATCTACGATGGCAGACAGTGACAGACAGAAGATCTGAAACAGAAGGTATGAAAAGTTAGAGACAGTCAGACTCACAGCTGATACAGCTGAGATGTGAGTCAGCAACAAAAAGATATGGAGTTCTTCAACCAAACAGATGTCTGCTGGAGCACAAGTTCCATGACTAAAAAAACGATAAAATGATGTCTCTTTGCCAGCACAGCGTCTAAGTATCCACCTGACAGCAGAGCAGGGAGACTAATGTGACAAAATACAAAACAGAATGACAAATAGTGGATGACAGGAAGAGGATGATTGGGGTTAATTACATTTTTTTCAAATTCAAATCAGCCTATCAAATGCTGTGAAATCAATAATCTATTCTGTATAAATCTAACTTTTTCAAGTAAATGAAATAATTTGCTAAAACTATCACTTTTTGGGTCTAAACTAATTCTAACAACCTGAAAATGGGAATATGTGAAATGTTGAATCTGAAGCACTGAAACAACAGGTGTGGCCAGCTCACTTTTACGCTTTCAAATACACCCTCCCTGAGACGATTTGATTATCTTGGAGTTGATCTGATGCGATCAAGTGGATAATCTGTCTCTTTCTATAAAGTGATGTTACTGTTCCCTCGCCACCAATATAATGTGATGCTGGTGATTTCCTTTTTTTACAATGCTGATTTCAGGAATAGTCAGCCGAGTCTGATTACATTAGATTATTTGTACATCAATCTTTGGTAATGACACAGCAATGAGAGGAAGCAGTTATTGGAACAATGCAGCAGATGAAGTGACACTCAAATTCATGTGTACATTTTAGATGAGAATCAATCAATAAATCACTTTATGCGGCAGCTGTTTCTATCAATACAAGTGCATGCACACATAGTTTTAAATAGCTTTGATTCATGTATTCTGAATTGAATTAAGGGTAAAAATATACAATCAGTTGCTGGTGCTTGTGTGATTCTGCAGTCTTGCCACATTCTTACACTATTTCCACACTAGTTTCTGCAAACATGCACTGATTTGCATTTTATTTTCTCTACTCCTAAGATAGTCATCTTTAAACAGCACAGAGCTTCAGTGTAACCGTAACCACTGACAGTTACAAAATGGAGAGGACAGTCCAGATTGCTCCCTGCTGGATTGCTGTCATTGCTGGAGATATCAGGGGCTTCTTTCAACCCCCTCAGAGGAAACAATCTGCTTCAAATAATTTGTGTTCATGAAACAACTTCAAATTTTCTAAGAGAACTAGAAACCAAAACTGGAACTGCGTGACCCGAAACCCAAGAAAACAAAAATATCAATGGATGGAGAGTGAATGGACGCATTAGAAAATTATTTTGGCATTGCAAATTAGATGAAAACAGCAGTGAACAGATTTAAATGTTGCTGCCTTATTCCCTTAACGACCATGTGATGAACTAGCGAGTCCAATTTGTACGACTGTCACATTCATATTTTCCTTGTCGGGGAATTCAACTTGTCCACACGTATAAATCTGTCCAAAACTGTTCAAAAATGTCTTCTCAGTTACCACTCTCTGATGTCAGCTTTGCATCGAAGGTGTGAAAAACTGTTACTGAATATGTGATAGACTAGACATAAACAGATGGAGAAATCACTCACACCAGCCAGTCGGGAATGTGTGGAATTTCCATTTAAAGTTTTTTTTTGACATGTGGCAGATTTTTGTATTTGAAGCGAGTTGAAATATGAGCAAGTGGCCGACTGTTTATGTCGGTTGATCGTCACGCGAGGCTCAAGCACGCGTAGTCGAACTGTTTCTTATTCAATCCAGTCAGTCACACTGCCATCCGTCTCTCCCACCGTGGCTCCTCTCGCCGCCTGCCGCTTTCTGTTAATGGAGATATCACCTCCTCCCACCTTCCTCCCCCACCGTCCCCTCCTCTGTTCCCTCTTTGTTGTCCTTTTTCCCTCCGCTCCACTTTTCACTCCACTCCTTTCAAATCCTTCTGTTGTGCCTCTTCATTGGCCCACTCAGTGAAACTAATCGACAGTAAGCCATCACTCAGCGCGCTCGGCATCTCTTTTTCTGCAGAAACTAATCAGAGCTATTGTTGGTTATCCAAGGCGCGCTCCATCCCTTCTCTCATTGTACTGTAAATCAACAAAATGATTCATAACAAGTAGAAGAGACAGACAGAAAGGGAAAAACAAATAAGGTTTATTATTGAGTGCAATTCTGTAAGGCAGGCGGACTGAGTCTCTTTCAGCAAGGCTCAATATTTCCTTATAGTGAATGCCAAGCTCTCTAATGGCAAACAATTGACATTTCGAGACTCCCCGGGTATCTCTTTAGCTCTGGTGTCAGGAAATGCCACAGCTGAGGGGGGAAAAAAAAGATGCAATCAGGGAGTTAAACAAATTGGGATGTTTGCTTAAAAGTGTAATGGAGCCGATGGTTCATGTGAGAATAATGCAAATAGTGTTTCTGATAAATTAAAGGAGGGGGCAGACTTGTCATCTGCCTTAAACATCAAAGCTCTCATAACTCCTCCAAATGAACGGCAAGCTTTCATCAGCCGGAGGTTACCCGCTCTGATGCTTGAATGACGGTTATATGTAGGCTGTTATGCGTTACGCCTTTTAAAGTCATTTTATGCCTTGTGTCTCCCCTTCAAGGCTGGCCTTCAAGCTGAGATGTACTGCAGCCATTCTGTTTCTTGAGTTTAGACCCGTAAATCCCACAAATCATAAACTGACAGAGCATGGATTGGCCTTTTCTCTGTTTTGGATGGATGATAGATTTTTTTTTTTTTTTTTTTTTGGTTCCCAATTGTTGTAATTTTCTGTTATGACTTCACCCCCTCGCCCTCTGTAGTCTCCATAGAATTGTGCTGACTCGTCAGATCCAGCAGAATTAGAAACCTGCTGAGTTTCATCTCACCCTCACGAGGAGATACAATACCTCCACAGACCATTAACTTTCTACCCTACGTCCTTTCTTCCATTTTCCCTCTCCCTGTGATTATTTTTTCCCCTCTTCTTTCACATTTTCTCTTTTTTTCTCAGTAGGTTTTGTCCATCTCATCTACAAATACACACATATGTATGACACACCCCTGTAGCTGTTATTCATGTGCGACATTGCACCACGCCACGTGCAAAATATTTGATGCCAATTAAACACAGTGGCTTTGTTCCCCTCCTCATTTTGCTTAGATGCAGTCAGCAGCAGGCACGGGAAAGGAAAAGGAGGGAGTTGTATGTCGCAGAGCAATTATGGCACATCTGTACCTCATATATTGTTGTTCAGATAGGAGAGCAACCTCCGAATTGTCTTGATGGGATTGTGGGCAAAGCCAAATTAAATCAAGATCTCCGTAAACTAATTGCCTTCCCATCTGGGGGGAGGGGGCTTTATAGCTCGTGGTTGTTGGAGATCAGAGTTTATGGCCCCTTTTAATGAGTTGTTAAGAAAAAAAACACTAAAAAACAACAGCACTGCCTGCAAATCTAACTGTACAAGGAGGAAAGGTCCTGAGAGAAAATGAGTGGGAAGAACTAATGTTCTGAAAATGGCCCACTGGCCAGGTCCAGCCTAGTTCTGCTTAAAGTGCAGGACTTACATACAGCAGTCAATATGCCTAATTACGCTGCTCTTGCTAACTGCATCTTGCACTTGAGCACTGGGACTGTAAAAGTCAGAGTGGATGCTCATAGTACTTATGGACATAATGTAATGATTTTGTCCTCCTGCTCTCCTGGACGTTGGAGTTTCTAATCTCCTGCAGATGTATTTAGTTCTCTCTCAGTCACTGCTGTAAATGCCCTCCGTGTTCCTTCGTGCTGGTCCTCAAAATCCAGTTATAAATGGTCCCTGTAAAGAGGAGGAACTTGAAAATGACATTATAGTTCCTTAGGAAATTGCCAGGAAGTTGTAAACAACTGACACATCCAGTGTACACAGAGCAACATTAGCATTTATTTAGATTTGTTTTCTGACAAACTTGAGAAAAACATCTGGCTCTTCAGCTGCTGCACGCACCACTATGTTCACCAGCAAGTCACCAACTTTTTCTGTGCGCTGCTTGGTACTGGCCTGGCATACCGTTTGTTTATCATGGAAAAAACAATAACAATACAAAAACCAATAAGTTTGTGAGTTGTAAATCAAAACGAGGAGCTGAAAACTTGCGAAACGGCTCCCGAGAGCCGAGAGGAACTGGAGATTTAGCTGATTTTGGTCATAACTTTCTGTGGGTGCCTTGTTAATATAAAATATTGACAGAGCAACTTCAAAGGGCGTATAATATATAATATATTTCTACACACGTGAACATGATGCTCTGTGGCTCCCCCCTGCCATGAACATCTCTCTTCTATACACACGTTATCATTTACTTTCCTTCTCTTCCGTTCAGATCTAAAGAGTTATCATGAGGATATTTTCAGGCACACTAATGAATTGAACTTGTCCATCATATCTGCTTTTTTAAGTCTGCGTCATAACCACCAAACATAATTAACTCCTTCACGGCTCAGATATTGAATTGCTGTCAATTAACGCTGGAAGTGTGGTACAATGAGATTTACTGTTCACCACTGAAGCAATTATCACCTCCTAACTGAGCTGAATTGCTCCGAATCTGCAGTTTTAATTCTCTGACCACTTTTACTGTTAAACTAACAGCATCATAAACACTTCCCCATGTGGACACATCACTACAAGAGTCAAGTCTAGGGAGAGGTGATTTGTTTAAACTGCCTCATTAGAGAAACCAAGAATATAAGACATTGTTTAATGTTGTGATACTTGTCATGCTGTCAGGAGGGACTCTGAATTTCCCTGTTTTCCATAAATGTATAATCTTCCATGTGAGATAATTAAAATGACTTTAAATTCTCTCTCTTGTACTGAACTTGTGTAAAAATTAGCATGCAGTCAGTTAACAATAACTGAATGCAAGCCAGTGGTACTTGATTCTTGTTCTGTTAATGAAGCTAGAAACAAAGAGAATGAAGAGACGGGTATTATCTCTGGGCTGCATGTTTAGACACTAATACTCTGGTTGAAAATTAGGTTGTGTGACGGTGACACCAAAACTGATTCATTTTAGTTAAATTAATTATTTTGCAATTCATAGCACAAATGAAAAATAATATGAAAAAAGATATTTGTCCTCTACAAAAATCACCTTAAAATTAGAATTTCAAAGATTTTCATTTTGTCCTCTTTTCCAACAGCTTAGGTAATAACCAGTAATTAGAGCTGTGGTTTTAAACCTTAGTTCCCAACGTCAACATCATCTGTAGTAATCAGCCTTTTCTTTCTTCAACCATATTAGCTGTTTCCTCACAACACCAGCAGAATGTGGAATAAACAGTATGTTGTTTCACACAGGTGAGCTAAGGAGCGACTTGCGTGTCATTGTCAGGCTCAGTCACCATTGCTTTGTATTATTAGGTGATAAATAGTGACACAAATTTATTCAAATCCAATTTCTTTAGATTAGATTTTTAACATAACTCTATTGGGCCCTGTTTCTGTTGTATAAATGATTTTATTGCATTTTTATGTAATATGATGGTTGATGGCAGCAAGGAAAAAAGGGAAGAAAAGGTTGATGATGTGACAAATAAGCTTCTACCTTGCCATTTTTCTTGATTTATTTTTTGTGTGACCTTTTGCAAATTCTCCTGAAAATAGAGAGACAGGAGACAGAGTGTGAATGAAGAAAATGACTTATGACAAACATTCTCTGGCAGACTCAAATCAGGGACTTAGCATTTACCTGGTGCACATCAGCAGTGTACCCAAGTTCTTTCTCAAAGCTTGGATTACCTGATATAATTCTGTCTTCCCATTTAATTTCCCGTTAACGAGGATGGATTTTATTTATGGTTCTCAGTCGTCGTCTCATCACCATCAAAGTGTGGGGTGTGTCCCAAAACTCATGCAACATCATAATTTTTCCATACATGAGAGTAATGGAGAGTCCTCAGATCTGTGCTGTTATTTGATAATGAATTATCTCTGAAATGTAATGTGTCCAACAGGAATTGTATTTAATTCTTTAATAGGAAAATGAATTGAAGGATTTGTGAGGTCTATAGGCAGCAGCCTGTTTTTCATACAGGAAGTACCATCTTCAGTATGCCTGTCCTCTCTTCTACCCTCAATTGCCCCACTTTTTCACTGACTTCCTCCCTGTTATCTCTCTCCTCACTGCACCCACTCTGCTCACCCCAACGCCTCCGGTTCCTATCATCCCTCCTTCTCTTTTACTCTCTTCTCCTACTTAACTCTTAATTCACTTTCATCATTTTCTTTCACATTTCACTTTGTATCCTCCGTTTTCCACTTTCTTCTAACACAGTACTCCTAGTCTTTATCATCTCATTTGTCCTTGGTTTTGAGTAATGGAGTCTTACAGTTACGTAGTCGCACAAGTTGTGTCAACAAGTTGCCTGTTAATGCAGAGCTGTATCTTTCTGAAGACACTATATAATTGTACGTCCCTCTCACTTGCATGCTGGTGCACGTGCGTGTACTATAGGTGAGAAGGTATCAGTGCCCGTGTCCACTCGTGAGTTTAATTACTGTTCGTTCTACGCGGGCACTGGGAGGTCACTGTAGATTTGCACATGCCCAGTCTGCTCCCTCACCTTTCAATAGCACTGAGTATTCATCACTGTTAAATTGCTGAAATGCTGATGCATCCCATGGGATAATTTCCCCCTTATTTTTCTATTCTTAACCCCTGGTTAATGATCCACTCCACTTCTTTCATTCTCTCTTTTCCTGTTGTTAAAATGCACATAGTGTACATTATCTTACTTTCCCCTCCTGGTGCTTTGTGGTGCTATACCCCTGGTGAGGCACATTTATGGTACTAGAGCCACGCTGCATTAGAAAACCCCTAAATTCTGTATGTCAAGTGGCTCATGCAATTTGAACACAGAGCAGAGAGGTTTTTTACCACGTCATGCAGGTTTGACCTGTTTGACAGGTTTGATTGCAAGGTAGCTTAAGATCAGTCTGGTCTATTGATGTATAGTCCAATATGCTAGTCTGGTTGCTCAGACAAGACATTCCTGGTTATTCGAAAGTCTAATGTCAGAGAAATTATGACAGTCTTTCAGGATAAGTAACATAACTCCTTTTCTATCACTTTTTGTGTCAATTCTTTTTTTTTATCTCTTCTTGTCATCCCTTGTTTTAAAGATTTCTCTTTTTCTTCTCCTTTTGTTTTTCTTATTGATACTGAAGGTGTTGTTGTTATGCTCGGCTTGGCATTTTCTTCATAGTACTCTATGTATGGATTGCTCTATTGCACCGTAACATCATTGTAATCAAATAAATGCTTAAAAGAAATGGATTTGACATGACTTACATCGATCAATACATTGCGCATTAATGCAGTGTCTCTAAGAATATGAGCCGGGACCCAAATTAAATATAGATCATCAACCGTCTGCAGTAATGTGTTTTCATGAGCCTTGGCCCCGCGGGAAGACACAAACAGATATTTTGATTTCGAGAACAGGATGGACAAGTTAACAACCCTCTGCAGTAACGTTATTTACGGGAAAGCACAATCTTGTTCCTGGATTTCTGTGTTCATATTACTGTCATATCAGATTTTATCCAGTGCTGTACGAGATCCACTTTTAGACTGTTTCTTCTACTAAGTGAATTAGTCCTCCATAATGTGCAGGCTGATGCTGTAATGGCTGCAGATGTTCCTTAGGAAATTGCCAGAAACACCAGGCGTATTGCAGTCAATGACACTTGTAACCTTATTAAGGCAGGAACCACATGGTAGAACAATGTTTTTATTAGCCGTGCTAGCAGGCTCTCCTTGGTGCCCAGGAGATTAATCCTGATGAGTGAGGTGATGTCCTGACTTTTTCTGCAGTGCCACCAGCAGGTCAAAGTCTTTTTTTTTTTAAATATGCCACCAGCATTGCATGTATTTGCACAAAATTTGGCTCAGATATCCGTGACTCATAGACAATGTGACTTTAGCAGTTCTCCTCAAGAGAGACATGGATGTCTGTATAAAACCTCACGGCAATCAATCCTATAGTTCATGGTGGTGCAAGAGGAAAAAAGTTACTGGGATAGCAAAAACTTTGGTGATCCCCTGACTTTTCCATCACTGCACTGCTGTCATCAGTATTTTGGTTCAAGACTAAATATCTGCTCAGTTTGTGACCATCAGCTTCATCTGTACTTTTGTCATGCTAAGTATTAAATCAGAAGCTAAAATACTGTGGTGAGCCTGTTAAATGTTACACCTGCTACATGTCAGCATGTTCGAGTTGTAATTTTGAGTATGTATAGACTTGTAGAGCTGTTATACTCCTCTTATAGATCTTGCATTGTGTTCTGTATATTGTGCAAGACTGACTTTATCAAGGCAGCTGCTCTTGTTTTTTCTCTTTGAATGCAAGCTTATCTCCATTTTTTGTTTCATTGCTGCAGCTCAGCACAAGTATGTCAAGGATAAATACCTTAAACGCATCACTAATGGCTTTACAGTACTAGATGTCATGAAAGCCATTTTGGAAATAGCCCATTTCCATGGTCTGATGTGTGCTCTTTCTGCAAAACAGCTCTTGTATTAGAGTCCCTTTAAAGAGTCACAGCTCTGCTGTCTCAACCACCACCCAATTTGTTTGGGATAAATGTGAGACCTTGAGCCAGAAATTGAACCTGCCATCCATGAGTAAACTGCACTGTCTGTGGGCTGCTATTAGACATAGTGAAGACATCTTCAAATGTAAATGAAATGCTGTGTGAGCATGATGAATTAATATCTATTTACTCTTGCAAGAGCAAGCACATAGAAATGAAAGTTGCTCAAATAACGCCCATTTTTATAGCCTGTTTTACACCCTAGCCCCTCACTCTATCATGGTCTTGGTTTTAAAGAGTCTCTTTGTGAGAATGTTTCATTTCATTCATTGTGTGCTTTTGGGTGGAAATTTTCCCACCACAGATGAGTAAATCCACAGAAAGCTGTAAGTAAGGGTGGGGTCACACCTAAAATACACCATAAGTGTGTGTGCTAGTGTGCTTTTATGCACTGATTTTGCACCATTACAAGTAAAGTATTCCAGGTGTAAAGATGCTTAAACGCCACTCGAAAACAGACCTCCACTCTCCTCTCTCCACTTTCCAGCAGAGCAGAGTCATGCTGTTTGCTGCAGTGCTTTCTATCTCCTGCATGAGCATGAGATGAGACTCCTCGTATGAATAATGTCTTCCCTTGTGGCTCTCTTTCACTTTCTATAATCCACTCTCTACTCTGTCTCAGCAGGGAGAGAGTCCCATCTAGAATGATCAGTAGTCATCAGTCTCTGTCAGTCAATTGAAGGAGTAGAAGGCAAGTGGGGAATGAGTAATACACCAGGACAGTAATTACATTTTGTTAATGGTATTTCATCTCATCAATATATTGTGTTTTATGCTTTACAATACAAACCTATGGGAGTCTACATATAAGAGTATTAAAGTTAGCAGATTTTCCTAGTTAATCGTATGTTGCCAAGGTGTTTTTTTAACTTTGACCCTCTTCTCTTAAGTCATCAGCGACAAGTGGGGGAGAAAATGGAATAGTAGGACAAAACTATTGAAATTTGTCCAAACAGATGAAAAGCTGTGAGAAGGTTTTAGGGACAGTTTGATGCATTTTAAATCGCTGCCAGCTGGACATGTCATCTGCTCATTGGCATGAGACAAAGCGTTCCTCTTCAGTGGATTGAAAGGTCAAGTTGACATCCCAGCTCCCTGCAAAGAGTGATGTTTTTACACCAGAGACGTGTGTGTGTGTGTGTGTGTGTGTGTGTGTGTGTGTGTGTGTGTGTGTGTGTGTGTGTGTGTGTGTGTGTG
>JBAJHX010000062.1:14919658-14959229 GCA_037176925.1 Amniataba percoides
TTCTCTTCTCTTCTCTTCTCTTCTCTTCTCTTCTCTTCTCTTCTCTTCTCTTCTCTTCTCTTCTCTTCTCTTCTCTTGTAAAACTGAGGATTTTTGTTTGTGACTCTCGGCAGTGATTTGTGAGAGAATGCGGAGCCCTTCTTTAAAGCAAGACAATCATAGATGTAAAGCCATACAACAAACATCAATAATTTTTTTTTTCCACAACGCTCACCCTTGGACTTCCATTAGTCCTCCTGTCATCTGTAAAAACCAAAGAGATCAATCACAAACCGCGGGCACGATCACAACATAATGTTTTAAAAAAGTGGAGGTTTGTCCTCTGTTTTGTCATTCCCAGTCACCTTAAAGTGACTCAGCACATTTGGAAGCAGTTACAAACAACAAAGATTATAAATTACAGTAATGACCTTAATAACAATGCCGTGAATTGAAATGTGTGTTGAAGTAAAAATACAATTATGAAATTACATATATGGTATTCTTTTTTTCTCCTTCTCCAGTCAACAAGCACAAACCGTGGATAGAGACGTCTTACCACGGTGTGATCACAGAGAACATGGACACAGTGCTGCTGGACCCTCCGCTGGTCGCTCTGGACAAGGATGCCCCAGTCCCCTATGCTGGTAGGAGAAAAACACACTCACACACTCACAGAAAAACATTTCCTGCACAGTTAACGTTCACTTGACCATCCGTACACATTTAGAAAGCCTAACACATACGCAGCCGTCACATCCTCCCACACAAACATTGTCTCACACACACACACAGGGGCCGAGACGAGGATGCCTCAGTACCGTGTGCACGCAACTGTGGCAACTTCACAGCACCAGACAAAAACAGATGATCCAACAGTTCTCTATACTCACTGTTTGTCATGGAGACTGAATTCCATTTATCACCCTTAGCGGTGTAAAACAAATGGTTTTCTGTTTTTTTTTTAAAGAGCACTGTCTTCTCATTATTGTGTAGAATTGCTCAAATCCTCACATGGATACCACTGAGCTTGCATTTTCTGTAAATAGATAAAGAGACCTTTGTTAATGCAGCTGTTGAGTCATTGCAACACCAGTATATGTTTCAGTTTAAAGCTTTCTCATATCACAACAATGAATAAAACCTTTCTAAGTTAAGCGATATTGTTTTGTGTCAAACTTTTTGTTTGAGGAGATTTTAATTCACAACAGCAGGGATTTTGAGTTGGATGGAGTAAAGGCAGCTGGTTGATTCAAGCTCTGTGAGATTTATGAAACCGCATACGTTTTCATAATCTTGTCAGGCTTCAGGTTTTGAGATTCGATGCATCTTCTTCTTCGCTCCATGACAGGGATCTATTCACAGCATTTGCTAATTGAAGCCATGTGTCATCCTTTTTCTTGCTGCTAAATTGCCCCATTTAGCCTGACCACAAGGATGTTTTCAAAAGTGGAGGAATATAAGATATTTTCCTGAGCCGTGTCAGCTTTTCCTCATGACAGCGTTCATTTTCTCTTATCTTAATCTAACTGTTGCCGTGTTACAAGCTGGTACAGTTATAAAGCAGAGTTTTAATTTACAAGATTTTACACAAGAAGCAACACTGCATGCTTTATCTTTGTTTATTTTTTCATCAGAAGTCCCATCCAGAATTTCAAGTTTATGTATGTCCTTTAATTAGGAGTAAAATAACTGAAAAATGATTTTTGTGTTTTATTATGTATCATACATTTCTTTAATGTAGCACTTGTTTTTGTTTTGATCCTAGCCATAATACCATTCATTTATTAATGTTCTGACTTCATAATAGAATCTCTTAAATTTTTATTACTCTTTAGAAACGTATCATATATCATCATAAAGAACGAAGACAAAACGTCCCCTGTAGCTGTGTTTAATGGTAGTATTGAATTTATAGATGCTCTGCATTCCCTCGAAACTTGGTCACTGAGAACCGGCTGTTGGTGAAAAGATTTCCACCACCTTGTGGGACAGTAAAAATTCCTTGAAGTAGTTCATGAACTCCCGGACTACATGTGCTCCTTTTAACTTTTTATTTCTCCTCATGTTTGATGCAAATTTGCCACACAGCCTGTGATGGTTTCCATTAAACTGCGTACTGGGAGCGTAGTGCTGTCTGGAATAGGTACACGTGTAATAATGACAGTATCATTATAAGCCTCATCTCCATGATTGTTTCAGGTGCTGATTATGTTGTCTAACAAGACCTGAAATCAGACAGGCATCACGCAGGTACAGCAGTGCTGACAGTGACAGGAAGGAGAACGGCAGAGAAAGCCGTTGTAATTGGACAAAGTATGCTGAGACTCAAAGGCAAACGAAGAGGCTTTTTGGCAGCTAACGCTTAACAGCTCATTATGGCGAAATGGCTCCTATTAATCCCAGCTCTGACAACCATGGAAAGCTGATACTCAGCTATTTTTCTCTGTCTGTTTTCCCTTTTTTTGTGTGTGTGTGTTTTTATTCTAATGGCACAGCCATAATTTTGTGTTTCGTTCAATGTGACGTTTGAGCTGTTTTGTAAATAATGGATAAATATAGCTGACCTTGAGGAGTGTGAAATATCCTGGATCCATGTTAAAGGCTCTTTTGTTCTGCCTTTCCTCACAGAGATTTTAATAGTATATATATAGTGTACCGTACAGTGTAACACAAATACTGTGGCATATGTAGATGCAGTCCATATGAAGATTTAATGAATGTTTTGGAAGAGCATAAGAAAGATTTAGTTATACAAAACAGGCAAAAAAGATACAAAATACATTATGCAAAAGAGATGTTGAAGATATTCCTTGTGAAATTGTTCTTTTCCACACAACTAATACTGACTTACAGCAATTTACAGTATATAGTTTCCCCGGGTAACCAAACCCCTGACGCCATGAAGGTTTAATGACACTGCAATGAACAACCAGACAAAAGAGGAAATAAATTTTAATTGTTTTTCTCCATGATTAACACTGGGTTTGTTGACTTGAGAAGGTCAAACTGGGTGAAATATCGCCTGAAAGGAAAAAAGCAGAGCTGCGCACTGGCTGCTGACTGGTGATATTTCTCTCCTTGTTTTTCATTGCATGCGGTCTAATGAATGAAACCCATACAATCTCTACCAAGGAGACTAAAAAAAATGGCCATCAAAAGACGAGCTCTGTCCCAATTTATCTCCCTTTGCCATTGTCTGCTGCCACAGCTCTCCCTGCACATACTCACACATACGCCCCCTCCTCTTCTTGGACTCTAACTATTCTCTGAAATCTTCGTCTCAATCTGTGCCTCGTTTTTTTTTTTTCTTTCTTTCTTTCTCTTCACCTAAGTGCCACAGCCCATCTTCCGCAATCGAACTGTCCTTTCTCCTCTTCTCTGTCTTGACACTTTGCTCCTAGCGAGCGCGTATACAGGCAGTCACTTATGCACTACAGACACTCTCATCAATCCTGGTTTTGTTTTACTGCAGAAAGGAGTAGGCTGTCCTTCTGGCTCCACATTAATTGCAGTGTGGGAACACAGAACAGGATTGTTAAGTACTTGCCTATTTTCTCCTCTCTTGTGCTTCTCTCTCATCCTTTATCCTCTCTCTCATCCATTGGCTTTCCATCACTGGTGTTTCTCCTCTGAGTGCCTCATACAAGCCCTCATCTTCACTCCTCTGCTCTCCCGGCCTCACGTTTTTTTCTCTATATGTTCTTTTTACTTCTCCTTCCTGTCTCTAGTTTGGTCCTGCCCTCTTCTGCGGTACCACATTTCACTTTGATGTAAACTACCCACAGTGGGCCTAACTTGAACATTATACGCTGAGACAGGCATCCTGGAGATAAATTGTTATTGCTGGATGCCATGATGGCATCCTCTATCCTCTGCCCCCCCCTTCCCCTCCCCTCGAAGCAAAGGTGTGTGGGTCGAGGAGTATGTGCTGATCGAGCGTTCTCAATCAAATTAGCATGAGGAATGGTGGCAGTGGACTCCAGGGTACTGCAGTTTCATTTGCTTATTCTTTATCTCAAGGCCACAGTCAACAGGCACGGATTCTCCCCATTCATCACGGTACCAGAATAATGTGGTGTGGTACATTGTTTCCGCAGCAGAACTCACCCGGGGTAAAGGAACAAAAGTAGTTGGAGGGAAAGGGAGAATGGGTAGCTGAAAAATAAAAGGAGGAGACAGATGGACAATTAAAATGAGAGAGGGTCATCATGAGCAGCTGTTACAAAAGAAAAAAACACGTTTGATTATTCCGGTTAGGTTTAGCTTGTGTGTGTGTGTGTGCCCACACGGGTGTGCATGTGAATGTGTTTGTGTAAACTATAAATCTCACCATTCTCTGCATTTATGGCTGCAAGTCCACACTCACATTGTCTTTGATGTTTGTGAACCTGTGTTTTGAATGCCAGCCTGAAGGCTTTGTTGTGTGCTTTCCAGTTCATCATCATTCACTTTGTGGTCATATAATTAAAAGATCATTTATCTGCAGAAGCAGAAGTCCACCATCAGTCCAGTGACACCTTGGCTGTGCACTGTAAGATGCACAAAATAGATTTGAAGCCCACAAAGAGGGCTTATATCGCAGTTTGGTGTGTTAAGTGAGCGCCATTACGTGAGCATTGTAGATGTATCTGTGTTGATTCAGACTTGAGCGTTTGCGCTGTCAGACACTTGTGAGATGGTTCACATGCCAGTGTGGTGTTAAGTCTATAATCTGGTCAAAAACAGTTTTCATTCCTGCATGGAAAAAAAATCAGCTCTGGTTAAACTGAATGGGGTGAGTCTAAACAGCTGAGCCAGAAACCAGAACATCGTCATTTGGCAAGGAGCTGTGTTGGCCAATCAAACACACATTCCTGGTGGATTTAAGGTGGATTTGTACTGTTTACCTTGCAAATGAATGATAAAATGGTTGCTACCTTGATAACTTTCCATCCTCTTAAAATTATGTCTTGGAGCATTATAAACAGCTGTGCAATGTTTTAGAGTGTGATAAGACTTCAAATTCAAGGATCTGTGACTCAAACTGGACTTTGTGGATTGTGTTTCATGTCTCACCGGTACTTGAAGAAAAATGTTCCCACCAGCGCAGCTCTTCATTATTTCAGCAGTTTTCAGTCTGACTGCGACTTATTAACAGAAGTTTTATTCAGTCCAGTCCATTAATCCAGTTACCCCAGCATCAGGCAAAAGGTGAGATATTTTAGTTTAGAGGATACATATCTGTCAAATATAACAAATACAACCTTGTCAAGTTAAATCAACCAATCTTTTAACTTTTAAACTTGAAAAGTCTTTATTTTATTTTATCCATGAAAGTTGATCATGTTATGTGTACAGAGGCATGTCGAGGTACATTTGTTATGTCTGTTAAAGAGGATTTGTTCACGACGTGACAAGTCTGGTTTCAGTTAGATAATACTAATGTCATATTTCTTAAGCCAAACTTTGACCACCCTGTTGAAGATGCTCACATAATGTTCCATAGTTTCCACTGTGGAAAGTTTCTTTCAGTTTTACTGTTACTTTTTGAGAAAAACAAAGAAAAAATAGACATCATTTACATTTCTGTCAGTGCCATTCATCCTATTTTTATCAAGCATGCAGTCAAAATCCATTTATTGCTCCACAAAGTTGTATGACATGGCAAACATAGGACTTATTATCATAAGTTCAAAGCTACTGGTGAGCAGGGATTTTGCAATGAACAGCATGATATTTGAATTATGTGGGCAGGCAGTATTTACAGTACCTGACTTGTTAATGAGCCACTGTGATGGATGGTTGAATAATTGTGAGTGAAAAGTTTTAATATTCCTGCAGTTCTGTCGAGAACAATCCCATCATTTTTGGCACACACGGGAAGTGGTCTCCTGCTCTCCAGTCATTATCAAAACTGCTCCGTGGATGGACAAGTTCTCATTGCTGCCTAATGCTTTGCCTACAGCTGTGTTGTCCTTTCCGTTGTTACAAAAACAATGCTACCATGACAATAACTGCCTTTGATGTGCTGTACATGTGTATCCCCCAAAATATTTTCCATCTGCTCAGAAACAGCAGGGTGGCATATTATTACAATCGCAAAAGAGAAGTAGGGCAGCAAGAGCAGAGTTAAAAGTGGGAGTAGATGAAGATGAGAAACTAATTGCATTAATGTACCATTTTACCGCATTATATCTATAGTTTGGGCTTTGTTGCTGTTAAGCATCTTCGCGCAAGAACAACAGTCAGTTTCACTTTACTAAATTGCAATCCACCTACGGAGACCATCTGAAAGTGAAACTGCACAGAGGTGACAAAAGCAGAGGTGCTAATTAAACTGTAGGACCCAACAAAGCAGGAGCTATGAAACACTTGAAAGGTGGTGAGGCAAAAGAGGAAGCGGAACAAGGAGGGAGAGAGAGGAAAAAATGTTAGAAAAGGGAACTAGGGAGATGAAAGAGAGAAACAAAGGTAGAGCCAGGAAATAGGGATGTGTGTGTGTATGTGTGTGTGTGTGTGAGAGAGAGAGAGAGAAAGAGCGGGAAAGAGGGACACAGAGGTGGAACAGAAAGAGATGATGTGATGGATCATCAAAGGATAAGCAAGAGTATTGAAGGGACAGTGTGATCAAACCACGCAGGTGTCTGTCTGTCTGCCCCGAGGAGAACAGGAACATATCACTTCGTTTCTCTCTCTCTCTCTCTCTCTCTCTCTCTCTCTCTCTCTCTCGCCCCCCCTCCCCCCCTGCTCTGTCCTCTTTGCCTTTGTGTAGCTGTTAAATTTCTGCAGCGGCTGCTTAGTCGTGAGGTAATAGTGAGGCAGGTCTGCAACATGAAACAGATGCAGAACATCAAAGATCCCGTATGCTCTTTAGAGGGCTGACACCCACCTGAAAACCATATTTCTCTCTGCTGCAGACCTGCTCAAACATCGGATTTAGTTTTTCCAGTGTTGTGTCATTTAATCTTAATCCCTGAAGAGAGTAGAAATATCACGTTACATTAAAGGACTTATATGTTTTGCTTTTTTAATCAACAACTTCGCTCAGCTCTACATGTCAGAGCTTTTTGGCTTCTTTAGCTCCTTGTTTTGTTTTTATGTCTCACAACTTGTTATTACCGTTTCGGTTTAGTCTCTTCAAACATGTTTCCAGCAGCAACTGGCAGCCGTCTTTAAAAAAAAAAAAAAAGTGGGAGAAAAGCTCTGATAAACTAGACTTTATGTGTAGACTACCTGCTCAGCATTCACACCCAGTTAGCATCTAGCTGCTGAACATTTTGGAGAAATTAGCAGCTAAAGAGCCAGATTTGTCTCTCGGAAGTTGGTGGAGACCAAAATTGATCTAAAGTAAAAGTGAATATTGGACAGTCTCTGCATAGCTACAAACAGGACTCAAAATGAAAGCCAATGTTGCTTCTTGCTTGCTGGTTTTGTAAATGCTTTTGCATTTACTGCAGAAATTTGGCACTGTTAAAAAAGGTTTAACCAGTGATTATTACATTCTTAAAACAAATTGAAGTAATACTACATTATACCATAGTATGCTTCTTTGTACTGCATACTTTGTGTGTGTCATACTTCCTACAAAGCTATGGACACAAAGTGGGGATGTTCAGAAAAATGGATACAACAGTTTTTTTTTAAACTTACGGTAGTCCCAGACACAAGTCCTCTGTGCTTTTGGGCTTGTAGTGCAGTTTTGTCTGTACAAGCCTTTCTCCTCATACCGTATCTCCCTCCATTTTCTTTCCTGTTGAGAGCAGGAGACTGGCTCTCAGTGAACTGTCAGAGTGTGTGTATTGATATCTCCTCCTTGCCTTAGGACATGAGGTTCAGTGAAACGCCTCTGCACCCATCTCTCTGTGTTTGCTCCCAGCAGGACCGATATATTCCCCTTTTTTCTCCCCTTTCAGTCCTCTCAATCCTTTTTCTGGTTTCCGCCTGCCATCACTGTCTCTCTCTCTCTCTCAGTCTCTTTTTCTTGTTCTTGTTCTCACTCCTCCGCCATCACAGTGGATCCTCATTTGAACTTCTGCACACAGTCATATTTCTCCTGCCTGAGACAATGACATCCTCTTATTACAAACCAGAGAGGTATCATGTTTGTCACATTTTTATTGATTCTGCTGTGACTTGACCTCGTATCTGACCTACATGTTTGCCCCCATGATGGTTAGCTTTCAAGTCACTCTTCCCTCGGGGCTTGCTGTTAATACACGAAGAGCCTTAAAACCTTTCAAACTTTTATTGTGATCAAGTAATTGTAAGGGAGTGATGGTAACATTTCACTTCCAAAATGTTAATTCTATTAAATTATTCAATTTCCAGAAATTAAATGTCAAAGTACCTTTAGAAGTGAACATAATTGATGGAGGAAACTGAATGTTGCTCCATTAGTTCCTCTGGTGGATTAGCACCTGGTCCTGATTTTAATTCAGCTTTTTAAGGTTCATGTTTACAGAATTAGAGAGTCATAAGAGAGGAAGTGAGAGAGGACCGAGGACAGTGCAGAACAAATGATGAAGCATAGGGGACTATATGATGAATAATACCTACATAATGATTGCCTTTGTTTTAGTGCTGCAGTTAATGCAGTAATTAGTTGATGAGCTGAGGTGAATTCAGTTCTCTCAAGTCTTATTAGCATGTGGTTGACAATGTTTAAAATGTTCAAATGAGGAGAGCCTCTGTTCTGCTCAACAACTACATTAGAATTTGAGCAAAGTGTATTATGTTTTAATGTTCCCATCTATCCTTGTTTCTCAGTATTGGACATGAACCACTGCACATTGAAATATATCTAATCATCTGAAAAGGAGATACACCAACAGTTCACCTTTCGCGGCCTCACTGTTTCGCAGATTTTTTTCAGTGCAATTTTGCATACTTTTTTTTTTTTACAGCGTATGAATGTGCATTGTGTTCTGCGTCCTGATTGGCTAAGGGACGGTAGATCATTGTCAATCAATCTCCTCCGTGCCGTGTCTCCTGTACAGTACAGAATGCGTTCAGCTTGCCATATTTACATCTTATAAATCTACGAAGGTTTGAACTTTGAGAGAGTTTAAACAAGAGAGAAATGCCAGAAAATATTAATGCCTCTCTGAGAAAAGTGTATAAAGTGTGTGGTGAGGGGTTTTACAGCCTTAAAACATATAATAATTATTATTATAATAATTAATAAAAATCCTACTTTGCGGATTTTACCTATTGCGGGCTGTTTTTGGAACGTAACCCCCGCGATAAATGAGGGAACACTGTATACAAACCCTTGAAAGATATGCAGCTGCCAAGTTCATAAAATGTTTGTGTTTTCACTCAGCATTATAGAATGGTTGCATTGTGTTATGAAAAAGCCAATTTAATGAACAACAAAAGAAATAGAAAGACAATTTCAAGCAATTTGTAGTCTTATGGCCCAGTCTTGACAACACATTTGCCATTTGTCCAACAGGTGATGTGTGTGTATGTTGACTGCTTCTGTAAATGTTTAGAGCCCTCTGTTGTCAAGAGGCTATAAATGGGTTGTAGTTATTCCCTTTAAGAATCTGTGTTAGACTGCACTATTATTTTCACACAGTGTTATTTAAGGTTTTCTTCCTTTGTGTTCACTTAATTGCTTTAGACAGACAGAATGTGACCTTTATTGAATATTGTTGCTTGTCATCTTGTATTCTGCATTATCGAGTTATAATGGTATTCTCTACTGACGCTGATTGCATCTTTGCCCTGTTTCGATGAAACTACAGTATAAGTAACAAAGCAATTAAAACACAAAGAGGAAGGATTTTCTCACTATCTGGAAGAAATTGTACGTCTACTTTTTCTTTCCCCCATTACCTGCAATCATACAACAGATTGTGTCAGGATCTGAGGACCTTATCTAAAATATCCTTTAACTCGTGAAAAATGTCAGAGAGAAAATAATTTATTTCCAGTTTTGAAAAGATGGGTTAACATTTTGAGGAGGACACTGAGGAAACCCATTTATATGATGGGAATCACCATGCGTCTGTTGAGGCATGCTAATTGGATCCATATAAGATGCTCAGAGTAATTATATGTCCAGTAATGCTCCACTGGAGCTCTGTCATCAATTTATTGTCAAGTTGCTCACAGCGTCAAACAACCACTTAACCTCTGATTGATTTTCTGGAGGACCTTGTCCTTTCCCTTATTAGCCTGTTGCCCCCTCCTCTATTCTGCGCTGGAGCTGTCATTTCATGACACAAAGTGATGATTTTCAATTTCTTAAATACTCTGTATTTTTGTGTGTGTTCACATGTAATGAGCTTTGGCTCTGTGTGTGTGTGTGTGTGTGTGTGTGTGTGTGTGTGTGTGTGTGTGTGTGTGTGTGTGTGTTGATGTGTGCTTGTGTTTATGTCCATGAGGTTATCATGAATCCTGGTTTGCCATCTGTGGCAGCTTGTTTATGAAATGAAAAGGCATACTTTCATAAACATAAAGCACATTTTCCAACTGGTGCTCCTGCTTTTACATTCACGCTCTGGGCAGTGTGCATATCACCCCCATATATCTTACCACATATAATATCAACAGCCATACAGAACAATACATCAGTGCAAAAAGATCACGGATTTCACACCTGTAAGACAAAAAATAGGTAAGGCTGCATTTAATGAGTTAAGAGAATAGTGTGCATAGGATACAAACCAGCATGTCAGCTACACAACCAAACATGTATATTTCAGAACAAAAGAGTCTCAGCTTACATTTTCATCACCATACTTACTTATAATATTTGGATCTACTAGCTCTACACTGCAGTGCAATACAAGAACGATGCAGTGTATTTAGTGTTGTGTCTTCTACCATGCATGAAGCATCATCTGGGTAGGACCCTGATTTTTTTTCCCCTGGTAACACAACTTTAGTTTTGGGATTTTACATAATTGACATTATTTAATGTATAGAGCCATCAAGTGGGGGACAAAACTTATATTCATATTGTCAAAATATTATGAATAAATTGAATGGCCCTGGTGTTTACTCTCATTTAAGATGTTATGTTATTTAATATTGGGCCAGCGTTAACCTACCACATCCCCCTACTCTCTTTACCTTACAGAACATCCTCATTTGAGGAACCAGCCAATCAGAGTGAGGAGGGGAATGAGAGGGATAAAATCAAAGTCAAGAGTGTTGTCATAGATTTGCTTCTTTGATTACACATTTATCAATCATGCCCGCTTGTGGATACTTTTTTAATAGGTGGATGATGCTAAGAGGAGCAAAACCTGCACTATGAATAGAACCCTCTCTTCTTTTTCTTTTTTCATTTGACTAGATGATTCTTGTTTTGCTGCTGCCTCTTGCTGTTGGACTTCCAAAGTGAAAAATCATACCAGCAAGCTTCATTGTCAAAATGAATGCCAAGGTAAAATGTATACAGGCTGGCAGATCTGCAGGTGCAGCAAAACCGTAACTAATGGGGATAAGGCTTATTGAACCATTGGTTTAAATAACTTTTCTAAATAAATGTTCAAAAACTGTTTTGATACAAGTTTTGATAAATATCTTCCCTCTTTCTTTTAATAACACTAATAGTAAAGAGGAGCCAGAGTTTGACTGATTAACCTATTTTGACTGATTTGAGAACTTAACACTTTTTGTACCGTTTGAATGTTTTGCTTCATGGTGTCTTGTCCTCTGTATCCAAATCTGACTTCCTTGTGCCATCTGCAAAAGAGGGGAGCCAGTGAAAAGCTGTTCTTTGGCAACAGCTTTTTTTGGGGTTTGTTGGAGACTGACGGGAGGTGGAAGGTAGAGCGCGGATGAGAAGCGCTGCCTCTCTTTTCTCAAAACGATGGCCGAAAGAACCTGCTCTTCAAGGATAAAGCACTGACCCATGGTCGTGATGTGAGCTGAAATTACTTAATGAAATGTGCTGTGAATGGCAGCTGAAACTAATCCAGTAATTCTCTGTGTTCTCCCGCTCCTGCTCTCTCCTTCTCTGACAGTGGTTTGACAGGGCTTCAGCATCCTGACAGGCCAATTAGACAGCAATTTGCATATCTTCCCCGCTCCATTTGCCTTGTTCATGTGAGCATAAAATAGGATAATCTGGCTTTTGGACCTGTGTACGACATCGGAGTCTCACAGACTAACTTTATCCCTCATCATCCATGACCCCTCCACCCTCGTAACTCCACCCCATCTTCTTTTTCATTGTAAGTGACTCATGCATCTGTTGTTCTCTCACCTTTGTTTTTTCTCCCACTCTTATTTATCTTAGCCACTGTTCTACCCTTTCAAGTTCATCTCTTCCCTAATTGTCGTGATTATCCAAATTACAAAAGTAAACCGGAGGTAAGCACTCCTAGACTGACGCTAAGTGACAATGTTGTATTTCCATTTTATATCACAAACTAACTAAAAATGTGTGTAGAGACTTTCTCTCGGACTCGAGTTCAAATGGCTGTGGTTTGAACAGCCAGTCTTTAATAAATATTTTCCCATAATAACTGCTGTACACTTGAGAAATATGAAATTAAAGTAATAAAACTGAGTCTAGCAATATCTCAGCCACTTAACTCATCTCAGTGTCCATGTTCTGCATATTAGGTAACTGTTGATATTCTCTACCTTTTGTTGATGTTTTGTCCATACAAGGCAATGTTTGATGTCAGTGAAATGCATGTATTTGACTAAATTCAACTCCACCTTTAATTGTTAGCAGCATTTTAGTTGTGAAGCTAGAGTCTCTACATTGTGTTAATGTACTATATGGACAGAATTTATCTTTAACTAACCATATTGGCTAAGGAAAGTAATTAAAAGTCCTTGTAGGAGTATTTCTCTGGCAACACAGAATGTGTGCTTTGTTTTTGTGTGTATCTTGCTAAAACGACACACTGCTAATCGTATGTCGTGTTTCATATTTATGTCACTTCAGCTCTTGTGTTTGCAGTCCAGCTTAAACTCGCACCTAAGGTTTAATGCTGTTAAAGTATACTGACAACTAATTATTCAATATGCAGCACATTTACACTTAACTGTTAAAGTGTCTTGTTAATTAATGAAAGTAATTAACATGACCCAATGATTCTGTCACTCAACATTTTAATGATCAGCAGGCAGTCTGTGGTTACAAGAGAATAGTATGCAAACTACATATGTGAATCATAACTGACAACATCAGGTTTCATATCCTGAAACGCCCAAAATGTTGCCTGCGGAGCATTCAGCAGTACCGACTGTTCATTAGTTCTGTACCTTGAAGTAGTAAAACAAACACTTAAACCTCAGCATGACGCTTAAAAATTGCGGTGGATTGAAAAGCACAAACACACTGTTGTTATGATCTCTGTTCATCAAAACAAAAATTATCCCTCTGTTGCAGTACAAAATTGCTGCAGTATATTATGCCTTACAGCGTACAGTAGATTTGAATACACAATTATTAACAGTGCTTTGTGATATGTGCATAAAAAGATCCCTTATAGGCTCTCAACAATCAAACTTGCCGGTTTTTAATTTGCTCTCGAATCGTAAATGTTAAGGGGGCGGTTTTGTATTGATAGTGTAGGAACGCTTATGTTGAAGTGAAAGTTGTGAAAGATGTGATTTTGTAGTTGTTTTTCTCACTCTGTAAGACAGACATTTGTTCTACATGTTCAAACGAGGCTGGATTTGAAAAATGTTGTTTAAATCTGATGGATGTCTGGCTGTTTTATGTCAAGGTGAAAGGAACGAACAGCCTTTTTATCAGTGATGCTTCATACTGAGAGACCTTGAGATTAGCATCTGTGTTGATAAGAGGCAAAGAGAAAGCGATAAAGAAGGAGAGGTTAAATGAGGGCTTGGTGATTATATTTTCATAAAATGCATTAAACTGTAGAAGCAAACTGTGTAACAGACCTTAGTTAAAGCTCAGTCCAGGCTAATTTCTCTGCTCTGACAATGTAAGTTTTATACCCATCTTGCAAAGCTTCTCTAATTTTTAAGTGTTTTTCTGAAAGAGCCAGTAACTAAAGTTGCTCTTAATAGCAATATTGTAGTAACTGCCCTCTTTTGTGCGAATATGAGCTTCTCTTGTAGGGGTGCTTGTAAAATACATGCTTCATATAATTTTTGTTTTTCTTATTTGAAGTCATTTCATCTTTTACTTCAGGTAGCAATTATTTTCATTACTGCTTAATGTATCATTTAATATTGTTTTCCTTTTTTTCAAATCAGTGACATACACAGTTGAATGATAAATAAATAATTAAAATCAGAATAAATAATCAAAGAAGATGAGTAAATGGGGAAAAAGAGCAAAATAAAACAAATAAAAGAGGGCAGAGGAGTTTTCTCATGGACAGTCAGGGTGTCAGTGTGTTCCAAAAATAGTTGCCAGGTTTTATTGAAGGTCTTTAGGGAGCCTCTGAGGGAGAACCTAATCCTCTCAAGCCTGAGGCATTGCAGTATCTCATAAATCCATCTATTATGAGTAGGTTGGGCGGGATGTGTCCATTTAAGGAGAATAAGCCTCCTAGCAAGCGGAGTGATGAATGCAATAACACGTAATGTGGCTTTGGGTAGGTGGCCACAGAAGGAAATCTGAAGAGGGCAGTAAGGCGGTCTGGGTCAACTATTTATCCAAGACTGTACCGTGTGTGTGTGTGTGTGTGCGTGTGTGCGTGCGTGTGTGTGTACATTTCCCAGTGCCCAAATTATGTCTGCAGATAGTTTTTTCTGTCCAAAAATCTAAATATACTGATTGTAATATCATCATGTTAAGAAAAACAGCGAATAATCAGGAGAAAACTCTGTTATTTGATTAATAGACTTTTTAAAGAATAAAATACAGTTATATGTGATTAATTTACATGCACATTTAGATAACAAAGGCTTAATCTGTATATTGCTACATTAATATGATCCTGGTAAAGAAAAAGAACAAAAATGACAAGTAGCTCATATTAACTCACACTTTAATAATGGGAACACCACTATAAAGTTAAACCTGAACAATGTCCAACACATCAGGTTGCTCATCACAAACACTCTTCTAACCTTTTTAATTATTTTATTAATTATTATTTATAATTAATTGCCCCTCCCCTGTTTAATGAGTGGTTTGGATGGAGAGACTGGGGGAGGACTGGCAGGAATGGATGTCTGACGGACTTGTTAGCACATAATGATGTTTTTTCAGTTTATCTGTGATTTTCATGGAGTTATGTCAACTGTTTTCAACAAGTCTGTCTTCAACACTGTTGATTTACACTCTGCAGTAGAAACAGCGGAATAATTAATTATAACAACATGTTTAATGTTCACATAAGCATGAAGGTTTCTCTGATTATTAACATTCTGGTGCCGGTTACACAAAATGTGAATACATTTGCCGTGTGTAATTGTATCTTGTCCTTTCACAACATCACTCAAATTCTAGCCAGATGAATGAGATACCTGCTGTCTTCAGATGGCTTTAAAGAGTGACCAGAGTCTGTAAAGGCAGTTGTAGAGTGTTATTTTATTACATTTTTTGCAGTGAGTTATCCACTGAGATTCTAGCAACTTTATTTTTATTTTTTACTTTCTACTTTTCCTTCTTCTTTGATTTTAATGTTTCCATTTTTTGGTCTTTTTTCTTTCTCTGCTCTCTGTATCTCAGCTACTCAAAACGCTCCCTGTCCACTCCGAGCCAACCATTAGATTGTTGCTGTTCAATAAATTAGATTTCATCCTCATGGTCCAATCTACTCTTAATTAAGTGCCTCAAACGTGCAAACACACTCATAACCTTAAGGCAGAGTGTGCACTGCTGGACATGGGTCTCCAGGGTCAATTATGGCAGTGTAATGATTGTAATTGGCTAATTTTCAGCCCATTACCCTATTTTATGTCTCATGCAGCGGATTGTAATTTAGCGAAGGAGTGATGGCCGGTCTGCCTCTGGGTGATAGATGATAGTCAGCGCTAGAAAAGGGGAGCTGTCATGTCACCAGGCCTGCACACAGGGACAGAGTGGAGGACGAGAAGCAGGAGAGGCTGCCCTTGACGCAATGCGAAGGCTTTGAGTTCAGCAGCACAGGCAGCACACTGTACATGTATGTTAGAAATCACATGTAGGTCAGCTGTATTTAGACGCCAAATGCCCACATGGATGGATCAAAGCTCAACACGTACATTACTTGTAAATATACATTTCTAGATCCATGTATTTCTCATTGCCTATTTATGCTTATCATGTCAGAATGTGACATCCAATCAGAAAGAGCGACTGTAATGAGACCTTGCCTTGTGTCCAAATTACTCTCTGAGAATGCCAGTTAAATGTCTTGTCTAGTTATACGTTTTTGCAACATGTGTCTTCATTTCTTTTTCCCACCGTCCCTCCTAATTTCTAAACTCACATTTTGGCACACCAATCACAGCGCTATGTGAGATCGCCTCTGAAGTGGGCCCACAGGATCTGACAGCTGTGCAAGCGGAATAAGATTTTTGTGCGTCTTCATCTGCCACTGTGCCATCCTTCAGGTCTCTGGACAAAAGGGAGGACTGCTCACTTTTCCAGAAGTGCCAGAACACGTGAAAGGCAATTCCAGACGAGTGACAGGGTAATGGATGAGGGCAGCGAGGGCCATCAGTCAAGCGCCGAACAGAACTAAGTCAGAGTTCTGGCTAACATATACTTACAGGCACTCTCCTGCTTCAAATGACTCCGTTTCGCTCCCAGGCAGAACGTAGTCACGGGAAATTACTTTGAAAAGTTCACAATACAGACATATTGTGTGAAGAGGATGTCCTTTAAGTATTTTGAAAGTGCCATTACATTGTCACTGTGATGCTGAACTAGTTTTAGAAACGTTTCTTGGAGGTGCTGGCAGCAGCCAGTTTAAGAGAAAAGTGGCAAAATGAAGCGTGAACTGCTCTTCGGTGCATGCGTCATAAAATGAGAGCAAAGCAGCTATCTCATGATGGCCATCCAAATAATCAAACAGGTAACTCTCAAACATCTTTTTTCCTCAGTTCATGTAATGAGTGAATGCTGGAAACAACAGTAATGATATTATTCCAAGGTAAATATTGATCAAATTAGTCCTTTGCTTCAAGACCAGCCTGTATTAAAGGATAAATGCATAAAAGACAGATTTGTCCTTGTCTTACTTTGAGTAGAAAGGTTTATAGTCAGTAATTACAGAGAGTGGTTCAATACTAACTTGAACATGTACATAAATAAAACAAGAAAAGAAAACGTACTGTGGTCATGTAACCGAGATCTGGAGAGAATAGCCGTGGTTTGTAAAGCATGACACCTTGAGCTCTGCAGCACTGCAGCTGCTCAACTAATTATGATTTACTAAAATCTTATTAATATTCTTTACAGGTTTTTATCTCGTGCTAGGATTTCTTTGTCTCTGCTAATTGTCAGAGAGTACGGGAGAATAAAGGAAAAGTGGAAAAAAAGAGGGAGGAGGGGGAATAAGGAAAACTCCCACATCTATGTTCCCCTTCCTCCCATGGTGCAAACAGATGAAGACAGTCTAATACCAACCCCTTCCTGCCCTTTTAAGACCTTTTGTTGACCTTTTTGTGTCATTTAACTCTATCACAAGCGGGGCTGTCGCTACGAGGTGAGGATTTTGTCAGCTCACAGTCCATATGGGTGGGGTTTTATGTGCTGACAGATTCTGCTGTGGAGGAGAAAAAATCATAAATGGGGAAAAAAAACGGATCCTTTCGATTTTTTCACTCTTATTATCCATCTTTTGACTGTATGCTTGTGGCATTTCTAAGAGCAGCTTGAGATTAAGTATTTAGATAGAAGATTAAAAATAAATATTTATATGTATTTTTTATCATAGTTTACCAATGTGGACTGCAAAACACTGATGCTCAGAATCTGTACTCGTCCCAGATAGTTTCTTATTCCAAGATTATGATTTAGTTTAGTGTTCCTGCCTTGGTAAATGTTGTTGTTACAGCACACATGAGAGACAAAGTAGATATGACAGCTTAATTTGTACTCGGACTGAAATCAGAAAACATTGGTATGCACACAAACTGGCTACTGTTTTCTCGTTTCAAACTGTGATTCATGGTTGCAAATATATATGAACGAACAGAGCGGTTCAACCTAAACAGAAAGACACCTTCACATTTACCTCAAGTGACAAATGATCAAACATGACAGGGTTCCACAAATGAGCTATTGCCCGCCGTATGTTATGACAAACATAACTAGCATGCCGCGATCAATAAAAGATGACAGATTAGGTTATCTTAACCCTCCGCAGAATATCAAAACTACACTGCTCATTACCTCCTCAAGATGTGTTCTCTGAATTTACCTTCCTGATGACTGCTGCATGTGGTCTCAACCCACGGCCCACAGCCCTGCTGGCCCGTCTGACTGACAGTTTAGTTGTGTCATTTTAATAAGAGTGCATTAGCATGCAAAAGGTCTCCTGGGGTTCTCAAATGCCACCTGTCAGATTTCATTGATGTTGTGTTTGTTTTAACTCATGCTATAGTTAAACATCTATAAGAGATAATGTGAAAATGATTCTGCATCCAAGTGTTCATAACAAATGGAGGGAGAAAGAGAGGGCTGGGTAAGAGAGAGGGGAAGAGAGTGATGCATTAATTTGTACTGAGCTTCGCTCTGTGATGCCTGTTCACGTATTTCAACAAAGAATAAAACGATTCCCTGTTACGTGTAACTTCAGTGTTGCTGGGAGTGATGACCCCTCTGAGAATCGATACACCAGCCTGCACTTCAGGGCATCTTCCAGCTGATTTCCGCTCTTTGTTTTGGGTTGCCAGTTCCAGGTGAACTATATAAAGATGCTGGCAGATGTTTACAGCAAACAAGCTCACAGAAGATCAGTGTTTGCCACCTGCTTAATGCGAAATGACGGTGTAACTAAATGTCAAATGACTAGCAAGCCAAATCAGGGTGGTGGGCCAAACTTGAGCTAAAAGGCCAGTTATTATTGGACTTTCACATGTCTTTTAGAAAGAAAAAACACTTTGATGGAATTCCCCCTGGTATTACTGTTTTCTGCTGTATTTGTAAATACACGGAAACTGAGCAGAAAACAAGGAGAACCTGATACGACATGAGCACATGAGGTCTGATTACCAATGGCAATACTGTGCCACATGTGGGACAACTTCATTGGAATAGAGGTTTATTGGGTGAACATTGAGCTTGTTGAACTTGTTTACTTCCTACTTAAATTGTACCCTGGCATCAAATGGTTTAACACATTTAGATTAAATACAGATTATAATAATCTTTAGATTCAGTAGTTCGGATACCAGGAGTTGAACCCTGGCAGCCTGTATGAAAACCAGGAATCCTAACCACTAGACCATGTGGGATTGATGATTTTTTTTCTATTTATGCCAGGGTGGGCTAGATAACAGAACTAGTTCTTCGTATTATTTAACACCAAGACCACAATCTACATCATCCAAAAGGATCATTATGTTTGGTGAACGCTGCTCTTAAAGTGTTTCAACACACTGAACATTATAACCCTCATGAAGGGAGGATTTATTGGAGAGGATTTATTGAAGAACTGTATTAAACTGCATTAGTTTTCACTAAGTGTACTTAAAAATGTAAGTGTAAGCAGTGTGCGTATCTGTCATGGTTTTATGTAAAAGCGCAGCCCGGGTATGCTGTGGTGTTAGATTGAGTCCAGGTCTTTTCATGGTCGCTTTTGTGGTCCCGTGATTAGAATTTTCAAAAATAAATTTGGCAGTCAGTCTTTTTTTCTTGCCATTCAAAGAACTAGGCTGTAGTATTGTCTGGATATGAGTAGTCAAAACAGCTATTTTGCATTTCAACAGTGTCCAAGTAACCTGAAACACAGATCCGATACGGAGGGATACAAGAAAACGAGTGTTGTATTGCAGGTCTGTGGGTCTCAGCCTCAATTTCACCGAGATGCATCTGACGTACAGGCACTGATATTCATTCATGGATCAAAATAATCCACACTTAAGCCGAGACGGTTTTATTTATGTGGACTGAAATCATAAATGTATCTGGAAATTGCTACAATATCTTCTATCTTGACAATAAATAAATGTCCTGTTCAGTCATTGCTTAAGCATTAAACAGGAAACCCATTAAATCGTATGGGTAGTTAGTCTAAGGAGCCATCACGCTACAATGGTCAACACTAAGGGACGCTGTCAACTATTATTCCAAGCCCTTGCTTCAGTGTGTGATCTTTGGGTAGTTCATATTATTTATGGGTTCAGTCAGAGACACTTAAATCAGGGATTAGACCATTAATAACGACTGGTTTCACAGTTGCATTTGGCTCAAAAGGCTCTGCTCTTTTAGGAAGCTCTTAATGAATCCTAGCAGTGGCAACAATTCTACTAAAGCAGCTAAACCCCCTTAATAAACAACACAAATTTACATTTGATTTAAAGCAACAAAACATAATGGCACATCAGGAGGGAGGATGTTTGCAAATGGCGTTTATGTGTGTGTATACACATTTTGGTTTGCCTCTTTATATACAAAAGTGTGTTAGTGAGTGTATGTGTGCTTGTATGTTTGTGTGCTGCAAAGTGTGTGCATTAGACAGAAAGTGTGTGCACGTTTTCTATAAACCAGTGGGCCGTGTCCTTCTCTTCTCAGCGAGCTTCTGAGCTGACAGAGGTCATAGTCAGAGACACTGTGACATTTACAGCTCAGAGGCTTACGGAGACTCCCTGCTGTACCTGGCAGTCTGTGATTATCTCCGAACCATGCCGGCCTGCGGGCCAGCACAGGGGTGTGGAAAATGTAGAAAGAAAAGAATCACAATGATATGAATGTCACTTAGGAGGGCTGTGATTCAGCTGAAAAGATAATGGATGGATGATGTTAGGTATGAAAAGGTTGACTAGGAGAGCAGATTGACTTCAGAGAATGGTCAAAGTGAGGTTATTCTAATGGCATGAAGAGCTTTTGTCCATCTCCTGTGGAGTTTAAAAAATGAGCATTCAAAATTACAAAAGTTGCTGCTGGCAACAAGCACGCCCTGAAACGAGACCTTGTACAGACACATTCTTGGTTTTATTTCTCATGAAATATTGTGCAAAGATTCTTGTGCCTCCATCTCATGAGGGAAAACTTGTTTCTCGTTTCACAGTTCTAGAAATGGTGATGTTGGTTCAGTTGGTCAGTCAGTCAAGATATTGATCACATTTAGTCCACTTCCCCTTCCCCTCATCTGTTGCATTGACATCACAACACTTTCCTTTAGCTGACTGGTCTAGAAAAAATGTGCCCACCTCTTTTTAGTCAACTGCAATAAGTAAACGCTGAATCAGAGTTCACCCTGGTCTAGCTCTGCCTTTTGTGGCTGAGTACCTCAACACCTAAGTGATTGATTGGGTCAAAACCTGACATGCGTGGCCCTGAGAGGATGAAATGTACTCTCCAGCACCACCATGAGGTTGATGATTGAGGTTTTAGGTGAAATGTCTTGCAATTGTTTCCAGAAAACCAAACAGATTAATGGTGTTGTCTGATGGTAATTTATCTGCATATTACAATAATGGGATATTTCTCCTACTTTTTCTGTTGCATGGGAAGGATATATAAATATGCCATAAATCCTCTTGATTTAACATACTGCTAGTATAGTTTTTGTCTCAGATGTATTGCTGCTTAGGGGGTGTTTTACACTTCAGGTTGGAGCGGTATGACCCTGGACAGTCGCTCTCAACCATCACCCTTTCCCCTCTGTGTGTGAATTTATAGATATATATTGTGAGAGAGCACCTGCACACACATGCATCTCCAAACTGTAAAACTCGTTTGGAGATGCTCGTTCAAGAAGCCATTTAACTGTCAACCAGTGACCCTCGGAGAGCAGTGAACTGTCAGCCATGGAGAACAGCAGGTGACGGAGGAAGAGAGGAGGCGGGGAGGAAGGTGAGAAAGAGGGTAGACACAAGAGTGGGTGAGGTGTGTCACGGGTAGAGGGGGGCAAGGTTGAGCAGCGCATCTGAGTGCCGATGTTAAGAGCTGAATAATTGCTTACCGCTGTGAAATCTGCTAGAGAGGAAGGGAGACTGAACACGAGGAGGAGAAGGTGAGGAGGAGAAGGGGAAGCACAGCGATACTTAAGAGGCAGATAGTGCTATTTATACTTGCATTAGTTATCTCACACACTGTAGTTATCGCTCCATATCTCTCCTCCATTTGCCTGCTCTCGCTTTCTATCCCCCCCACAGCTTCTCCTCTCAATCACTTTTTAATCCACTCTTTGTATCTCTTTGACCTCTCCTGTACTACATGTCACTGGGCGGGGGGGGGGGGGTTCTTTCCCTACCACCATACCTGGCTCTGTTTTTTTTCTTTTCATTTTTTTTTTTATATTGTAAACCATTGAAGTGAAAAACTAACCTTGCTTTGTGCTCCAGCTTTTGATGCACTCTTTTATAACCACACACACTTCGCACAGTTTCCCATTTAACTCGATAAACAACCTCCTGCCTCATTTACGTTCTTCTCCTTGCGTGTTTTCACTAGAGAAATTTTGAGTTAAGCACCTCGCTAAAGGAGAATTATTTCCCAGTCTGTCATGGCACTCAAACTTATGATCCTTAAGTCACAAGTAGCCTCTCTAAAAGTCGCAACTTAAACTATTCATGGTCGTGTCTGCCTTCAGCGGTTAGCACTCCACTTCATATCGGCTTTAAACACTCGAGCCAAAATGCTTCTCAGAGCTTCCCTCTTCAGCATTTAAGTCACACAAATGCATCTGCGTGCAGTTCAATTAACAGGCAACACTGACAGTCACAGTTCATCTGATGAATTCTAATCCCACAACTTCAGAGGCTGCAATTAACACTAATTGCATTGCAGACCACCAAAGCCCCCAGCTGAATGAATGTGTATTGTCTGCAATATTGAATTCTCCCCATTCCTATATTGTGCTGTCCAAGGCATCAGTGGTCCTGGGTGAATAGATAACCTGAAAGTGTTATATGTGTGTGTGTGTGTGTTTGTGTGTTTGCATGTGCTCTCCGTCCGTGTGAGCTGTTGATTTGTCACCCTGAGGTCAAGTGGATGGTGTGGCAATCTCCCAAATGCAATTAGGAAGTGGCCGGCCATCTGAAGGAGCCCAGTGAGACTCTGATGAATTGGTCCTGCGTGTCCCCCTCTTACCGACTGGAAGTCCACTGTGGCTGCACCGGTCAACAAAAACACGCACCCATGCAAACAGACACACACCATCTTGTGTGAATATTACCTTGTGTACTGCATTTCAGAGCGCCATACTCCAGTTTTAAACAAAAGAAAAGATGTTATGTTTTTACAGTGAAATGTTTCGCTGCAGATTTATCTGGTGAATGATGTGAGGAAAACATTAGACCGCATTTCAAGAGTTCTTATAACTCGATTTTGAGGAACTCTGAATTATTTGAATGCTGCCTGCAGCATGTATAAAAAGGTGATTTCAGTCAACACCACACATAATCATTAGTATTCAGAGAGAAGCCTTAAACAGATTGTGCTATGCAGTCATTTAGCAAATAGATACTTTTGAATGTAAGTTAATATTGACCTATCATTCGTAGGTCATGGCTCTCTAGTCAGAGCTTTGCTTCTTGGAATGTGCTGCCTTTTCCTTAAGTTTCTTCTGTGTAAAGCAGCAGATTAAAGCTTTGAGTTTAGATTTAAAAAGCCACATGTCAGGCAGTGACAAATCTACAGAGCCTCCACTGACATTTGACAACTTATCCTCCAGTTAACTGCTTGCCACTCAGTGTCCTCATGGTGTCCTCTCCAAAAACCTTGGGAAAGTACAGAGAAAATCCCATTAAAGCCAACAGGAAAAAGGCTTAGTGGAAGGCCGTGAACCCTCATTTGTTTTCATCCTCATCCTCCTCTCTCACACAAAAGGATAACTTCAAAAGTAGAGGCAGAGGACTTCTTTTTTCTAATGTTCAGCCAGTGTAATTAATTTCAATGTTTCAAATAACAGCAAATCATTATTAAGTAGACGTTCTGTTCAATAGGCCCACATCTCCACAGCAGTTTAGGCAGATACATTCAATAACACTTATACGTAAAATGTCTAACCTTGATACAAAAAATGAGATGTGTGTGAGTCACATATGGTGACTCATAATCATCAGTAGAGTTTTTGAATTTCATATGAAGCTTGTGAGGCACAACTGGTATCTAAAAGACACTGTAGCTAAGACAAAGTAATAATAAAAGATGATGTACAAAAATATGTATGTAAAAATATTCACAATATAGTTTTAAAAAAACACAATTACATTTAATGTGACTTCAAAAAAACAGACAAGGATTTCAGTTAGACTTTAATGAGTTTCACCTGTACGTATTAAATTGACTGAATTTAATTACTGTAAATTTTCAGCTCCTCAGAATGAGATTTATTAGTGATGTTCTCTAAGAGAGGCGTTTTTAACATTGTGTTTCCTGTATGTAAGTATTGGATGAAATTAGTATATATGGATGTGCCTAATAAAGCTGCCTTGACAATGAAAACATACAAGTCTTTAAGTATTTGGTGCTTTAGTCTGAATTTCCTCTCTTTGGAGACATCAGTGAGGACAGCTGGAGTGAAGCTGCAGCGGAGGAGAGGACTTATAACACATACCCTTGTTTGCTCAGTCACCAGGGTGTTTAGAGCAAGGCGGTGGTGTTGAAAATCTCATATGTCTACAGTGAAATGTGCAAAAGATCAAACCTGAGAAACACACACCTCACTGAGGATCTGGTGACATTTTAGATGGAAAATTTCTGAATATATTTTGGAATATATCTTCAAAACACCCAGTTGCCTTTGAGTGATGCCCTTTTTTTAGAAGCAGAGTCAATAAAGTCTTATTAAAATCTGAGACACCGTCATGAAGCTCTTTACCCCCACAGTTATTTTAATTTTTGTTCATTGGTCGACTGCGTGTGCTTGTATGACAGTTCTCTGTAAGTGTGCACACATCCTGTACACCGTGTTTGTGTGTATGTGGGCCAGTGTGAGTGAGTGTAGTTGGAGTGTATCTGTGGGTCTGCAGTGGGATGATGTGTAATCTGGTTGTTAATTAAACGAGGGGACCAGGGGTGAGTGTAAGCTCAATGCTGAAGGAAGGAGAGTGAAGGAATCAGGGCTTAAAACCGCCCCACACTCTGCCTGCTTAGAAACTGACTTTAATCAAGGTCTTATCCTCCCCACCACACAAACACAGACACATACACACACAGTCAAATCTTGATACTGAAGCTTTTATGTCTAATGCACTACACAGAGACAGACAAACAGGCACAGACACACCAGATGGAGTCACAACAGTATTTGATTAAGAAGAGGAATTAACATGATTGAATTTTCCGTTTCTCTGTTGAGGCTCGTCTGAGAAAGAGGGTTCACTGGAGGCTCTCAGTACTTACATTTTTTGCAGTTGCAGTGCAGATCAGGGGACAGAGTCACAGTCGTAATGGAAGGTGATACATGACATTGTTAGCTGCTAAAGAAGAGGGATGTTTCCTTTTGTAGGGAACTAATTGGTGAAGTATTAGCTTGTCACTCCAGATATGAATTCAAGGCTTTTTTCCTGCCCCTAATTTGTTTCTACTGATGTTACCCATGGGTCGCATTATTGGACAACCTGACATATTCTTTCATTTTCATGCTGATGATACACTATTGTACCCGTCCTTTAACCCAAAGGACTGAAGCAGCCTGTCTGTTTTACATAATTGACTCCTTGACATCAGGTTATGAATTGCCCAAAACCTTCAGCTGAAGACGGACACATTGAAACCACAGGTCCCGATCCCAGTTAGCCTTTTTTTATACTGTAAACTGATTATTGTCTGCATTTTAATGACCATGTTGGTGTAGTTACAATGTCTGTGCTAAGGTCACCCCTGTCGTTTCAAGACAGTTATTTATGCCTTTGCCACATCCTGTTCACATTCAGTGTAGGTTAGTCCTCTTCACAGCACAACAGCCACACCTTGACCAACATGCTGCTGCCACGCTCTCGTCTTAGATCGCTCTCTCTTGTGTACTGATCGTGCACTCGTCTGGTCGTGCACGCTACATTGTGGTGCTGATTGTACAATTCTTGAAATTGCTGATGAGGTTATTATGACAGGGCTCTGGCATTTTGACACATTATATTCACAGGTCCAAAGAATAACCTTAAAGAATTATTGTTTTCTGCATGCTGGTGTGCTGAGGTTCTTTAATAGAGATTTTTAATGTTTACACTTGTTGTGTTACAGCGTCTGCTGTGGCTAAATCCAGCAGTGTTTTTAAAATGATTATTTTTATCTTCTTAACCTGATTGAATCTGTTTAACCTGTAAGGTCGTCTCTTGTGGGTGATCACTAAGGTTAATATTATACAGTGGTGTGAAAATGCAACAGATGCATCTGTAATCCATATTTAATTATATGAAAATGAATTAAACTTAGTCAAACTGAGAAAAATGCAAAGATTTTATGTATCAAAGATGACCTGTTGGAAAGGTTTTTTTTAAACTTGTATCAAGACAAATAAGTTTGCAAACTCAGATCATTTTCCAAAATCCAGAGTTGGAGAGGAGAGAGTAATCACGACAACCAAGTATTACAAATTAAAGTATACCCAGAGGCACCTAAAAAGATCTATAAATGGGCTTTAGGAAAAATATGTAAAGCTGATTCAGCCCATTGGACTCATTTTTGAGATTAAATCCTTATTTTAAATTTGACACAGCAATTTTTCTACCCCTTAAAAAATCAGCCATGGATATTAAAAACAAAATGTAAGCAATTGTTAAATCCAACAAATAGAAAAAAAGGCTTGTAAGATATTAAACGCTCTGTCAACTACTGTTACTTACGGTAGGAATACACAGATTTGTTTCAGCTCCTTGTGACAGCATGTTGGTTTGTGGAGGATCATTTTCTCATTAATTGTATCCATCTTGTCCATTTCTATTATATCGGCAATTTAACATCCCGTGAAATACATGTTCCCTGACAGCTTGACATTTTCTGTTGATGCAGTTTATGCCGCTCAAGCTTTCTGTGGAGTACCATCTATTTTAGATGAATGTTATTATCGAACTATTTTTTGCTGACTCCACCACTTCACTCTCAATCTCCCATGGCAACAGGCCAACTCCCCGAAGCAAAAATCTATGATATTTACTTTGAAAAGCGCCCCCGCTCCCTCATGACGTATAGGCCAAAAGATTAGACTTCATTTCATCCACACTCCACAACGGGGCAAAATTACAGTGTTCCCTCTGGTGGGAAGCAAACTAAACAGCAGCAAAGAAGGTGTGTGCATAAAGTACATATTTGCTGACACAGTAGGAATCCGTCGGAAATCTCTGTCATTACCATTTACATATACATTGGCACATCACATTCCTCCTCCTCATCTCCCTCACTCCCTCTCTCTCCCTCCTCTCCTATTGCTCTCTCTATCTCCACTCCACTCCATGACTCTGTTGCGTTTTAGCGTAAAATGTAATCCAGAAAAAATGAATTTGCCACAACAGATGGAGCGGAAAATGGATTTGCAACCCCAAACTGTTAAGTGGATGTACCTTTTCCTGCTCCCCACCACTAAGTCAAGTTATATGCACATGGGATGCAGCAGTATGTTATAATGACTGGTATTTTCAAACCAGAGTCCTCTCTCCTTGGTCCCATTTGAGGCCATATTTGCTCATTTTGTGTGCATGACTGTGTATGTACTGTCAGGATCAAGGCTGTGATTATAACCCTCCTTCCATACAACCCACTGTGTTTATGATTATTTTTCTATACATACAAACACATCCCCACTGCGGTACTGCGGGACCTTTTCATTTCGATAGCACCTCAAAGGGACCAATACGAGGGCCAGGCATCTTGAAAAATTGGTTGGGGATCAAACCTTTAAGCCCACTGTGTTTGGCAGCATCATTATTTTAGCAAAGAAGGGGATTTGAACAGTTGAATCAGGTTAAAAGGAAGTCAGAGAGAGAAAATAAGTGGAGAGACTGCACACGATGGTGGGATATGAGGATGAGGGAAACAGACGTGGAGAGAAGCCAGTTTTGAGACAGAACTTTGTCTTTGTGTTTGTCAGTAGGGTTTGAGCATGCAAGCACAATTCCCATAGCAAGGTAGCTTTTTGTTTCCACTGTGTCTCACTATGTTCTGAGAGATATCAGCCAGCACAGGGTCAGAGAGCTGCAGCTTTTCCCTGCCTGTGCAAGGAGATTTCCCAAATCCCTGAAATGAACACTTGTGCAGGGGATGAACTCTCACAGATGATTCAAGACTCAGGACCAGAACTACACACACACGCCTTACACAAACACAATGCACACGTAGCAGAGCGCGAGCACTCTGTTGACACGACAAATTTCATCTTTTGTTGAGCTGGCACAGTTTGACACATATCAGAAAATATTTTCCTCTTAACTACACCCCAGGAGCTGTATACTTTGTTTTCGCGAGCAGCTCATGCTGACAAAGATCACTGTGTCCGGAAATGGGACTTAGACAAAAATTTGAAGTGATATGCGTGCTGTAAAGAAAATGTCAGCAGTTAGTTTTTACTTCATTACCCACAGTTTGATTCATCCTCAACTATAAGAGCCATTTGGTAGAAAATATTGCGCTTGACAAAATGGCACCTGCAAAATGGTACCATGTTGAAAGGAAAGTTGGCAAGTGAAAAAAAATCCAGTTATTGGTTTTTAATGTTTTTTTCCATGTTTTTTCTCATTTGCACAGCGTCAACCTGAAATCAAGTGCACCCTCACTCGTCTGCCTCCATTTTAAGCATCCACATTATCTGTCCTTTGACAAGCCGCATGCTGGACAGTGTTTTCACCCTTTGCCGGGGAGCAGACATGTTGAGTTTTTCTTTTTCACCGGAATAAACATTACGGATATTCAAGATGTCCGACTGATACAGAAATTACTGTCCTCTTAAAAAAAAAAAATCAAAATGTTCTTGAGTGCTGCCTCAATTAATATTCACCTGATGTTTATCTCTCACAGTCAGAGACTTTTTGTTAGTCTTTATTACTTTAAATTTGCTCACTGCTCACTCGCTGACTCACTAAATGACATCAGTGTAAATAGCACAGAGCACAGACTGAAAGGCACTAAAGGAGCATGAATAAGTTCTGATGACACATTATCACTAACATTTCCCTACTGAAGATATGAAATGTTATCTAGAACACTACAATAGCTAGGTTTAATGGTTTACATTGTCAGTGTTTGTATAACCTTTTCTACCTTACCAGACAAAGCACTTGACAATGTTGCCGTTCATTGGCTCACGTACACACTCATACGCTGATGATGGTGGAGGTGCCGCAGAAGATGCTAACCTGCCCGCACTGAGCAACTCAGTGTTCAGTGACCTGCTCAGGGACACTTTGATACATGGACAGGAATGAACTGTCGACCTGCGACGAGCCACTCTACGCCCTGACTCAACGAGTTCACACCGTCTTACTTGTAATTATAAAGCCATCACATAATTTACATCTCACTTTCCTTGTCTTTTTAGGGGAGATTTGTGCCTTTAAGATCTACGGTCAGGATGCTCCTTTCGAGGCAGTGGTGTTGAATCGCACATCAGGAGAAGGAGTCCTGCGGGCCAGTAGCCCTGTGGACTGTGAGAGCCAGAAAGAGTACACCTTCATAATCCAGGCCTACGACTGTGGGGCTGGACCCAGCGGGGCCGACTGGAAGAAATCTCACAAGTGAGTCAACAAAAGTTTGTTTGTTGTTGGAAATTATCCTTTATCCACCAGATCCAGTTAAACATGCTTTTTGTGTGTGTTTTTTTGCTGAAACAAGTTTTTTAATTTTCATCGATTCAGTGTATAACATGTGCCCCAACATGAGAGTGACACTGTCTTGTGTCCACATTCCCATTGTGCATGCAGGAGCACTGTATGAGCTCAGCAATCAAACAAATGAAAATTCACATGTTTTGGAGCAGTGTTTAGTTTCCTCACCAGTGTTTTTCCAGTGCAGCACTTGGAATCTTGCCTGGAGGAAGTTAGACTGACAAGGAAATCACAACTGTTAGCTCTGAAGTTGAAGAAAAAATGATCATATATTAGTGAGCAAAATATGTAACAGTGTAATATACAACAAATCGTTTCTCTCTGAAGCTTAAATTGCTCAATTTGTGTTAAAGCAAGAGAAGTGCTCTTTTAACTTTATCATAAGTTTGGAGTTTCATCATCAAATATTCCTTGTCTGTCTGTCTGTCTGTCTTCATGTCTGTCTGTATGTGACCGTTGTCAGTTTTTGTTTCTTGGTGCAGTTTTTCAGTTTGTGACTTCACCAGTTCTTCAGCCACAGGCTGACATGTTTGTAACTCTTTCTTTATGCTGCCGAAAACCTCAGTTATGAAAGGTTGTGATTGTCAGATTCTATATTAAAGCTGTCACACACCACTAATTATTATTTATCTAAGCGTGACTCACTTGTTTAGTTGTCAAAGTCATTGTCATTTAAAGTGGGCAGAAACATGACATAGAAACAAATATTAACTTCAATCTATTCAAATTAAAGTTACAAAAGCAGCTGCACATACAAGTCGTAGTGATATTTATTTCTCAGAAAAGTAAAACAGTTTGGATAACATATGAAAAACTTTGGAAAACTTTTAGTTGAACCAGTAGAATATGTGCGCCACATTACCAAGAAAACAACTTTAGGAATTAGTTGAATTAACTCATATCTGACAGCATTAATTAAAACTTAACATTTTAATTACAAAACACTGCTATAGAAATGGCAATTTGGATGACTTGTATGCTACAATGAAATGTAATGCACACTTGCAGTTTCAATAGCCTTCAAGATGGAAGACTGGGATGGAGTTTGAACTGGACTTGATATCTGAATGTTTGTGATTTAGGATCCCCATTACCTAGTACTTGAATTGCTTATGACAAGCAGATATACTGTCTCTGTGGCAAAGAGTATAAACATATTTATTAGAAATATATATAGTAAAAGATATATAGAAATACTCGTCTCCTATCTTATATACTACTACTACAATAAACCATCCTTTTCTATTGATTTTGTAAGTAGAGTAACCAACATGCTAAAGGACAAAGCACCAGGATAGAAATGTTGTATTTTATACTCACATCTTAAAGTTATTAAAAAACACAACTTAAGTCTATAATTAGATCTTGTCTTTGCTGTTTCTATTTCCTGTTCTTTCTTTTTTTGTCTTCTCTTTTCCCCAAGATGTCTCAGTATGGCAGCAGTGACAGCTGAGACTTGCAGTTCTCTTCACTGGATATGTCCCCTTAATGGCCCATCAATATAGCGCATGTGTATATGTGTGTGTGCGTGTGTGTGGCAGTGCTGTGCGAATAAGATTGACAGACAGGCAGACTGGCATGGACAGCAGCAAATCAGACCCTCTGGTCCTTCAGTCAGAGAGAAGGAGCTGCTAAAATAAGCTGCTGGAGGCTCAATGCTGACGGGAAGAGGAGAGAGAAATTTATCAGCTCAGGGATCTGTGATGAATTTCAACAGTGCAAGATGAATGATGCTCATTGTACGTGTGTGTGTGTGTGTGTGTGTCTGACATTATCACTGCATGACATTCTAAATAGGCCTCATTAAGCTAATGTCATTAATTAGCCAGATGTGCTTCTTCAGATACAGCATGAGTCGTCGCCAGAGAAGGTCACAGATGAAGAAAACTTAATGATATTGTACATCTGAATTATTGCTTCATTCATATACTTTGGTGCACAAATATTATCTGAGCGCCTAGTTAATATCCTCTGCAGCCCCCTCCAGCAGATGAGCTGGGTGTCAGATTAAGTGAGGGAGATACTGGATGAAAGGTAGAGAGAACTGAAACCTTGAAAAACAATCCGGCTTTGCAAGTTCTGCTGTGGACGAATCTGCATATGCAGACAAGCCTGTTTAATAAGAGTGACTGACATTATATAAGGGAACCCATTTCATAAAGAAAAACCAAGAAACTAAAATGGGTAGCTTTTTAATTGACTCTTCTCAATGTTACATCTGTTCTCCATACAGGAGCTGTTTTCCTCTCATTCTCCCTCAACTGCTCTTAAGATAAACTGTGAAGGTCTTAATTAATTTCAATCATCTTTAATGACTTAAAGAGATTTTTCCTTCTCCCCCTCTACCTCTCTCCATCCATCTCTTCTCTCCCTGTGTCCTGTCTTTTGCTTTTCTCCATCAATCATTTCCACTCTACTTTCTTTGCCTCCATTTATCCACCTTTCCCCCCCACTGTCCTCCTTCTCTCCTTCCCTCCTTGCTCTCCCTTTGTCTCTTTGATTCCTCCCTCCATTCAGGGCGGTGGTTCACATCCAGGTGGATGACGTCAATGAGTTCTGCCCCGTATTTCGGGAGCCACTATACAAGGCATCAGTGACAGAGGGCAAGATCTACGACAGCATTCTGCAGGTATTTAGATGTTATATTTATTATGGAATTGTTTAATTAACTTTTGCATCATGTGTATATTTTAATGTTAGAATCAACATGACAACGAAATGCTTTAATGTTGCAGGTGGAAGCTTGGGACCAAGACTGCTCACCACAGTACAGCCAGATCTGCAACTATGAAATAGTCACTGCAGGGACGCCGTTTGCCATAGACCGCAATGGTAAGTGTGTGTGCGTGTGTGCACGTGTCTGAATGTGGCTCGGCTGAATGAGAGACTGGACTGTAGTTATAATTGCTGATGTGATTAGGAGTGATGTCTGAGAGCGAGAGAGGAACTGGGATAGCACAGCGAGGGGACAGTTTGCATGTCTGGAGGGTTTATTCATAGGAAATTTTCATGTAATCCCATTACACTGACGGGCCGTTATTTTGGTGACAGACACACAGAATTGTACAGTACGTCATCTGCACTCGACTGTGCTGTTTTCTGAAAAACCTATTCTATACTGTAATTGATATACTGAAAATTTAACTTCATAATTGACCATAACCTTACAAAAATAAATCTGTTTAATCTTCTAAACATCTAAATCTAAACATACAGACCTGAAAACTGCTCAGTGACACATATTTTGGGGTAACCACACTGAAAACACATTTAATGTGATTTAAGTTTACTCGTGTTTCATTTTACTTAAATTCTTATTAGTTTTAATCTGACATCAATTAAAATAGTACATATTTAGCCCTCATTCTCTTTGAATTTATCAATTTGTATAAAAACAAAACATAACAAAACCAGAGCAGCTGCTAAATGGACCTGTTTGTTGTGTGTCATGTGAAGGACAATTTCCTTTATAATTTCAGTTAAAACTCATTTGAGCCTTACTTGAGACAAAAACACTAATAGTCCAGTTGAACACAAACAGCATAGCTAATGTCCTGATGAAAGCAAAAAGCCATTCTTCGGCTACATTTGCATATGTTCGTTCTATGATCTCAGTCAGCTGAGCCTTGCACGAACATGTGCAAGTCTCTACTAAAGATAGACATGAGAGAGGCAGCTCAGACGACTGAACCTAGACATGAATCGCGGAGCAGACAACGAGAAGAAATAATACTATCGAGGATTATTTTAAAGCACATCCGCTTGTTTGTAAGTGGTGGAATTTTAAATATTCTGTTAATCCCCAAACTGCTTTAAAACTTATTTTTCTCTGTACTGTACATACGTTACCACACAGTACCAGTCGTCTTCTTTTCGTGGATTTACACCAAAGCGATCACTGCAAACATAGAAGTACAGAATGAAAAGTGAGGAGACAACTGTGGCTGATTCCACTTTTTATTGTAATAATTTTGTGATCCGCAAAGTTGCATTTTCATCGGCACGTAGTTCAAAAGTTACTTGACAAAGATCCACCTTACTTTGACAGCCTCTACTTTTATTTCTCCCTTGTTTTTTTGTTAGTTTGCGTCTTTACAGTCTTGGTTGACTGAGTTGACTTGATTGAGAGCTATTCTGAGCATATCTGCCTATATAGAATTTCAGCTCTGGGCTTTGTGCCGCCTTCTCCCTGAGCTTCCACATCCACACCGTGCTGATCTGAGTGCAACATAATCCAAAGTGAAGGGAGACTGGAGGGCTTTGTATGTATGTGTGTGCATGTGTGTGTTTGCATCTGTGTGTCTGTGTGTTTTTTTATGTGTGTGTTGAATCCAACAGATCAGGCAGAAGCACACACTGTTCTCTTTACTGTATCTCTTTCTCACTCTCTTTCAGGTCATGTGTATTATTTCATCTTGTTGCTTTTTGACTTTAACCTCCTGGTCTTTTGCTCACTGTATTTCACAGCAGCCTGGCTCCTTTGATTTGATCTCCTCCTGGGCACAATAACATCGCTTGATAGAAACTCAACGAGACAAAGCATTGTTTAGACTGATTTCATAGATCAATGTCATTTTGTCTATCGAGAAAGGTCTGAGATTTAGAGATACTGCAATGCTTTGCACCATGTGTGTCTGATTCCAGAGCTTAAGACAGTTTAGCTGTACAGTTGACTGAGAATAAATAAATTTAGTGCTTTTGTGCATAATAATTCCAAATCAACACCGATCTTCTCTCTTGTCAAAAAGGGCTCTTAATTTCAATCAGAAAAACATGCAGACTTAATATTTCAGATGCTTGGACCGTTTCAAATTTAGCCCTGTTATGACTCCTCTTTGCTTTCATTTGATCACGTATAGTATGTTGAAAGGCCCACATCCAACATAATAATAATTCAAATGCAGTCATATACAAGCAGGGTTGAGTGTATTGGTAATAATAAGATAATTTTGCTCTTTATACCCATGAATTGAAAGAGAGGTTCCTGCCTGTGCAGACACACCTGCAGTTCTGGATGCCAAGTGGGAGATTCACTCTCACATGTACTTTGCATATTTACCACAAGTAGGGTGATGTGAGCAGCTCATATTTTTGGAACAAAAGAGATGAGAGTGGGGGAGAGTTTTATAACTGTATTTGCAAATATATTTCTGTTTCACCTTTTTGTGATGAACGCAAATGTGTTCCCTATTGTAACTTACTGAACTTCTGTGTAAATTGTCAGTCAGATAAGTCAGCTTACCTGCTGTTGAAAAATCTAAAGGCAAATGGTTGATATCGAAAAACCTTAACTGGTACTGTTGTTCACACCTGTTGCGGATCAAATCATCGCTGTAGGAGAAGTTTGTATCAACTGTCCGACTCTGACCCGCTCACCTTTCTCCCTCTGACATTTCAAGCTCAGCTCTTTTCTTTTCTGCACTGCTGTGCTCTGAACTGATTTCCTCTGCGTTCACTGCACCTTCTCTCCTCTGGTCTCCCCTCGTTTCCTCTCCTCTCATGTCCTCTGGTCTTCCCTCGTTTCTTCTCCTCTCCTGTCCTCTTCAGCAGCAATCAGAGTGACAGCCTTTCATACAGCCGAGCAGATGCACACAACAAAAATAGCTTCAGTTGTCCTCAGGTCTGGAGACAGACTGTGATGGCAATAACGGAGGCTGTTGTTTGTCTTGAGTGTCTATATTAAAGTCTCATATATAAATAACATCTTTAATCAACAACTGGAAAGAATGTCTGTCCTGTTTTCTCTCCGCTTCAGCGTTCAAGATGTACAGCAGCCTCACTGCTGCATTGTTAATGTTCACTCTGTAAAGCATGCTGTAGGACTTCTGCACTGGTCCTCTTGGGGTGTAATCCCCAATGAGTCAATTTATCCCTGATATTTTTCTCAGGCATGGTGGATCTAGACATTTTTGCAGTTTTCTGCTATATGCAGTCACTGTAACTATATTTTCCAGAGCTGTAAACACTTAAAACCCACATATATCTGGCCAGACCTCAGGCTTTTAGCACAACACGAAAACCAAACTCAAAATAATCTTTTATATGAATTCATCTTCCATCAGCTTTTACCACCATAGAATACACAGTAGACACGCACAGCAAAGTAAGCAAGAACATACTGATGAGAGAGGAGGAAAATATTGCTCTATTAAAGTTACCACAGGATCAATTACTGCAAGCTTTTGTCTTAAAAAACAGCACGTAGTTGCAGCTTAATGTTAAAATGTGCTCGGGGAAGGTTGTGTCCAAGGCATCCAATTTATAAAGTGTCCAGTGATCAATGAAAGACACTACAGTCTCCCTCTCTTAGCCTTTCTGTCTGTATTTGTGCTGTGCTGTCTGCTTCTGACAAATATCCAACCTAAGCTCTGTGGCTACAGCTGAGTAGACCTCGGTCCACTCAGGGCCGCCCCCATGAAGCAGGATTAGTGGGTCACTGTACCTTATCCTAAACTTTGGGTTCAACTGGCCTCATAAAAACAAACTCACATGCCCACAATATTGTGCACTGTAAAACTAACCTGCTCTTGCAATTTCTTATTTTAAGTCAAAATCCACAAGGATCCAAATTCCATATTTATCTGTCCATAAACACAGCAAAATATAAGGTTATTGTTGGACAACTAGTTAACTAAAACAACCTGCATTTACCAGGTTGTAAATAAAGTTGCACATTTAAAACCACTGAGCATTCTTCAAACAGTTTCTTTATGCATTCATGTTTTTCCCATAATCCTCTTGGCCTCTGCTGCAGACAAACAAGTGTGTAAACACAAATAATCATTAACAATTCACTCAAACACAGAGCTGGAAAATACAAGAGTTAATAGAAGTGACCAAGGTGAAATTGCCCAACAATACTTAACACCATAAAGGCACATTGTGCAGAAAGGTACATAGATTGATGTCAGAGTTAATACATTACAGTAAACAACTCTGAGATTCAACGCTATTAAACAACCATTAAAGACTCTTGAACTTAAGTAACCTCAGTATATAAGCAGTGGCTGTACCCGAGGCACGTTTGTGAACATCCACAGGGCTGTAACATCTCCTCTATCTCACGCTGTTCTTACACTGTTACCCTGGTGACAGGTGGAGATAATCCATCATTGCAATTTTACATTGACTGTTTACAAAGAGGCTTAGGTATTCAAATGCAATACAAGGTTACTGGACCTTGAGTTTTCAGTAAAAGGCTTCAATAAGTACAGAGAGTTATTTTTGTTTCCAAGGTGCCATTTCTTTATTGCAAAGTCAGTTCTGATTAGAGCTCAGTGGAAAGTCTTTCTCGCTTTATTATTGTGAAATAAGCGTAACGGTTTATGTTTCTCTATCAGTGAATAATCTGAATTACATTTCCTCTTTGTTTTGCTTTCCTTAAGGTAACATCAGAAACACAGAGCGGCTGAGCTATGACAAGCAGCAGAGCTACAAGATTATGGTGACGGCCTTTGACTGTGGTCAGAAGAGAGCAAAGGAGGATGTGGCTGTGCATATTGATGTCAAGCCTGTCTGCAAACCTGGATGGCAAGGTCAGAGACAAAGAAACAACTACTGAATTACTCTCAAAATGCCTTCATTTACTTTGCATCAATTGACAGCAATGTGCTTTATTACTACGCTGATATAAAGGGCGCTGACATGTTGTTTAAACACACTTAAATTTAAAGCAATACCATCAAAATTGCAGCAGATGGTTCAGTGCAATTTTTGAGCATATCCTTTCACTCGAGGGAATTCTATCTCATTTTAGAGAGAACGTCTCTCGAGGAAATCAGAAGACCTGACAAAAACCTCCAGAGGGGAAGTTGACTGGAGTGTTTTTTTTTGTTTTTTTTTTCATTTTCTCCTTTAACATGTTAGCAGCTTGGCATTCGAGCCAGCTTGTCTCCCCTGCTGCTTCACCTGTCAGCACTGACAGCATCTCAGGAGTCAAGCTCACACAGGAATGAAACAGGAAGAAAGATAAGAGGGGAGAGGGGAAAAGGAGGAAGAAAGAGATAAAGAAAGAGACAGACTGAGCAGGCAACTCAAGGGAGGAAAGAGAGAAACAAAGTTATAGAGAAAAAAATCAGAGGTCTGGGTGGAGGTAGATGAGCTGACCAGGATATATGTTACTGTGCACTGTGTTGCCCCTAATCTACTGCAAAGCTGTGCTTTTGTTACCTAAAAGCACATGTTTCTTTGACACCAGAGTAAGTAGTGTTGTCTTTAAATCCAGATCCCAGCAACAGTCTCATTTATTTCTATCGCATTCTTATAAAGCCTCAAGAAACTGCAACAAGGATCACACAAAAGAAGCATTTCTTCTTTATTCATGAACCAAACTGTTTTTGTCTTCCTCCAATTTCTATATACAGTGAAAACTTTGTGGAAACAAACAGAACAAAGTAATTTTGGAGTATTTAAGCCTTAATTACACACCGTGGAGAGATGAGAATGTCTTTGCTACGTCATCTTTATACATTACATTTTGCATTATACATGTGATGATCGTCAGTCAGTCGGTAGAAATACAAATTTCTAGATGTATAATTGTAATCTCGCTTCAAGTCTTGTAACAAAATGGGAAAAAGAGATACAGTGTGCAGATAAAAAGCAACATAAATTTGTTTGTGATAATGTCAATGCTACACCTGCAATTATTTCACCTCCTCATCAGCCATTATTTTCAATAGTATGCATGTAACTGAGGTTTAGAGTAGATCAAGTTATTCATGGAAAATTGGTGCAGCGTAAATGTATCTGATGGATGTTTTTCACCGAACTTAAAAATGTTTAACTCATCTGCTGCAAATGGACAGTCCACATGTAATTGCATCATAGCATTTTGTGCTATGATAAATGAGGATGATTAAGTAGGAAAACAATCAAATGTGGCGAAGTCTAATGTTGCATTCAAGATCTATTTAGATAATGTGAGCACATACTGAAAATAACGTGACTGCCAGTTGTTTAGTGCGTAGCAACACTCACAGAGGGAAATATCAGTGGGTAGCAGAAATGTGTGGAGCTGTAAAGACACACAGCAGTGCAGTATTGAGTAAGTGGTCTGAAATGGCATGTTGCTTTATGTAATTGTCATCTTCAAATAAAGGTTTTAGCATAGTAGGCTTAAAGAAAGACGCAAATGTAAGAATAGATGGAACATGTGCTATTTTTGCTCCAAAACATACTGATTTACAAAACATAAAACCACTGACAATGAAACACAGGCTGGATGGATCTTTTGCTCGTAGCAATGAAAAAAAAAGAGATCTACTCGGGCGCACAGCGTTATCGTCTCGCTGCATTTGAATCACAAAGAAACACTTGTGCTCATACCCTGGTAACATCCTCATCAATGTTGCATGATCCTTTGCGATTTGGCTCATAAAAGAGGCCGTACTGCATAATCCTGTTGTGAAACCATTAACACATAGTAGCTTAAATCCACGGATAAAACATAATGCAATGATGCATCCAAACATCAAGTCATTTGTACACCTAACCTTATTTATCGTCTTTGTGTAAAGGTCAGTGGTGCTTCTGCAGCTCTTTTCTGAAGAAGGGCCCCTGGCATAAATATAGGCTAAACACATTGTGCTCCACCTCACATCTCACTCCCCCTCACTCCTACCTGATCACACTCCATATCTCTTTCTATGAATGTTTGTCTCAGGATACTTGATACTCTATTCTGTAGGTTTTTGCCAGGTGTCCACCTGCACATGCACACGCACACGCGCACACACACACACACACACACACACACACACACACACACACACACACACACACACACACACACACACAC
>JBAJHX010000062.1:14982831-14999203 GCA_037176925.1 Amniataba percoides
ATCTATCTATCTATCTATCTATCTATCTATCTATCTATCTATCTATCTATCTATCTATCTATCTATCTATTTATCTAAGCTGTTTCCTATTACATTATTTTGACGTATTCATAGTTGCTATAGACTGATACATGAAGCACTATAAAGACTAAGATACAGTAAAGTCCTGTGTGATCTGCATTATGGAGACTCAACTTGCTACACTGTGTCACGGCCTAGAGGTCATAGCTGACCCGGCAGTAGTTTGTGTTAATTGGACTGGACCTTTGTAATCTGTTGGACGCTCTTGATGAAAAATTGCAGCACAGAGCTGGCTGGTTCTACAGGAAAATCCAGTGCTGTGTATGAAAAAGATGTACTCTTAAGAAGATGTCAGGGCTTGAATGAATTTGTGATGGAGCTGACCCCACACACTGCAGTGATGTGATGCCCTGCACACAAAGGCTTGCACTAGAGGCTACATTTATTTTGCATGAAAGACTGTTTTTCTCTCATCCTCTGTGGCAGTTGCAGGACACTTCAGGTCAAGCATGCATTAGAGCTGTCAAACTTGTACATCAAATTCAAGGCATGAACCACACAGGGAGCGCTGAAATATCATCAGTTGTGCCAGGTGCTGCAAATGTGTTGTATATTATTTGCCACCCATTCTTGGTCTGATTTTAGTTTTTATTCATGTCACACAGTTGTTGCCGCCTGATCCCACAAACATTTTTAGTTATTGTGTGGTCATACAATGTTTGTTTGTTTATTTTCAGGTATATAACTTCTTCACTTTGGTCATATGTACTCAGCAGTTTAACATTCCCACCTGGAAACTGATTGAATTATGTTTATTTTATGTCAGAATTAGAGTGAGAGTTGTTTCACCATCTGCTGTTCTTACCTTTGTTGTAGACTTGGGGAAAAATAAATTCTTCATATCTTGTTATCCACTGGGTCTTGTAAACTCTGTGAAACACATTCACAGATGTTATTTTCAGCTGTGTGCGTTTCCCTGGGAAACATACATAATACACATTGTTGTCTTTTTCCCGGTAAAGGCTTAAAAGCAGGTTTGAACTCAGAAGCACAACTGTGAGACCAGGCCAGTAAAATAAAAAGTTCAAATTTACTAAAGGTCAAAAATGGGCAAGAGCCAAAACCAGGTGAGCGCGAGAGATGAGACAAAGGTATCCAATGAGGGTCGAGCTGGAGAGTAAGTGTATAAAAGGCAGGCAGGCAGGCAGAAAATGACTAGGCGACTAAAGCAGAAGCACAATAGACGATCTGGGGGAAAATGACTGGAAGTGAAAGTGTCACTGAGGTGGGAAGTGGAACAGGTGTGCAGATGGGTGGGCGAGGTCAGATGACTGAGAATGGCGAGAAAACTGTAGGGCAGGAGGGAGTGGCAGGACTGACAAGACAGGTGAGTAGTAGTAGTTAGTACATAGCAGGAGGAATCCTGTTAAAAGTGATGTCTTACCTGTGACCAGATTTGAAGTGAGTTCATCTTACAACTTTGTTTTTGATGTAATCTGCAAAACCATGTCAGTTGGAGCCACATGGTCATCAAAGAACAAATGTAAAATTGGCAGCTCAGTAATACATCCAGAAATTTGGTTTTCATTTGTAGTCAATGAGGATTATATGTCAAGGCGAAAGAAGAGATAATAATGTTTCATTTATTGTGTTTAATGATTTTGGGGTGCAGTTTGCTTTGGAACAGGTAAATGAACATGACAATGACATTCATTTGTATGGAATTAATACAGCCTGCATCTGACACATGTAATGACATACAGCAGTTTAGACTGCACTTTACCTGGAGATAAATGTAAGACAGAGAATAAGAAATGCATTAGTCACATGAATGCTCAGGTAAATAAATTGGTTAGTAATGAAAGGAAATGAAGCAAAGGGGTGTTTATGGGCTTCTTCATTAATCTGAAATAATTCACAACTAAAATTATTAACATTTTTTTAGTTCTTTCAACCATATTAAAATGTGGAATATGTGAGATAAAGATGTAGAAGGGTCCAATACATATAAAAGTAAATAATCTGCGTATAGCAATATGCATTTTTCTTGTCCTCCTCTCACAATGCTTCTTATCTGTGCTCTGTACCGAACGACTGAGACTCAATTGAAAATGAAAGATGTGACAGTGGACAACCCACTTGTCCCTTTACTAATCTGAAACTGCTTAGAGTACGTTTAGTTGTAGGTAGAATAGGTATTTTTAGATCCACCTTATCCAAGATATGAATGTATTGCTAAACCCAAATCAGAAGAATCAAGAAGATAAATTTCCACTCCACCCCAACGAAGGTTTTTTACATGTCAATAAAGATCATTAGCTCTGAAAATGTAGAATCTGAAGGGTAATAGATGACATTAAACAAGTACCTCAGCCTTAGAAAAGGAAATCTACTTTTCACTTGACGATGTAATATAAACCAGCACAGTTTCTCGGTGATAGGCATGGGCAATAAAGAGATCTGGACATCGCTCAGTCTTTGTGGAAGTAGTCCTGTCTCAGTCAATTCATCATACATACTTAAAAGAAGGATTGCTACTTTTACTGATTTTTTTTCGTTACCAGGGCTTTTCCACTCTGCATACCTATGATTGTTATGGAGATCTCCTCTTATGCGATTGAGCTGTCCGAGATTTCCACTTTATAAATGTTGACCTTTGTTGTTGAAACATTTGTTAAAAACTCAAGGAGATCTTCAGAGTTAAAACTATCTTGAAATGAATAAAGTGGTTTTTGAACTGTCTGAAACACATAATCTATTTATTAATGGTCACAAGTGAATCCATTACTGACTGTCTTTAACCTTCTCATCTCTCACTTATCCTGCTGGTGGTCCTCTCCTCTTCTCTTCTCTCTCATTAGGTGGTGAGATTGCGACCCCGAGGTTCACCCAGTATTTCCATGGCAGCCTGTCAGGTCTGACAATCCGACCAGGCCGCATTGAAACCCAGAAGGTTATCTCCTGTTTGCAGGCCTGCAAAGAAGGCCTTGATATTAACTCCCTAGAAAGCCTCGCTAAGGACATCAAGGTGGGTGGAAAAAATGGAGGCGGTGTTTCCAATACACAACACACACATACACATGCACACAGGCTCCACACATTCAGCCTTTGACTGGTAGTAAAGTAAGTGCCAACCTCCTCAGTGATACTACAGAGGATAGAAAACACCGTCCTGTTCAGGCAGCACAAACAAATGCTATTCCCTAACACACATCTTTCATAATAAAGATAGCCCAGTAAAACTGTTCAATATTCTTGATCACAAATATTGTTTGTGTCCAGTTCCATTTTAACCCGGCCCAGTCTGTGCTGGTGGTGGAAGGAGAGGATGTGGACAGCATCAACACGGCCATGACCAAGGTGTCCTACATTAACTCTCGCCAGTTCCCTACGCCAGGCCTCCGCAGGCTGCATATCACTACCACAGTACAGTAAGTGGATCAGGACTTTTCTCTCTCTCTCTCACTGTGTTCACCTCCTCAGAAGGTTTTAGTTTCTTTCTCAGCAGCCACTCCAGTGAGAAGCAACCAAAGGATATAGTTTGTATTCAGTCTCTAAACATCATTGTGAAGTGCAGATCTGCTGCATATTTAGGTTATATTACACACATATACAGGTTGCCTTGACTAAAGTGTTTTTTTTGTCTGAGAACGATTTTACTACGCAGTGGAGGTTTACAGATGCACTTGTGTATTAAGAAGCCTGCATCAGCACAAGACTTAAAACATTACCAATACACATTTCATACACATTAACCCTACCCAAAAATTTCCTTTGGGAGACATGGGAACCTGCTGGATGTGGATCATGATGCATGTTGCTTGGTTTCTTCCTCTTTTTGTATTCGTTAAAGCAGCAGAACACTGCTGTAAATGTATTGTTACTAGTTGTTCTGCATATTGAGATTTTACCTCCTTATGCCACACATATTGGAGGTAATCAGGAAAGAAGAACAACTTGCAGATATTCCATCTGAGAGAGCAATCGCTGTTGAATAAGGTGTCAGGTCTATAACTATCCCTAGAACACTATGTGAAATGATACATAAATAGATAAAACAGGCCAGCTCAAATCAAGTAGATGGTCACAAAAGCTACAAACAGCCAGAGGTGTGGTGGTTAAATCATTAAAGGAAGACTGTGTCAGATGTGTTGTGCCTGTCTTTGTCTTTAAGCCACAAACCTCCATGCGAGATGGCAAAGGATAGATCATTAGTGTGAAAACTATTAAACCCCCAAACAGACCAGCTGGCCATTAAAGACATTAAGCCTTCTGGTGAATGGAAGGACCATCTTGCTAGTGTCTACTTTTACTTGTTTTTAGTTTCTTTCTTTTTTTAATTCTTCCATTTTCTGTCTGTTTTTCCCCGTGTGTCCTTCTGTGCCCCCGTCTAGATGTGATTTGATTTGAATTGGCTTTGTCCACTTTTCTCAATAGCTGCAGCGCCCAGCGATGGTGACGCCACTCGATCTGTTTGTTCAACATTTGTCCAAAACAAAAAATCTTGAAAAGACATTGTTATGCAATCAAATTACCACCCCTGTTTTGGTGCACAACAACAATAGCTTTAAAATGGCTGGATTTCCTTAGTTTTTGCTATAAATATTCAAAGAATTAATGCTAATCTTTTTGTTGATCCTCAGACATTTAATGCCATCAGTGGCCAAAACATCCATTTACATACAGGAAATATGAAAATATAATGAATAGGGAAAAGACTGACAGACCCATTAGTTTTCATTTTCCTCCCATTCCATAATCAGATACACATGATATAACTGTGTAAACTTATATTGTAAACCGTAACTTTTTCATAAAATAATGCCATAACATAATGAATGTTCTCCTGTATCATGTTACATGATACAATGGCTTTGACTGAAATAACTACAGCAGCTCTAAGTAAATTCCTGTTGTAACATCTTTGTGTGACAGTGTGTGTCTGTGTGTGTGTGTGTGTGTGTTTATGTGTTTGTGTGTGTTTGTGTTGCTTGCTTCTCCGCACTCATTTGAAGTATTCCTCTGTCCTCAAGTGATTCGTGTTCCTGCATGTGTGGGTTTATGTGTGTTTAGCTGAATGCTGCACGTGTGTCTGGGTGTGTGCTCGCTCATGTGTCTCAAGCGTACGATTCGTGTGTCTGTTCCCATCTCCACAACCACCCAGCGCCTGTTCATTTGCTGAGCAGCAAATGCAGGCAGGTCAAATCAGCTTAGACATGTGCTGGTCGATAAAGTGAGGCGAGCTCGAGGAGCAGCAATAGAGGCTGTCTAACTCTGAACAACACTTCACAGCTCCCCTCCGGATGAAGACGGATAGATCCGTCTTTGCACTCAGATGATATGTTGAATCTACAGTCCATCACAAAACGATGATATGAAATTGTTGATTTTTTTTTTTAATTCGTCTTCTAATTTCTCAAGGTATGGGCTGATTCTCAGACTAGTAGAAAGGGTCCTCCAGTGATTATTGCCACTTCAGTATTCACAGGATCAATGGGTTTTATCACTCAAACAAGCCAGTAGTAGGCTAACACCATCCTCTTTGCACTATGCTTATTTTCAAATGGACTATTTTTCCTATTGGAGATCCCTGGGTGAAAGAAGAGGTCAGAGCTAATTGCTCTCACCTCAAACTTTCAAGTGATGCTTCACTTTATTGCAACATTTTAGTTTTTGTGCAACTTTTTTTGCTGTCTGAGATTGTTATTACTGGTCCCTTGTAGGGATGCTTCAGTTTAAATTGGACTTTTCTGACTCTTATATAGTAATTACGTGGAAAAAAAAAGAGAAGTGAAGAAGTAGAGCGAACTATTGAAGTGCAGAAACACTTACTGCTAGACACAATTTTCAGATGGCAGAGGATAAGATATTGAAACAACTCAAGACAATAAAAGAAACTGCCAAGAACATAACAGAAACTATAAGACCCAAAAATTTCCAGTTGTTGGGGCTCATTTCCTGATGGCATGGAAGAAAAGTTGACACATGTTTTTGGAGGACTTTCAAACTTGCTGTCTGTCTGTCTGTTCATGTTTGTACAACAGCATTTCCATATCTATTAAAAAGATATAAGACATTTTTTTATTATCATTTGTAGAAATAAAATTCCACAAATACATAGAAAAGAAGCCAGAATGGCACCAATGCAGTTAACTCGAGACAAATCAGCCGTGACTCAGTATCACTTGTGCTGTCCCATCCTGTAACCTCACCGTGCTCTCCTCCTCTTTGTGTGTCAGGTGTTTCGGGGAGGACACGTGTCTTTCTATCCCGGACATCAAGGCCGTAGTCATGGTCCTGCCACCCAGTGAACCAAGAATCACCATTACAGGATCTAATCGACTCGTCAGGCCTGCCAGTGACCTGCGGGGCCCGCTGGGTGTGGCACCCTTCAAAGAGCTTCACATCACCAGCACAGTAATGAAGGGAGACAGCTTCGGTGGATGTGAGTGGAGAGGCTGCCCGTGTCCTTAGGATGTCATGTCAGACTTGTAGTAATGTTTTCGATAATGCTGTGGAAAATGTCTATTTTTAAATTGTTGTTTAGGCAAGAGTTATCTCAGGAATCTAGTTTGCCTTCACATGCTTAGGATATTTTGCATTGCATCATTTTGAATAAGTAATATTTCTGGCTTATGGTGTCTGTGTACAGCCCGCAGACCAGGTGTGATGGAGGTGATGCATAACTTGGACTACTGCGATGTGCTGGTAATTGGGGAAGAGCTGAACTCTGAGAGAGAGAGCCTGGAGATTCATCACAGCGCCCTGTTAGGAAAACACCTGGATGCAACCAACTCCACCTCTGGAATATCGATATACGGTAGGCGCTGCTAACGCTCCAACAGGAGAGGTCATACGTGGGAAGGCATCATGAAAAGCAGCATGTTTCCATTTGAAATATCTAAAAAAATTGCTTGCCCTTTATGCAGCAACAAGATGAATATTCAGTCTCTATACAGTAAGACAGCTGCAAAGGTCCCTGAAATAGACTCCTGTCACAACACATTTAGAGTTACGAAGTGACACATAGCACTCCATGACTTTATTTTAGAGTTTAGCATTACATTTGTTTGCTCTGTGTTACAAGGCGTGGACTCCATGGCCCACTATGAGCAGGCGCTGAGACAGGTGCGCTACAGGAACTGGCAACCTGCCACTTTGACAGAGAGAAAGTTCAGACTCACCTGCTCTGAACTTAACGGGCGTTACACCAGCAATGAGTTTAACTTGGAGGTCAGTTTAATGGCTTTTAATCACCACATTTCAGCTCTTCCTCACCCTCTACTTTTTATCTAATCCTTGTCATTCATCTTTTTCTTGTTCCTCTTCTCTCTGTCCCGCCTCTGTAGGTAAGCGTTCTTCACCACTCAGCGCCTGTGGAGCATGTCAATCATATGGCTGCCCAACCTCAGTACATGAGACCCGTCCATCACCCTCTCATGATCCACACTCTCAACTCACACATGTCAGGTAAGTATTGTGTGGTGAAAATGTGGTGCTGTAAAGGTGAAGGAGAATTATGTTTGGACTGCTTGATCATGAAGGTGACAGTGTTTCTGTGCAGATGAGCTGTCTATTAAGGAAATACGTTAGACCCACTCTGTTGTTCTCACTGTAAAGTAGTTGAATCACAGACCCACTTTCACACTGCAATACAGGATTATAAAAAACATCTAGATTCATGTGCCTTTGTTTTCTGTTTCAAATGAGCAGTTCAGGCAAGTTGATTAAACTGAAGATGATTCTCTTGTAAAGCATTGTTTAATAGACTTGCTGCAATGCCCAGACTTAAGCAATCACACTGAAGTAAAATGTATTCAAAGCTGAACAGAATGATGATAAAAAACAACAAAAATAAGACAAGGGTTTTAAACAGAGGAACTTTTGTTTAAGGCTCAGATTTTAGATAAAAGATCACACACTTTAAATTAAACTGGATATCATCAGGTGCCACTGTCATTGTTTTGTAAAAATATTAAACTCAAGAGAAGTTGCATAGCAACATTCAGAGAAATAAATTAAAAAAAATAAACAATTAAAATAAAAGAAACCTAGGAGACAAAAAGGTAGACAGGTCAGCACTAAATATGACGAAAGTTATAATGTAATAATCTAATTACTATAATCTGTTATTTCTCATCTAGGAGCAGCTCCTCCAGCAGCCACAGTAGTTATTGTGGTTTGTATCGCCGCCCTGGTGGTGATTGTGGTGATCGGCGTGTACAGGATCCACGCCACACACCAGGAGGGGTCCAGAGAGGATGAGGATGGGGTGAAAGACCCTGAGGAGGACTGGGACAACTCCGCACTCACCATCACTGTCAACCCCATGGAGGTTGGAAGACATTTTCCTTTCACTGTGTCAGTGTTTTACTATTCCAGTATGCCTAAAGAACATATGAATGGGCCATACAGAAAATAGAAAATTAGAAGATGTATCTTGCAAATAGTTTAATTGCATTTGTTGCCTCGGTAAACTGGATTTGGGATCTGAGGTGACCTTTGACTGAATCACCTTTTGTTTTCCAGAACATCAGAGGAGCTCAGGCACTTGGTGAAGAGGCAAAAGAAGAAGGCGAACGTGTGCAGGAGGAGGAGGAGGACGATGAGGAACAGGTGGGAGGAATGATGAGCGCTGAGTCAGACAACAGCGATGAAGATGAAGAGGAGGAGGAAGGGGACGAGAGAGAAGAGGTGAAAGAGAGAAAGCAGAAGGGGAAACTACTGTGGGACAGTTCCTCCATAGCATACTGACCGCACACACCCAAACACACACACACACACACACACACACACACACACACACACGAACACACACACAAATATACAGCTGCACACACAAACGCTTCATATGTTCAGCTCACTTTCTGTCAACTACACACACACACACACACACACACACACACACCATGCAGACACTGCTTCATGCTCGCTACAGGTACACACGCACACACAGAAACAAAATCACGGATAAAAATTATTTGCTGGAAAAAAAAAACACTTCTTCCCATGTTGTCATTTTTAATTAAACATCTCCCTCTGCTGGACAAAGTCAGAACTACAAAATCTGCTGCAGTCCCACAGTGCTGAAAAACATCATCCCTACGTACATATATTATTACTCAAAGTTACTGGATCAGAATATGATATGGATATCAATCAAGCACAGTCTTCTCATATATGTACAGAATTAGCTGATAAAACTGAATCCAAACTCTGCAACAAACACGAGTCAGATCTTAAATATAGTGACATGCACCATTTTGAACACTAACACAAAAATAATGTGGGCTTTGATCCCAACATTTAATATTTGCAAGTACACGTGTCCTCAGATTGTTTTTGTGTTGTTTATGTTTTAAATAGTCTGCGAGACGGTGGGTTAATATCAGATTTAGCAGCGAGATGTGTCCACATACATGCTCATTATGTATGCATAAAGCTTTTTAATATAAATCCTTTGGCCTATGTAGGTATATCATAGCTGTTCTGTCACTGAGCGTATAACCTCTGTTTCCATCTTTAACTGAAGCCAGACACTTCTCTGTCCTTAAAGTCTGCTGTGTGCTGAGTTTCTCGACATGCATCCCAGTGCTGTGGTTCTCGTACCTGGACACTAAAGAGAAACAAGATCCTACGTATGTTATCTCCTATCATAAACATTCCTGATTTATATACGAAGCAGAGGGATTAACTGTTTAATATCTTTCACCTTTGGTTTCTCAAAAGTATTTTACGACTAAAGGTATCACTGCTCCAGCTTACGAGCTAATGGGGAAAAAAGGTGACTTGTTAAAATACTCTTAGAAACCAAAGAGCTGTTTGCCTCTGTCTGTGTACCAGATCGATCCGTACTGTGGCCTATTGTAGCCTTCCCTGTGTGGGGTTAGATCAGTTATCTTTCTTTTTTCAGCAGATAAAACGAAACAGATGTTGCTGTGCGTTACTGATATCCCATCTTTCCTTTGTTTTTAATTCCACGGTAAATGGAGCCCTCTATGCAATTATGGGCCCAGTAAAAAAAAAGAGCAGAGCGACAGGGCAACTCCGACCATTTAGCATCCCTGCACGACCTATGAGAGAGAGATTTGAAGAATATATGGAGATATTCTGACTGTAGTGCCTAGTACAGGTACACTAAAGACCACAGATGATGGAGCGCCTGTGTCAGACCGCTCAGCTCGGTTCACTCCAGCAGAAAATGTGGAGACAATATTGAGCAAAAAGTGTACCAATACAGGAAACTTTAACCGGCACAAAATCTCCACACAGCACAGACCTTTGTCTGTGGTTTGTTTTAATGTGGCAGTGCTCAGTCAGGCTCTCTCAAAATAAACTCCAAACTCTTTCCCTTCTGATTACTCGCTCCACATCGTTGTTAGCTTTTTTTTGTCACTCGGTGCCGCTGATTAGCAGGTGACACTCATTGTTACCACGGAAACATGGCTCTTAGTCCTGAGTTAGATTGAAGGGGCGGGGAGGGGGGTCAACTTTAAAGGGTACATTAAGTTGGACTTGTTAAACGTATCATGCGTCTAAACTAATCTGAGAGCAAAATGTCTGAAAAGTCTGAAAAAAAAGTGTAAGAAAACTGTTTCAACTGATTCGGAGTCTTTGTAAGCTGAACGTGACGTGTAAAATTGGTGAAGTGCCCTCTTGAAGTCAGGTGAACACCCACTGAGGTAAATGCTGGGGGAAAGAAGCATGTTCATTTTTAGCTGGACTCGCCACCGGTGCACAACTTCAGCAGGACCACAGGCAGAAGTGGAGACTTCACCGATTTGAATTCAATCTTGTAACGTCGTTACTGCAGATGAAGTGAAGTCGCTCAGACAAAACGTGACTACACGAGTGTGTCCACATTCACATGAACTAAAAGTAACTCCTCTCATATTCTTCCCATCTCTGCTCAGAGAAATTACCTCTCACCTGTTCATTCAGACAGTATCGGCGACTATTTCTCCCTCTGAGCTCTTTTACTGATACGTCTCCGTTTCACCTCCCCCTCCCTCTGTTGGCCTTTAAGCACCTGTGATCGTGATGTCATCTTTGTGAAACAACTGCCTTGTTTCCCCTCGTCCCCCCTTTGTCATATTGTGCTTCAGAAAGATTAAAGAGAAAAAAAAGATTCTTTTACATATAAAACAAACCCTGTAAAAATGTTCAAGACAGTTATTTTATATATCTGTTTCTTTTTCTTTTTGTAAACAAAATGGTTGGGATTTCTCTCTCTTTAGTGGTCATCCCACTGCTTTCTGTATATTGACCAATAAAGACTTGTTTTAGACTCTACACAGCTCCCAGTCTTGTTTGTGCATTAGACATCTGACGTGTGTGCGTGTCTGTGTGTGTGTGTGTGTGTGTGTGTGTGTGTGTGTGTGTTGGCCAACTGATAGACTTACATAATTAATAAGCTGTCATTTTAGATGTGGGAAAGCTGCCTGAATCCCTCACATGTTGCAGCGGGCTGACTGGGCGTTTCATTTGTTTACATAATGAGCTTACATAGACAGACGGAGGAAAGATTCATATGACATTACTGAATTTGTTTACTGTTTGTATTTTTTGGGCCCAAAATAGACCCGATGTGCGACGATGTGCTGCAGTCTATAAAGAGACCAACAACACCTGTTTTAGCATAAAGAAAGGAAGACGTGTGTGTTTCAGTGTGTAGATTTTGAGCTCAGCCGATCTCTGCAGAGAAACACCGTCATGTCTGAGGCGTTGTGCCACTGGCAGTGTCCAGATGGCAACTTGAGGCAGTGCTGCATAATAACATTTGGCCTCAATTCATAACCTTTGTTAGCGCTACAGAAACAATCTGCAGCACAGTGTGTGTGTGTGTGTGTGCACCTATGAAATGAGCACCTGAAGGTTGGAACTCCCCAAATGGTCCAAAAATAAGCCAGCATTTATAAGATGATGAAAGATTATAAGAAAGACAAATATACCTGTGCATCACACTTTTGTTTGACTTTCCTCTAATTTATGACAATAAGATTCCCAGTTATTGAGGCTTTGTCCTTTTGTAACAACTTAAATACACAATAAAAACAAAATCCACATGAAACCAAAGTGTAAAAACAACAATGAGCCAGCTAACATTTTTTCCTCTTTGTACACGTCACCATCTGCTGGCTGTGGCTTCATCTTTAGCGTGTGAGTGTTTTCAATAAAGAGAGCAAATTAGCACGCTTCCCAAATAGTGTCACAAACCAAAACATTACACAACATGCATCTATTCCCATGGATTAACATGTAGTGAGTCATTTTAGCTGGGAAAAAAATAAGAAAAGGTTAAAGGGTGAACTTCGTTTGTTTTGTCAGTAAATGTGAATCAGACATTCACGCAGCAATATTTATGTGTCCACTGATAAATTTCTTCATGGTTAAGTTCCAGCCAAAGGTTTAGAGATTACATTATCTGTTTTGATTTTAGGGCTGGAGTGATAAACACAGAGCACAAAGCCCATGATGAAGATGACAAAAACACATCGAAGACCGGCTGAAAGATAAAACTCACATTGCTGACAGAGAAAAAAAATGAACCATACACACTGACACATTTAATGATGTAACATTTTGCAACAGTGTGGTGGACGGGCCCGTAAAGAAAACAATTAATAATCCACTGTGGGTGTCCTGATGGTTCAGTGGGGTGATGTGGCTGCTGTGAGGTAAACAACAGAGGTCTGACACGAATAAACGCTGCAGCATGAAGACATTATAACGGTTGACAAGAGAGGAATATCTGCTTTAACAGGAGTAAATGAGGCAAGAAATTGTTTGTTGAAAATAGTTTAATGGCTTTGGTGTGAATTCATTGTACTTTAATATTCTCAGGGATATGTATGTTTTCTTAGTTTTTAATTCAGTTTAATATGAAATGATGTCAGTTGAATCTGAATCACATGCAGATGTACAGCAGAGTGTCACTGCCCCCTGCTGGTGAGCAGGTTACACCAGCTTTGACCTAACCCGTCTTTAATCAACAGTCATCAAACCAGTATGAGTCAGGCAGATTTTATATTTCACCGCCTGCCCCCCCTTCAGGTCTCCCTCCAAAACGCACTGTGTTCATTATTAACCATATTCAGCTACTTCATGTCTCATTTAAATGTTTGAATATGCCTAACAGGAAAAGAGATGCCCAATTCGTTTCCCTTTTTTACCCCGTTTTTTACTTGTCATGGCTTTTGATTTATTAATTACTGGCAGAATATAAAAAGAATTTCAACAAATATAAGAAAGAAATATTTCTTAAATACATTTCCAACTCTAACTTCAAGACTACATTAAAGAATCTTCTTCTGTCCGTCATTCAACCATCTCTAAATGAACAAATGAATAGTAGTGGACACAAATAATAAAGTTGTGTCCACTATTTGTCTGTGACGTCATATCAGTCACATCAACTTAAAAAAAACTACATTTAAACATTTAATCAAATATGAAAGAAGTGAGTTGACCTCATTCAATTATATTAACTGAGACTCACAGGCTTTTTGTGACATTACAGGCCACATCATCTGATACTGAACTTTATTGAGTCTGTTAACATGTCATTTGAGTGCTCCTCAAACTGTAAATGGAAAGTCTGTCTGTCCTTCGACTGTATTGTAATGTCTCTCTTTCATTCAGATTTAACACGTGCCGGGTGTATTGCTGAGGATTGTCGGGCAAACATCACATTAAGAATATTAAAGTTAAAGAAAAGAAGCGAAAAGGCCTCCTGCCGTTTAAACCTCAGCATCTTAAATCAATCCCACTAAGCTTTTAATTGACTTTGAGCTCATCAATTAAATGTCCAGAGCCTGTGTAAATGAAGAGTTGCGGCTCTGCTCACAACAGTGCTGACTGTTCATTTCTACATGCTGCAGATCCCAGAGGATGAAGAAATACAATCGGCTAATTAGTAGCTTAATGTGCCTTTTTAACTGATGAGCACCACATGTTCAATAACCCTCTAATGGAGCCGGAGAAAGAAAACTATACAGGGACTCAGACGGGCAGGAAGGCGATTCATTGCTGTTGAGTTTGTTCAGCTTTTTACTTTTCATTAATCTCCAAAGTAGAGTGGTGTGGGGTTTTTTCGGTTTTTATTTACTTTCTTTTTTCTATTTTAATCTTTTGATTGGATGTTTTCTTCCTGTTTTCTTTGTTGTTTTTGTCTCCATCTTTCTTTTCTGTTCAGCTCTGAGCATTTTCTTTAACTGTGATTCAACATCTGTAACCTATGAAGTTAAATCAGTTCAACCAAAGCTTAACTAACTTTTAATTACACTAATAAAGACACATGTCTCATTAATAACACAATAAAAGGCAGTGGTTTAGGTTTTGTCGATGACACAGGAGAATACATCAAACAGCAGCCACAAAATGGAGGCGCACTGAAAATGTTGGAGGAGATGCTCAGCGCTCTTGTAAAATTTCAGTAACAAGATAACCGGCTGACAATTAGCTCGTGTCACTTCAAGAGGGATTTGTTGCCCTTTGAGTGTGTATAAAACTGTGTGGATAAATGTCCTGGTCTCTCATCAGCAGCAGATCAGGGAGTTTTCCTCAGTGAGAAACACAGTGACCGCTGCTCCTTTCTGTTCCTCTGTGGTTAGTTTGGACGCTGTTTGTCTGTAAGTATGTTATTGTTATCATCAGTTTTTGGAGCAGCACTGTATGTTTGTGTAGCTGAAAACTACATTTAAAAATGAGTTGACTTATTACTAACATATCTGTGAATAAACCCTCAGTATTGTCTGTTTCCAGCTGCTGTGGCTTTAAGTTGAGCCTGTGTTATGTATATTGGTCACTATATGTATTTTACTCCTTCACGTTTGTCTGTACTTAGTTAATTACAGATACACTTCCTGTGAAAATCATCTCCAGATTTATTTTAAAAAATATTTTGATAAAATGAAGGATGAAATGTTATTTTATGTGTTGAATAAAATCTCATCATCCTTATGCGAAATACAGCAGTAAAACAAATCCAAAAACATCAGATATAGTAGTAATAATTTTGCTGATAATACTTAAATACTACTAACTAACTTATTTTTACAGTGTAAAATTGCTACTTTCATTTCAGTAAATATCTCTTCAAGCAGTGTTGTGCTGCAGAGGCTGCTGCTTTGGCTCCGTATGTGCAAATCTCAGTGTGAAAACTTGTAATTTGCTGGTTTCGACTCACGTTGCAAGAACAAAAAGCACACAGGTGTGTGTCTGCTTGTGATAAGAGGATATACAGTGCTTTCTAAAGCTATTTGTGGAGTACCTTGTACTTAAAAATGCGACACAACATCACACATCTTTACACTCAGCAGCACATTCACACACACACACACAAACTGTGACACAGGCGAACATGAACCCTGCTATCAGGGCTCGTGAAGGACTTTGTTGTCTTGTCATCCTTGTTTATTTCCCACTCGTTTCAATTCATCCTCCTTTCCTGTGGAAACCAGCCACACGCCTCCTCACTGCTGCATTTTGGGGGTCTGTGTTTTATCAGCGATTAATTGCAGGAGCTGAGACACTGTAGTTGTCATGTATGTTGGCTACAAACAACCAATTCTTGAAACGAGCATTGTGTGCTTGTGTGTCCTCTTCAGTCATTATTTCTTGCCAGGAAAAGTGGGAGTCTCCCACTCTTCTCTCAGTGTTTTTCATTTGTTTGTCTTTGTAGAGAGAAAGCGCTGTGGATGTGGCAGCACAGCCAGAACGGCCCATGCAGCCCCAGATGGTCGCAGTCATAACAGTTTTATCTCACTCACTGCACTGGCACACTCAACCACCTTTACGAATTATAATGTTTCTCTCTCAGTTCAGTGAGTGACTCTTTCTGTTTTCTGATGAGAGAAATCACTGCTGTTTATTCTGCCATTTCCCTAAATCATTTTTTATGAGAAATACTTGGAAGATGTCCTTATTTTAATGGTCTTCAACCCCACTCTGAAGGCAAACTGCCCACCCCAGCAGTGAAACGTGTTGTGGACATTTTTCACACCTCAGCTTTGTGTCGAAGTCCTAGAATAGAGTTGAAGTGCAGCTTTGTTGGCTCTTTCCTGCCTCAGCGAGCGTCAGGGTTAAATGTTTGAAATGACTGCAGCTGCAGTGTCTGTGAGTGCAGCTCGTGGGCAGACACACAAACAGCAGACGATGTTTTCCTCCAAGGTTGTGTTCAAATGTGTTCCTGTTTTTCAAAGTATCTTATATTGTTTATTGCCTCAGTGTTGTCTGATGATGCAAGTACATTTAATCAAATTCAAAAATTCAAATTTATTTATTTAAAGCCCAAAATCACAAACATTGTTTGCCTCGGAGGGCTTTACAATCTGTACAGTTGTGACACCCT
>JBAJHX010000062.1:14999303-15014489 GCA_037176925.1 Amniataba percoides
ATTATTTTAACTACTTTAACCAGTTTATAGGTTTATAAGCTGACTCCAGTTTGCACTACCACCATAATAGAGTAGAGTAATCGCCTCTTGTACTATGGTACTTTCACTTCACTTTATTTCACAGGGACATAATGTACTTTTACTCCATTATACCTGACAATTCTTCTACTTTATTTGATATATAAATCATATGAATTTAGGAAATGTGACATATTGTTTTAGATTACAATACTAAGAGTTTATAAAATAGAGTGCTCAGAATTAAGTTCTCATTGAGCCACATTATTAAAACACTGCATGGTAATGTATCTGTTTTAATCCAATATATATAATAATACAACAGTCAAAAAGGCTTATTACTCATAATGAGTAAGTGATAAGTACATAACAATACATCCATTTAACTATTAAAGTGTTTATTTTTTGAATGCAGGATTTTTATTGGAGAATTTTATTTTTACTTTTGTTACTCATACATAATATAGTATACATTACATTTTATTTTACTTTATTATATGAGATCCAGAATGATTTTGGATCTTTGGGTGCCTGCTGTGGAGAGCGGGGATCCTTCAGGCACTAGATAGATTAAACAGAAATATACAGCTCTCGCACAGGAAATATTGATGGTTTATTCTCCTGTTTTATAACCACATGATGAAATAATACAAGTAAGACAGGGAAAGATGCAGCTTGGATGCTGTGTGTGTGCAGACAGTGGAGAGAAGAAAGGACAGTAAAGTGTCTGATAAGAAGCTGCGTAACATGGCTCACTAACTAGGTTCAAATTTTTTTTTATGGTTTGGGGGTATTTTATTTCTTTCAAGAATAAAACAGATTTATAAAATTGGTTGTTTTAGGACTGTAACTGAGGGGAGGTCATATTTCCCTATAAGGTAGTGACAGACTTACAGCAGCCTTATGTTATTAATCATCTGAACAGAAATGACTGGTCTGTATATGCAGAGGTGTTTTTTGTGCTGTACTCTGAGACTTCAAATGAAAAGAATGGGTTAATCAATAAACTGTGACCTGCTGCACTATAGTTACATGACAGCGTTGTGCTTGTTGTTGTATTTCGATCATCATGTCGTAGCTCTTCACTGCCACCTATTTGTATTTGGCTCTGCCTCTGTGTGTAAAATGCAGTGATCATCATCAGTGATGATGCAAAGCCATGTTGACTGGGATTTGGATGAGTTTTTTTTTCCCCTCTACAGTGGAGTTGTAAACACAAAAGTTTTGATGCAAATTCTAAAAATGGAAGATACCTGCTTTTTTTTTTGGAGGGGCGAGTCATTTAGTTGGTTACCGTACAGTTTATAGTTATGTGGATGCTGTTGTTGTACTTTGTTAGACAGGCTGGCTCCCTCAGCATTTTGTTTACTACCGAACACTCTGCCTTTTGTCTTACCTGCTTTTTTGTTGTTGGTTTACTGCCACCTGATATCAAAGTTTCAAGTGGGCAAACAAACAAATGAAACTGGTGATGATCTGACTGCTTTTAGATAAAGTGCGTTTGTTTGGTATGGAGACTCTCCGGTCCTGTTATATTGTGAGCGTCGGCTCCCTCACAGGCAGGATGGTGAGTGAAGCATCATTACTGTCTGTCTGCTATTGATTTCTCTCACATCAGTCCCCCGTGTGTTTCAATGTGGCGAGCTGGACCTGATGAGTCTGATCCCACTTTGGAAATATGAAGCCTGTAACCACATTCGAGCCTCGCTAATGTCTGCTTTCTCACTCTGTGGTGCCCTGCAGTTTTTACTTTTAGACTTTGAGTGCATCAGTATCTCCCGGGCTGAGCTGTATTTACAGCTGCAGGAGCTGATGAGCAGTGCATTAGCTGTTTACCAGTGGAAACTGCACACTTGACAATTGAACTAACAGCCAAACACTTTACGGCCCAATTTTCCTTGCCAAGGCCTCCCTCGGTAGATTAAATACTCCCTCAGACACAATTAAAGAAGCTGAAATTGTGTCAACCCCAGTTTAACTGTCAGGCTTTTTTTTTTTTTTTTTTCATCTTTCTGCATCTCAGACTAGTTTCTGTAGTGTCAGATGTATCTTGGATGACTTTGACATGTATATTTTAGTTAGCATTCCTCAACATCATCAGTCGTGTTGTTTCTGGACAGTAAAGTCAGGCCTGGGCCCAGTTTTCAAACAAGAACGGGTGAATGGAAAGAAATACAAGGACATTTTCAAATTCACTTGGCTTTTATTCACATTTCATATCTGTTGACATCTCAACCATCTGTCCATACATTCTAATACTTTTCTGAATGGTCCTTTGCTCCTCATCCTAACTGATGAAAAACCTGGAGGTAAGAACACCACCATCACAAATAATAATAATAATAATAATAATAATAATAATAATAAAAGCAGCATTGAAGAAACAACTTTTGTTTTCTCTCTCCCTTCATCACCAGCATCTTTGTATTAAATTTACCTGAATGTAACCATCAGTTAAAATGACAAACACAGAACAAGCGTGTGATAAATAATCATCACCACCACCATCATCATCATCATCATCATCATCCTGCCATCATCAGAATCAGACTCCACACTCACAATAATATTAATAATAATAATAATAATAATGATAATGAAGAATACAAACTCAGAAGTAAAAAAAAAAAAGTGACTCAAGCCTTAAGAAAGAAAACATGATTGGTCTACAGTGTGTGTGTGTGTGTGTGTGTGTGTGTGTGTGGTTGTGCACTGGTCATCTGGATCCTATTCTGAGCCAAACACCGATTTGCCCTGTCGCAGCAGTAGCAGTCGTGTTCCTACGTCCGGCTCCAGCCTTTATCATAGAACCAGAGAGACTAGATCTGCTCGGTCGTGTTTGTTTGTCTGTGGTCATTAAGACAGTTGTGCGGACAGCAGACAGATACTGTCTGGTACCAGTGAGCTACAGCAGGGTGCTACAACAGCAGGTGAGGCTCCTCTTACCGCCAACAGCATGTTAGCACTTGATACGCTGCGACGGGCCGCGACCTCCAGCTCCCACAGACACTGTTACACACTCCCTGGCTCAGAGAGAAATACTTTGGTCGGGATTGACATCATAATACACGATTTAGTGTCCTGTGAGGATCGGCTCTCTGTGCAACTTAACACTACTTTAAACAGCCAGCAGTCTGTCCGGTTTGTCCCTTTAACAAAGCCCCTTTCAGACGCGCAACTCGTTACGTAAAAGTCGTGACGGCAATCCTAATGAGTCGGACCTCCCTGTAGTAACATTTCCAAAACACTTCCCACACAGCGCAAGTCTGAAATGAATAACGTTAAGGCCACAAAGTAAGCACGTAAGAGGTATTTTCTCATCGTGATTGTGATGGATGAGAGTTCAGTTAAAACAGTTTCAAACAGATTATCTCACATTAGAGATTTGTTTATTTCTTCTGACTGTTTCAAAGTGATTCATCAACCAGTCAGGATTCAGCAACATTTTAATTCATATCTGTTGGTGAGTTGTTTGGATATTGTCAATCAGATACCGTCCACACAGTCCAGATGAAGCCTACATTTTCAGTGCTGCTTTGTTTCATTTCTCCCAACTCTGATCGGTTCCTATCAGAGAAGAGCACTGTGACAAATTTAGCACTTAATTATCATTTCTGATCTACAAAGAAAATAATGGAATGTCAGATCACATCATAAAAAATGTATATTTATTTCCCCTTGCTGCTGCAGAGATAAAAAAAAAGAAAAGAAAAACAACTTGTACTTTAACAATAATTGTGAGACCCTCCATATTTGTTCTGTTTCGTTCATGGTGACTGCCTGGATGAATGGATGAATATCTTGTATATGAAACTATTCTCCATACTGCACAGAAGCAAATGAGAGTCCCAACGTAACGTCTTGTCATTCTGTCCTTATGCACCATTGGACATTATTGTATAAAATATGCAGCAGTTATAAAATAAAGAATTAAATTATGAAACTGATGAGAAGGAACTGGTGGGGAAGCTTCTCTTGAGCTGACAAAAGTCAATAATTAAGACTCAACACCTCTCCTCCTTCAGATCATTAATTTTCAGCTTCACTGCTCCTTCTTGTGCACCAGCAGCTAAATACTGTACAAGCATTGTGAATTAGCCGTAACAAACGTACTTACTTATGTAACTACTGAATAACAAATCCCATCACTTTCACTAGTAGACGTCGCTAATTCTCACTTCTGAAAAGGGCTCAATTCTCAACAAATGTCAGCTTAAAGCCGAGAGATAAGCTCGCCGTGTCTGCTTCTTTTACTAAACATGTTATGATCTACTGTGTTTGCCATGTGAGCTTTTGGTCGGGCCCCGAGTCAATCAGCTAAAAACAAAATTAGTGCTAAAATACTCTTGGACATTTGGGCTCTGCAGCCTGTCACCTGTGCTAGTGGAGACCACGAATACACACCATGGTATCCAACAGTAATGATATGGTCACTGACTGTGTGTCAGAAAGGCCTCCAGGGATACGATTAGTGTGCTTTCTTGGCAGTTTTTTATTCTCATCACTAGGTGGCGGTGGTCTGTCACCTCTGAACCACACCGTGCCATCGGAGGATGGGTTTTTCTTTCTGGATGAGTGAGACGCTGATGGGACACCATCATCAATAATTTATTTCAAGTCAAAAACGAATGAAAAAGCAGCTGGAAATCCAAAAGAAGCTGGTGCTGTCCTGTTCTTTGTTTGAAAGCCTGGACCCCCTCTGTCAGTTCATCCACTGTCTTTCTCTCCACCCTTTAATAAATCCATCTTTTCGAAGAGCCACGGTGCTCCCAAGTGTGGACATCCAGCATCCCCTCTTTCCATTCTTTAATTCATTTTATGCATCCATCTTTAGCCTCTCTGGAGGTCTGGTTTGTGTCCTTGTATTCTCAGTTGGCTCTGATGGCGGCAGTCACTGGTATTGGAGGTAATTTTTCAGGGACTGGGGCAGAGGAAGGCTCTCGATCTCTTGGAGCCGCTCCCGACCCAACGCCAGGCGGGCCGCACGCCGACAGAGGTCCATCAGAGGAAGAGGCTCCGCTGGGGAAAAGGACAGAGAAAGAACGATCAAGTAAGGAAAGGATAATGGTACAATAAGCACAGGAGGAAAGCCACTCAGAATGACGTGCTTACAGGTGTGACTTATAGCTGTTTTGGCATCCATTATGCATGGTTTTGTTTTGTTACACCTGCACCTTTAATACATACATAATACATCTTAATATCCGACATGCATGAACGAATGAAAGACAGAAGTAGAGGGATAGAGAGAGTGATGATATACACCTTTAAATATTTAAACACCTCCTCACACACACATGCTACTAATAATGACACCTGTTTGTAAAAGCTTATACAGTCACATTACTTTGAGTCTATTCAAACACAAACACCATCTTTCATTTTGACTTTAGAAAACATCAGAATTTTAAGAGAATATTTAGGACTTGGAAAACTAGTGTGCATCTATATGTGCATTACATATTCACATTTCAACACTGTGGGCTGCCGGTCAGCCTTTTCTTTGACCTTCATTATCACGTGAGGGTTAAGGAGGTAACAGATACAGCAGGCTGTGGTCGGAGCTGCAGACCACAGGGGAGAGGACGAGGAGGGCTGGAACCTCAGAGCGAAACCTGTGTTGTTGTTGTTGGTGTGTCGTAGTCCAAGGTCATGTGAATTTGCCACGTCAAGTTAATGAGCACATCCACTTCAACATTTGTGGGGTTCATAGATGGACTGTACAGAATTAGAAAAGGACTACGCAGAAAACATTTAAGTAGCATCTCCTCATCTGTAGATGTTGTTTTGCCAGTTAAAGTAATTGGAGTGGACGACATAATCGCTCAAACTGTTACACTGTTTTGTTTAGTTCTTGTCGATATCAATTTTCAGAGGAACCTTTCACGGTTATCATTTCTGTATTTTGAGTGCATCAGCTTTGCCTTGCTGCATTATGACCTCCAGTTTTTGGAGCAAATAGCTTGTATATAATAATAGGAAGAAGGTGAGAAAAGTAAGTAAGTTATAACTGTAATTTCTGTGAGTCATATTTAACTAACATTTCATATCTTCTGCAGACAGGACATACAAGTTAATTTTACTCTCTGAAACTTCCCACTCGGTACATATCTTAGTCACACTTCTTGAGTAGCCAGATACAAGAGATAATACTATACCATTATCAGAATATCAAGACTGAAACATCAACATCTGTCTCCGAGGTCAACTCAAAGTCAAAGTCAGAGTCTGCTTCATTGTCAATTCTGCAGCATGTACAGGACATACAGAGGATTGAAACTGTGCTTCTCTCGAACCAAAATAATCAATCCAAATAAACAAAATGAGTACAATCAAACTAAAAGAATAAATAAGACATGGTAATAAACAGACAAGGCAAATTACAGTCTGTGCAAAAACATATGGTTACACTGCAAAAGAAGCATCTGTCAGGGTCTTTTCTCCTTAATTCAAGATCAGGAAATGTCAATTCTCTAAAGACTGTTTGTTCAAATAGTTGAACAAGATGTGTAATGGCATGAATCAACGATAATATGACTAATGTTGACCATTACCAATTTCATGGGCTCACTAAACCTCTCCAACTCCCGTTAATGTTCCATCTGGCAACAAAGTTAGATAACAAGGTTCGCCTGTCGGGGTCAGACGTAGAAAGATGGGAGGATGATATGGCTGAAGTGTTGTGGGAAAATGCCCCGAGGATTAGATGATTACTTTTCAGTGATGTCTGGATGTTGTACATCTGGTATGATTTGTTCATGTGCCGGAGGGAAGTCTGACGTGCAGTTTTCTAACAGACAAACCCAAAAACAAACAATGCATAAACCCAAATAGCTGACATAAACCTGCTCATTTAATGCCAATTACCTACTCTTTGTCCTTCTCCCTTCATTGGGTGTTAACAACTTGGCCTCACAGCTTCCTCCACATGGATTTTATAGTATCATCAGTTTCAATTAATAGTAATGACCACGTCTGATTGGCCTAATTACACAGCAGAGCAGAGTGGGAGGGAGGAGAGGGATGCATTGCCAAAATGAACTCCACGATCCAACAAACTCTCTCACTTTAAGAAACACTCACAGTCAGACACACACTGTAAGTGGCTTTCTGAACTGCACTGAGCATGTAAAAGCCTCAGAACCCGATGACCCCAACCTACACAACAGCACCCAATCATCAGTACACAAACAGAATGAAAATGCAGGGAAATGGGGCAGGACAACAACAATGGGAGTTGCTCGGATGGAAAAGAGGGGAAGAGAAAAGAAGAGAAAAAAAACTGTAAAAAGTAAAGATGGGGGAGAAAAACGAGCAGAGGTGCAGGTTGTAAAAGAGAAAATCTTCAATAACTTGATGTGTGAAGTTGCAGAGAAAGTACTCCGGTGACTCCTGGGAGTGGAGATACCCTTCAAGATAATGTCTTTACCTTGTAACAGGCTGTAATTAGTGGAGCGTATCTTATTTTGGAGGTGTGAAGTGCTTTGCGAGAATCCTGAGTGACATTAGAGCGCAGCTCTTCTATCAGTCTGTCTCTCCACGCTGTTGTTGTTTGGGAAAAGCTACACATTAACATCACCCATAGTCATTCTAGGACGTCCTCTAACACCTGCTTCTGTAGCCGCACCGTTGTGTGTGTGTGTGTGTGTGTGTATTTATGTGTGTGTTTGTGCATTCAAGGTTAAAACCAACAGGATAAAGGACAACCCAGCCTCTAGACACACATGCACAAACTCACACATACATCCACTTCAGCTCTACGTGTGTGTGTCCTTGCAATGTGCCTGTCACATTAATGGTCATCCGTGTTTGTGACGATGACGCAGCTGCAGTGTTGTGGGTTTTTTTTTTTTTTTTTTTTTTACTCTGACCTCTGTTTGACTCTCAATTATGCAGCCATTATGAGAGCGGCTATCATCACATTAACAGGATATACAGTAGATGACTGCTGTTGTTGTACGGTGGCTGACTGGCATCAACATCAGTTAGACTGAGTTGCAGACAAGTGATTCACACAAGTTGGTTGGTGTCCTCAAATGATTATGCACAGCCGCAGCTGGTGATTATTTTCGAATTTGTCAAAATTAATCTTTTGACAAATTCATTATTTGTTTAATCTATTACAATTCAGAAAATAGCTGAAATGCCCATTACAGTGATTAATCGGTTATGACAAGTATACTAAAAATTAAAAGAAAATGACAGCTAATTAAAAGAGAATTAAACCAGCACAGTCCAGAAGTCATAACACTTAATTTGTTTTAGAGTAAGTTTACCCTCTTCTTACTGATTTAGAAAGTTCATTCTGTGGATGAATGAAGACAGGCTGTGTGTGATCACAAAATAATGGTTGTTTTTTTACAGGACTGAAACATCGTGAAAGCCAGGCATATTTTGCTGTAACGCTGCACTACAACTGAAAGCTTTTTCTTTCATCCACATACTTCAATAAATGACTTCCACAGTTAATCAGTTGTTGAAATTGCTGTGAAATGTCCACAGATTGACCGATTCATGAATTGATTAACTGTTTCAGCTCTGATATACATCTCAAATACAAAAATGACTAATACAGGGCAGCTCCCAGTAGTTTAGATTATTACTGGACTTAAACGGTGTGAAAGCTGGTGGACAGCAGAGCTGTAACAGCTCTAAATATAGAGCCAACACAAATAAACAGTGATGCTATAAGCTGGCTTTGCCGTCACCCACGCTGATGACCAGAGTAACAGAAAGTGTTTACTGACACCTGCTTTTGATTGACTAATGTCCTCCCTCTGTTCTAAGAGAAAAGATTATTGAACTAAATCTCTTCTGGCAAAAAAAGTATTTACTTATCTTACCTTTAATGTACAATCACAACTGAACTTCCGCAGAAGTCAAGAAAAAGTCAGCCAAAATAAGACGTGGTGTTGAAAGACCAAACAAGGGTACATAACTGTTACACAAGCTTATCTACGCCGTGTGATAACACACAAACATATGATGTTTACACAGGCACACAAGCACGCACACGCAAAGCCAACAAACCTCATTCTCCAACGCACAAACATTTGGCTCATTAGCTACTCGGCAGAAAAATGCTCATTTGTTCTGCCAGCTTACAGAGAACAACAGCTATCTGAGTGGAAGGTTCAGATGGATCCACAGAGGACTGGATCCAAACATGTCAACATGACGTTACTGTGGCTAAAACTGTTTCTGAATCTTAGTGAGGGAGCTGTGTGCATGTGTGCATGTACCTATCGAGGAGACCAATTTTGTGCCAAATTGAATTAATTTGAGAGCCCTCGCAGGCTCTTTAGTGCTCTGTTATGTGGAGACAATTTTAGAAGACAACGCTGTGGTTGTTGCTGTCAACTCTCTTCCTCTCTCCCTCTTTCTTTTTACCCCCCTCTGGAGGAAACACTCAATATAATAAAAGTGAAAAGTAGACTCAAAAAGTAAGAAGTCACCTCTTGTACCGCACAGACTGCAACCGAAATAGAGACTTAATTAGCCTCTGTTAGTGAAATAACAGGAAGAAATTAAAACAAATCGCTCACATCTCCAGGAGTCGTTTCTGCCTCACTGTGAAGGGATCTGAAACAGCACAGCTTTGTCTGCAAGATAATATGAGGGAGGCTTTCTACACAGCCCACATCTATACTGTATTATTAATACTTTCTTAATGAATTCTATTGATTGCTTAATGTATTGTAAAAGCTCCTATAAGCTTTCAGATGAGGATTGTAAGACCTTGCTGAAAAATTTAAAGCTGTATTAACTGGTTTGTTGGGACATTGACACTTCATGTTTCATGTTGGGAATTGTATTGCTGGGTATGTCACAGACTGTGACATACTATACATTCACATCCAGCATCAGCTTTTTAAAGGACATTTTAACCATGTTAATTATTATAAATAAACATTTAAACCTCGTCAGGGTGGTTATATGTGTTACAGTGTGTTATGTAGGTATATACAGAATATGATGCAAGGAAAGTGTAGTTCAGAGGACTGTTTTGATATTGTCTGATATCGTACTCGCTCTCGGTAATCCAGTAGCTGCTATTTACTGTAAATCAAGATTGACTCTACGTTAATCATCCGCTGCCCTCCAGATGTGTGTGATGGCCTTGTATTGCATTATACAAGTAATTAGCTGGGCTTAACAACTTCTTTTGCAATACTCAGTGCATTAACTATCAGATTTGTTTTTAATGACACATTTTCTACCATGTTTCATCATACCAGCATCTCTTCAAGTAGTGAGGGACACTAATGAGGACAGAAGCCGAGGATGATCAGCAGCAGGTCATTTACCCCTGCGTCATTACACATTTGGTGCATTAAGAAGAATTACGCTTCACAATGCTGCAGGACTGAATATCATCAGTGTGGCTGAAACTTTTTTACCTGCACTTCACCACTGAGACACAGGGGATCAGACTGAAACTGACTGTAATTACTGTACTTCTGTTCGTACAACAGCTTTTTTTCCCCCCAAGTCAGATCAGGAGTATTGCTCTTCATTTATCCAGAGCTAAATTCAAATTTGTTGGCTAAACTGTGAGATGAATCCTGAACGACCCCCATGGGAAAACAGGCCCATTAGTGCAGAACAATGTAAGAAAGAAAGAAAGAAAGAAAGAAAGAAAGAAGATTCAGTGTTAAGTACTGTCTGTCCTCTTTGCTGAGCTTGTTGGCAGCACTGGAAATCAGACCAGCAGCTGGTTGTTTTCTCCAGTCTGCTGTGGTCGATTTCATTAATACAAAGGTGGCAGACCTCAATGAATTTTGCGAGAAGGCTTAACTGATGAGGGTCTCTGGACGATGTCAGATTGATGCCATGTGCGAAGTGATCCCAGCCAGTGTGGAACTTCCTCTCTGATGACACATTTTATATGGATATGAATCGTGACCCTGGGTCTGCTGCGACGGGAACAAGAAGTAATAGGGGCGCACAATGTGGCACAGCGTCCTTAATGAGATGCAGCGCACAGCAGTACGGAGCAGGATTTATTGTCTGTAGACAATGATAATGGGAGAGAGGGTGAAAATGGCAACAGCAGCATCACTTTTATGATGGATGTAAAATTTGACCTGCGGGGAGGGCTGGGAGCTAAATAAAGCCTGACAGATGAGGAGTGCGTTTAAAAGAAAAAGTCAAGAAAGAGTCTGTGGAGGAGAAGAAAGTCTTAAAGCTGAACTGTAATCTGAATTATTTTTTGATAAAGAAATATAAACTGGCACTGCAACAGCTGTCCATTTTCCAGAAGAGGATGCATTTCTTTGACATATTGTGGAAGCAGCATGTAAGCTTTGGCTTTAAAAAAAAAAAAAAAAAGCCAAATATATATGTACTCACACACAGACACACACACACAGATATATAAAGATTTAGTTGTATAATGTCTTAGAGTGCATATAACAGAGAAGGTGGAGATGAACAACACATACGTCACAGAACAGATGGAAAATATGATCCTCTCCTCTTTCTCACAACTCTTTCCTCCCTCCTTGTGCCACAGCTCCGTCTCATCTGTAACATTACACCTCTCTCCTCTGTCCTCTTGCAGCAGTGACGCTTTGCCAGCAAAGAAGACAACCCCTCTGCCTCCTCTCCTCTTTTTCCCCCACTTTTTTCTCCCTGCCTTTCCTTCAAGCTGTTTCTTTTCATCTTTTCATTTTTTCATCTTTATGCTCTCCAAGGTCACAGCATTGGATCTTCTGTGACACATTAGAAATTGTGGCTGTTGGGTGAAAGCTGTTTTATCTTCAAAAATGTCAACAAGAGACAGAAGACAAGATGTGTGTTTAGCCTGATGACAACGCAATTTTTTATCATTATCCGGTTAGTTGTGGAAGTGGCTCTAAACCCGAGAGGTTGAAGAATTTAGAGCAGGATGTAATCCTTTAATCCTTTAATTAAAGTCAATATAATATGAAAATGAACAAAACTATAATTCACATAATTCATTTTATATGACAACAGTGCTACAATTTTGGACCAATGTACAACACGGCGCTTTCTCAAAAACGTGTGCATATATAAAGATGAATCACTTAAAGTTACCAACAGCTCAATAAGGTGACCTCTGGCTTATTTCACAGCAATACCGAGCATTTTCTCTCCCAATCTATCGCCACGCTATCGACCCATTGCTGTGTTTTCCTGTTGACATGAAACACATAAAAGAACAAACATTTACACAAAGGAAATCCACAAACCCATCTGGATAACATGTTGACAGGTAGAAAAACGAAACACAAAGAGCAAACACACATGCAGGGTCACGAATACAGGAAATCAAAATGACAAATACAAACGTCTCCTGATCACGAAAGATCAGAGAGAGAGAGGAAAAAAAACTCAAGTGGTGCGAAGTAAACAACATACACAGAGGCTTTGAGCTTGACTGGGGGAAAATAAACCCGGTGCAGTGGTAGTACATGTAGGCCTGGACACTGAAGGTCACTACTGTTTGGTACCAACAGAGAGTCTAATTTTATTTTTTTAAATGTATTTCAGCAAAGTTGATGTAAGGCTGCTTGTATTTGGTAACAAATTCAAATATTAAGCTTCCTTGGTTAAATGAGAAGAGAATTTAGTTTTCCTCAAAGATTTGATATCTGTACCGACAGTATGAAAACGTCATATAATTTATAGTCTGATTTGTCTGTCCTGTCCCTGCAGCCCACATCAAGCAGCGTGATATAAAATGAATATTTACAGCTGCGTGGCAGATGTTAAAATAGATTTCTAGGAAAATCTCTGGATCTGTTACTAATGTAATAGCATATTCTTCAGCTAACAGTTTCCATACTGGCCTTTCTAATGGTGAGCCAAGTTTATATCTGATTCAAGGCTGTAAAACCAGCAGACGAACTCCAGCAGACACTGAAACATCTTTCGACTCATCCTTAGTTGGAAACCCGTCCCTTGCAATTCATGGTGGCCTGTGGTTGACATGAATAAAAAAAAAAACTTTTCACAAGAGAGACAGATAAGTTAGCTAATTAGCTGGTTATTTCAACAATTCTCAGATAGGAATACCTTTTAATAGTCATGCTGACTTAATAATGAGGACTTTTAGAGAAATCATCTGCAGAGGCAGCTTTTGCATTCATAACAAGAAAGTGAGGAGCTCTGGGGCAAGAAAAAGCTTCACTGGATTCAAAGCCTGGTCAAATCTTTAGAGCTGTTAAAATAAAGTACTTGATGGATCAGAAATCCCATCAAATGCCCTTTATGCTATAGGACCAGTTAGATATTGTTTATTTGACTTTACCCTGCGAGCTCTACTGCACTGCATCATAATAAGCGACCAGATTAAGGCTCTAATACTGTCTCTGAAACAACACAGTGCTGTGTAATAAACATCAAGCCTGTATTACCGGTCTACTGAGAGAGGCCAGCAGTGCAGCAAAAACAACTTAATGATGTTTAAAATGACAATAAAGTCAATCCTAAAAATCAATAGCCATACTGAGAAAGTGAGTCATCCCTCATATCAAAATAAAGAGAGAAATTGGAGAAAATAACCACATTCAAACCTCATTTAAAACAAAAAAAACACAACAAAGGACAGGATTAGCAGGAGGTGTAGCTTTACTCTTTGAGCACAGTGTCCTCCTTTTCAAGCACACGAGATGCCGAACCGAGCCAAACATCAACGTCCTTCAAAGCCGCCGAGGGAAGTTGGCATTATCCATAACTAATGTACCTCCGGAGGTGTCCTGTATCCTCTTCCCCGGCACACTGTGTAACAGCACCAGTTTTTAGCACCATCACGCTCAAAGACACACGGAAGTGGCGTGTTGTGCAGAACTAATGCAGTAATGTTGCTACAGTCCATGGAGGATTTGATAGAAAACCCTTTTGTACTAAAAACGGATTCAGCCACAGGGTGGGAGGACTAATGGCTGCAAACGAAGTCATACTAAGTCCATCCCACACAGATTTAGGAGAGGAGGGTGTGGAAATCCTTATTTATGAAGTCGCCCCTTTGCAGACTCCACCTTGAGATAGTAACGCTGACTTTAGTGTTTGAATGGTTTGTGCTGATCCTGTGATATGAGTCACATCTTACCAGCCACATTAGTGTCACAGAGAGAGAGATGGGCACTGTGGGCAGAGCTAGTACAGAAGAGTTGGTGGTAATACAAGCCATGCCAGTGTTTCTTTTTAAAGCGCTGCTCTCCCTTTACCATCCTGCATTACTGTAAATCCACTGTTCACCGTCTCCTCTGGGATGAGAGGCAAAATGATCAGAGGAAACTGGAGGAGGAAAGCTGTGAGGGAGAGGTAGGAAAATAAAGGGAGCGAGGGGTGGAGGAAGAGGAGCACTGTGGTGAGGGAGCGGAAGGAAAAAGCAAAGGAGATGAAGCAAGGGAAGATGGTAAGGGGTGAGGAGATGAGTGGAGGAATGGACACAAAGGGGGGAGAGAAAGAGAGAGAGCAAAGCCAGACTGTTTGACCCTCACATATCCTTGACAGTTACAAACTGCAGGGAGGCGGTCCTTATTCATAAACATGTCAATACTGGAGGAAATGTGTTGGTATAATTTACTAAGCACACCTTCAATTAATATTTCTGCTTACTTGCAGTTTTTCAAACATTATAAAGCATACTTCGTGCCTCTGTAATCTGCAAAGAAACTGCTGATATTGATCTTGTGGCAATTTGACACAAGTAAACTTTTTCACGATCAATGGGGATTCAATGGAAACGGTCAAATACCAAACCTTAATAAGACTAACTGATAACGCAAATGTAATTACTTAAAGCTGTTTGTTTATGTTAGAACTAAAAAACAAAAAAATCATTCCTGCATTGTAGGTAAATTGATTCAGGAACATCAAAACTGTTCAGGAATGTAGGAATGTGACATAAATAAATAATAATTATACCTGCAGACACTCCAGATGTTAGACCAACATGTGATGGACAGCCTCATTAAACAAGGTCACCTAATTATACAGACGATTAGGGAAAGATTACTGTACATTTGTGTCTGTGTGTATCAGTTAAAAAGAACAAAGGCAGAGGTGAAGACAAAGTAGGTGAAATTGAGACAGAAGACAAAAACACACACACACACACGTGTGTTAACACGTATGCTGCACAAGCATGAGCTCCTACACGTGCGCACACGCAGCGGGCAGGCTCTCACCAGCAAC
>JBAJHX010000062.1:15014589-15027843 GCA_037176925.1 Amniataba percoides
GTGTGTTAACACGTATGCTGCACAAGCATGAGCTCCTACACGTGCGCACACGCAGCGGGCAGGCTCTCACCAGCAACCTGACCAAGCCAGACTGAGATAAAAAACCCAGCTGATCCTTTACTGGCTTTACCTGTCAGGTCAGCGTGTGTGTTGATCTCTGAGCATGTTGGCTCACAGACACTGAGGCAGCAGAGGGAGATCAGAGGAAAAAAAAACAGACAGTGAGGTAAGAGAGGCCAGGGGCAAGAGAAAGAAAGGTGTGATACTTCACCTCCTCGGCCTGAAATTAGAAATCAGCTGATTTACAGGAAGGGGGCAAGACCTTCACTTTAGAGAAGAATACAACTCTACATTATGCGTCATTATCGCTAATGCGCATCTCCACTTCCACCTAAAGTGCAATCAGCAGATGAGCATAACAAGTTCATACCTGCTGTCTGGAAATGTCCAACAAATGAATGTACTAGACTCCTGAATATAAGTGCCTGAGCCTTTCTTAACATGGTACAACAGCGATTTATTAATATACTTTAACATAGTTCAGGGATTCACAAGAGACTCTGTCCCTTGCACAGGTAAAGCTTCAGAAACACTGGATGCTACACTTAAAAATGAAAACTGCACAAAAGAAGGAAAGATGACACAGCCACACATTGGCAAACGCATACAATCAGAGTGGACACCAACAACTTCACACAAACAGATCATGGGGACAAGCAGTGAGATGTCTAAATGTTGGAGGCCTGCTGCTTGTAAAAAGCCAAAGCCAAACAGTTATACTGTTATGAGGATTGTAAAACAGTGACGGCGCAAGTAAACAAAAAGGAAGGCTGCCATGGACAACCAGGAAGTCAACACGTCAAGGACATGAAGAGTCAGAGTCAGATGATGCATCTGACTCAACATTTATTTGTTTAATACTGTATGGTTATTTAACACAGTGCACAGTGTCCACCCTGCCGTTGGTGGACAATTTGTTGTTACTGTCATCAAAGTTTCATGACATCTCCTATGCATTCAATTTTTTCATATGTATATTTTCTATGTACAGTATATCTATGTACATGTATGCATGTGTCAAAGCATTTCATTTATGCTCTGATGCTGCTGCATTGTGCCCATCCTGCCTCATAGAGCAGAAGTAAAATACACTGGCAGCTTTTTAAAAATATTTTTGTTATACTGTTAAAGAATCTACTGTGATCACTTTCTATGCTAGAGTATTATGTCATTTAGTTTTCCATAAATCTACTACCTGTAGTACGTTATGGGACTCCTCTCAGTTATGAAGCATTGAATATCTATTGCAGGATCATGTCCAGGAAACTCATTTCATTCTTATTTGTCTGATGCAAGTCTGCACTGATGACTCTGTTATGCTGTAACAGTCTATACAGCCTCCTTAAACTTTTAGAGACTTCAGTCGTTCTGTTGTAAATTAACTCCATGTTGCTCATCAAAAGCCACTCGACAGGAAGCAGTCGAGTTAAACAACGACAGACATTGTCAAAAATATTTTATTTCTCCATAACACAATAAAGAGTCAGATTCAGTTGGAGCCTTCCTAAAAGTCAGGAGAACTCTTTGATAGGAGTCATAAAAGTGTAGATAGTTTAATGTTTCTTGGGAATGCAGGATCAGTAATAAAAACTGGGAGGTGCTTTAGTCAGTGCACTGATAAGAGGAACTCTTTCAGCTAAACCACCAGACAGTAAGTTAGTAAGGAAGAAAGTGCAGCCGGAGAGACGATACTCAGACAAGACTTCACGTTGGGCTTTGTTCTTGCCGATGTTGTGCCGCAGTTATTGTGGAGGGATATTACACCTGTAGCCTGTTGGAATCGTCCACCAGAGAGACGTAACGATGGGAAGCCGAAACCCACCAGGAAATGCTGGTACGTTCATTTTTTTTAACCTGAGATACACATTTGAGAACATGCAATTCTCTGGCATTACAATCAGATGTAAGATTCCTTCTATCCAAGTGCATCTTGTACATGCCCAGAATTCATACTTTGCATTTTTGATCCATGAGAACTATCCGGAGCAGTGACAGCTATTTAGAGCCAAACAATCAGCTCTGTTCTGCAGTCTAATAGCACAACAGACATATATTAGTAACAATTTTTTTTTCAGTTTATGCTTAAACAACCTCTAGCACATCACTTCCTGTGTAACATATTGTCCTAACAATGTTAACCTCTCCCTTTCATAACCTCAGTAACTGATCAATCTATAATAAGTATACTAAAAAACACTAAGTGCCATGTACACAAATCTTTGGCATTCAAGAAGTTTCAAGCCATCAGTCTGAAGATTAAAAGCTATTTCTCTCTCGTTCTTCTCTTTCCAGCAGCCTCACGTGAACTTAATATTTTGATGGTTGGTCCAAGACGGACGGGCAAGAGCTCTGCTGGTAACACTGTGCTGCAGCAGGGGCAAGTTTTTGAAACCAGAGGAGGTGGGGTCAGCACAGCTGCCAGTGCCGTCACTGCAGGACGTCATGTGACTGTGGTGGACGCACAAGGGTGGGGCTCATCTGAGGAGTCTGTCCCCCATCAGGAGAAAACTGAACTGCTGAGAGCACTGTCTCTTTGCGGGCCTGAAGGCCCTCATGTTGTCCTGTTAGTGATCCCTCTGCTGGACTTCACTGAGCCCGAGAGGAGAGCGGTGGAGAGGAGGATGGAAATCTTCACCTCCACAGTCTGGAGGCACACAATGGTGTTGTTCACATGTGGGGACAGGCTGAGGGGGAGAAAGTACAGTGTGGAGGAGCACATCCGATCAGGAGGATCCGCCTTGCATTGGCTGTTGGAGAAGTGTCGCTATCGATACCATGTGTTCGATAACAAGGCGGCTGCTACTGGCAAGCGAGAGAGCGGAGGGGAAGAGGTGAAAAGAGGTGGGAAGAAACAGGAAGGTGCTTGGCAGAACAAGAATGACAAAATGGAGCAAAGAAAGAGCAGGGGAGGCGAGGCAGATGGGAGAAAGGAAGGAGAGCATAAGCAGGTGAGAGAGCTGCTGAGTAAAGTCGAAGACATGTTGCAGGAGAACGGAGGGTGGCACTTCTCCCTTCACATGTACCAACAGCTGGAGGAGGAATGGAGCCGCAGGGAGCAGCAGCTGAGAGCTCGACTGGAGGCAGAGATAAATGCAAAAACCGAGGAGACAAAGATAAACATGGAGCCAGAGAAGAAGCAGAGGTTTGAGTCAGAAGAGGAGAAGGAAGAGAGAGCAGAGAAGAAATATAGGAGGAGGATGAGTAGAGGGGAGGCGAATGAAGGGGAAGGGGAGATAGAGCTCAAGACACTCAGCAGTGAGGGATGGGACGGGTGGGATACAAGCTCTGACAGCGGTGGAGAGAAGGAAGAGAGCACTGAAGTGAAAACTGGTCTGATGGCTCCACATTGGTCTAATGGGGATCAGAGGTTGGCCTTTAGCCCGATCAGGAGGCTTGCTTGAATTAACTGTGATCGCAATCACTGTTTTTAGGCCAGCTGGACATCTCAGCTCGGCTACTCCACGGAGACAACTGCACTTATTCTGAAGAAGCAGAGTAAATGAGTAATTTTGGGAGTCTGTTCTTGAAATATGAAGCTACACTGGGAAACATACCCTGGCTCTGTCTAAAGATCATCCTCAGTGAAGCAACCCTGTAGATATCAAGACTCTTAAATATCAACAAAATCCTTTTCTTTCTCAGTGCCATGTGCCTCTGTTCTGTGGTGACTGTGTTAGTCACATTTTCAGTGTCCGTGCAGGTTGTAATTATAAAGCCTTTCACAGCAGAATGGCTTAAATTTTATTGGTTTAGCTTCTATAATCACCAGGAATGTGCGACATTGTATGATCTCAGACCTCAGCTCTCTCCCTAATTATGTACGGTATGTTCCCAAATGCTGGGAATGCTTATGAAACCTGAGAATATGCAACATTATGTTATTCAAGAGCTGAACTGAAATCTATTTTTCTTGCTTGTGTTTTTTAAAAAATCATCCCTGAAAAACTTAGAGAATAAACTGAGAAAAAGCAGTGGGTCGGCTGAACATTCAGGTTGTCATTGTTATTCTTTTACATTGTTCGCCTTTTCAATTTGCAAAGATGAGGTAATCAGTGTCACCACATGCAGGTTTTGTTTTATGACAGAATTGAAGGACGTGTGTTCTACCACCCATTTCATTACATCTGATCAAATTGTCAATTGGCTTCAGGGAATTGCTGTCTCTCCTCGACTGACACAGACAGTTAATCCTCATCTCTGGCTCACAGTCATGATGCCATGCAAGGTCAGTTGTGCTGTAACCAACGAGGTCAGTCTCGCCCCAGGACATCAGGCAGGGCCAGAAAAGCCCAAAATGCACAAAATCTGATTAAAAAAGATTTCTATCCCTCACTCTGGATTTAGATCAGTTCATTCAAACTGTACAGCAATTATAAAAAGCCAAACTGCAAAAACAAGCTTGTGCGTTCACAGTCTCTCATATTTTTGGATCAATAAAAAGATCTTCAACATTGTGTTTATATGTAAGGTAGAATACAGCATCTCAGTAGGAAAAAACCCTGAAGACAATCTTTTATTTTTCTCCACGGCTTCCTTTAATTAGACATGAAAAGCTGCTGTGACACTAATTTGATTCGAGAAGTCTTCTGTGCGTCTCCACACATGAGCTGCTGAGAGATACAGTATGTTTACAGGGTTTCAGTGCAACCAAACACCACACCAGATGCTTTCAGCAGTCAAGACTGTGTAAGCTATCAGTGAATTTATTTGTGAGTGTGTTTGGTTGGGATCAAAGCCTAAGTGCTCGTCTCTGGATGGCACACGTATGAGTTTGATGCCAAGTGTAATTAAAATTGTAATTTTTAGGGGTTCTGAAGGAGCTCAAACCTGCTGCCACCATAAATATTTTATGTTAAAAGGCCCTAAAAACAAATGTTCTGAGTCAGCTTCTGTCTATGAGCGATGGCTCCTCAATGATCACTCCACTATGAGGCAAAGTCAGAACAGTTTCAGTTGTTTTAAATGGAGGATTTCTGTACCAGTGCTTTGTGAGCACATTTCTCACCGCTTTGAAGCAATGAAGCAGATTAGTTGAGTTTCTGAGTGTTAGAGGGGAACTGATTTTACACATCAAAGTCTGGGTAGTACGACTGTATACATGAAAAGAAAACCTTTTGTGACTACAGAGGGAACTGCATGAAATCTGATCAACTCTGAAAAAGAGACGTATCTAAATGGTATCGAGTTAGAAAGAGGAATGATTACTGTAATGATTACTGTATCTGTATCCCGTTCCTCATTTCTGCTTTAGACTAGCTGCTTCTTATCAGTAGTTAGTGATATAAAAAGAGAAACTTGTTGAATAAAAATTATATTTCCTAACTTTAACATTAATTGTTGCTATTTAATAAACAGTAATTCATGTTATAATTGATTTAAAATCAGTTTCTATGTGTTAAAAAACTGAAACTGACAACCATTTAGCATTTAATGGTTGCCTTCAACAGCCCAACAGCACAGTAAAGGTATCCTTAAGCACCTGGAATTTGATATCTCATTATCAGTTTTTGAATCAACTGGAATTTGATATCTTATCATCAGTTTTTATTGGGCTTCACGGAATATGGTCAGATAATACTATAGCTCCTTATTACAAACTTTTTATGTGTTTATGTCCATGAAACACTTACGTAAGTTTATGATACACACTGGGAACAAATTCTTTCATACATTACACAACATTTGAATCACATATCTTAGCTTATATGGGAGCCAATCAAATAAAATGTTCATCAGTAATCTGTCTTCTGTAACATCATGAAAGAGTAAAAGCTTATTAAATGGAGGGAATACCCATCTTACAATGCAACGGCTTCCCCTTCAAACAGCGAGCTAACTGTAACAGAGTGCTTTCCCAAAAAATCATGACAGGGAGCTAAAAACAACTTTAGCTGTTGGATCCAGAGGCACATTTTACCTATCTGGTGGTGCAACGGCTGCTGCTGTTGCTACGAGACGACAGACAGCCCGTTTGATGTACGGCATTCTTTGGCTAAAACCTGAAAGATTTTAACGTTCAGCGCTGAGCGTTTTCTGACTGCGAGAAATGTTCTGTGGTCAGAGCAGGAACAGGATGCACATCAGCATGTCTTTTCCCTTTGAAAGCACAAGATGAAGGAGCCAGTGGTCTGAACACAATCCAATGAAGCTCTACCCATTCTGGTGTCACTTTGCTCACTTTGGGTAACCTAGCAACGTAACCGAGCAACGTCATCTTGGTGTAATTATTGTTCACTGACTGACACTTTTTTAGTCCATCTTTAAAGATGTCATAGAAATCTTTAAAGATGTCATAGAAACATGTTAAAATATATCACGGTTACATTTCATGTGACAGGGCTGTTGTTGAGGATGTGGCATAATTACTGCAGTTATTGAGAAACACAGTGTAACGTGACCTAGTGACCTACATGTGGGGCCCACCAGCATAAACTTTAACAAGATAAAACCAGACACAGGGGTTGAGCTGTTCAAAGACAGCTAAAGCAATCATTGATCACGCAGCATCGACAGGGGAAAGGAAGGAAATTGTTTGAGTTGGATGATGAGGTCGATTTCAATTTCTTCAGTGTGCACGCTGAACAGACATAGCTCAAGGACATGATTAGCCCAGCTTAGAGCAAAAAGTGTCAGCGGGAGATAGTGTAAGCTCCAGTTCATCAAGATTGAAAATATTCTCCTGCCAGTGCCAAATCTTACATACCTCCTAACAAGTCACTTAACAAGCAGAGCGGATGATTTACCACATTAAGTGAACAACAAAAATGTTTTTGAAGGATACCTTTTCTCTTTTTTTGACAAACACACACTCACACTGTAACACTCACATGTGTACATACACAGGATGTGCTCTTCCCATCACCTCCTCTGTGAATCAATTGGATGAGATGTTGTACAGACCTTGAGGTGAGCTAATAATAGGAGAGAAAAACACCAAAAATAAACTGTCTACTGTGTGTTTGGTTTCATTGCAGATCTTGTTGCCGTTTCTTTATGTGAGGCCTAGAAAGACTTGCAGTGTATTTCTATGGCATGCCTCCATCTACTCACTCGCTCACCTTTTCTACTTTTAGGCTTATAAAGCTCTCCTACTATTCAGCCGTTGAGGTGAAACAATCTGCAATGCAGCTACATATTGTCTTTAATGATTCACTGCAAGGTGACTTACTTCACTCGTTTTTAATCTGCCACACTTCATAATGGATGGCCTTACTACATAGCTTCTCACTCTCACACTCACACACATACACACACACACACACACGTTATTAGAGCACACTGACAAGGTTTTGTCAAGTCAAGACCAATAGAAGAGGTGTAATGATCGGATGAGATCAGACTTCAACTGTGTTTACATTAGAATAGAAGAATTAGTATAGACTTATTAAGACAATAACATCCATAAAACCCAGTACAGTACACTGTACAGTACCAGTGCACTGTAGTGAAGATCAAACCAGGATTACACACCTCTAACAGTCTCAACACAACATTTCTTAGAGTAACTTGAGCAGTCAGTTACGGGGCAGCAGTGTGAGGTTGGACTGGACTGCTGCAGTGCCGGCCAACAGAGCGAGCACAGTAGCTGCCCGGGCACAGAGCCCAGCGGAGGGTGACGGGACGAAGGGGCAATGTGAGTTAGGCAGAGAGAGTGATGCATAACTAAAGACAGAAAGACATCAAAGAGAGGACGTACAGTGGGAGGGAGGGCAATACTGTGGGGGGGCAGGAGAGGGAGTGAGGAGACAAAGTTCATCCTTATCACCTTCTGCTCACTTTGCTGTCTTTGCCTGTGTTTTATACATTTTTATCATTTATTTGTGCTATTTATTTATGCCAATATAAAGGCTTTGAATCATGAGAATGTGCAAGCAGCAGGGAAAGCCATTTTCCCCAAATGCTCCTCACCTTCAGATTTGTAGCATCATGTGAGAACAGAAAACATACCAAGCCCACAAAGGATTTTCCAGATAAAGCACACAACTATATGAGTTTCACACAGCTTCTTAGAGCACTCTCTCGTTTCTCTAGAGACATGGAGACAAAAAGTCACCTAGTAAATAAAAGCTGTTTTTTCTTTTCAGATTGTGATGTGATGTTTTCAAATGTAGCGCAAGTATGTTCAGTTTCAGTGCAGGCAGGGTATCGACATTAAACAATTCAAATTAAAATGATGATTATTTCTATCACTTATCTGTGGAAGCAGATAAAACTGTGCAGATTTTGCCACTTTGATTTTTAAAGTAAGTTTTAAAATCCACCATATGGCATCCACAATATGAAACTTAAAAAACAGACACACCACCCTATCCAGAGCACATCACGCAGCAACAGACACGAACTAGAGTTTTAAGCATGAGATACTTGTGTACTGCCACGGATATGTTATACGTGAATATTGAATCTGGCAGTGTTGCAGGTGTGAGAGTGGAGACAAGATATGGCCAGTATCAGTAAAGAGAAAACAGGTGCCTTTGGTTGTTCCTCAAACTTCAACATCCTTATAAATTCATATTACAGTTCTCATTTACAACCACAGCTCATGGTGTCTTTGGTCATTACATTTTCTGATCACGTCTTTATCCTTCTTGTGAGGATCTTACGCATATTGAAAAAATTAACTAAATACAGCATCCAACATCATCCTCACTGCGACCTTTGTATTTTTTCTTTGCCATGCCATGACATCAATATTTCACATACCGCACAAAGATCCTCTTAAAAGAAAGAAAAAAGAAAAAAAAACTTGTTTTGGACAGAAAGTCTCCACTTGCAGTTTTGCGTCATTTTGTTTTGAAGGAGAGCAAAAGGTCAGAACAGGCAGTTTGTGCTTCTGAAGAGAAATGTGACAAGATGCCAGACTCAGCACTGCACAGCCAAGGTCTCCAAGGTCATGATTGCAGACATTAGTAAATAATCCTGTGCACACACTGCATGTTCATCATCACCATCATCTTTCAAGAAAAAACAATGTAAGTGGAAAATGTCATCCAGCTGCACACTGAGTCACAGATGGCTTGCTCTCACCTACCTTTCTTGATTTACTTAGATATTACTGGCAAAAGAGTGAGGAGTGAGCGATGCACATCATATCCTGGCTTCATTAGATTTACAACATCAATGTGGCGACAGCAGGTGTCCGTGAATCATCACTGATCAAATAAACATAACGTGGGCGGGAATAAAAACCGGACATGCACTCCGATATTTCACTTACTTAATGAGAACAAAAACATCAGCCTGAGGATCATCAGTTCTCAGATCAGTTCTCTACAGCAGGTTCTGGCCTGCTTGGCGAACCATCAGGTTGTTGACATGCTCTTATGTGACCAGGTTTCTGTAATCAGGGTAGGGGATTGAGAGAACTTTACACAGTCCCTATTTCTTGGCCATGCCTACATGAAATCAGGTCTCGAGTCAGTGTTTCCAAGTGCGCATGCTTGCTGTGACAACAGTGCGGTGGGATGAAAGCAAAGTGTCTTGTTTCACTGCCGTTAAATTAAGCATGCAGTATTTTCAAAATAAGGGCAGGGAGAATTATGATTACTCACCAGGACGCCCTGTATATTGTTAAAGTCTTGTCAGTTTACCTGCAAAACCTGATTTCTCTCAGTAACCTGTTTTCTTGTGTGTATGTAAACTGCAACTGAATGACAGAGGGAAAATATGGAAACGTGAAGTGAGGAATAACACTTATTAAAGAGAGTTAGAGGAGAGCATTAAGATGCCTTTGAGTAAGTCACTCTCGCCTTAACGGCTCCAGTGGAGCTGCTCAGTGGCAAACAGGGGAGGACTACCCATGTGTGAAGGTGGGAAACTGAGTGCGAATTAGGAAATTGCTGGAAAAGAGCAAGCGTGCCCTGTCAACCTTCTGTGATTAAAAACAAAAAGAAAGCTTTTCACAGATACGAACAAAATCCATGACATGGCTTCTCTGCTGTGTGTTGCAAAGGACAAGATTCCTGAGCGGTAAGGCAAACACTTTCACCTGACTGAAGTCATGACATCATCCTCACAAGATGTGCAAACAGGAAACATTAAAGGCGTGTTGCCCTGGAAACGGAGCAACTTGTCTTCAACAGCGACAGATGGATACAATTCAGAGCGAGTTCACAGGCAGACTTTGGTTCCCCTTTATGTGTCGCAAGAGAAGCAACAGTCAGAAAACGGTTGGCTCAAACAGTTAAACTGCCTGCAAGATCTGAGCGCCGACAGGTAGCTCGAACTCAATGCACTGCTTGTAGAGCAACAACAAAGTGTCTCATCGAATTCAGAAGAGCCACAAAAAGAAGAAGTGAATGGAGCAACAGTTGAATAAATTGGGAGAGTTTCATTCAGCTGAGAGTAGATTTCCGTGGAGAGAGAGCCGAGAGACCTTTAAATAGAACTGAATCCACAAGAGCACAAAAGAAACCAGCCTGTCAGTTAATTGGTAATGTCAGGAGGCCAAATTGAAGTGTTGATTAGGGCCGGACCTACAGCTTCCTGAACAAAGAGTGAAGGAGACGAAGATTGGGAGGGATTATCTTGCTCTTATTCATTACTGCCCCTATTCATTACAGAAACAGAGTGCGGTTGAGCGCAAGGATTTCATTGTGAATAATACCTGTGAGTATGTGTGTGTGTGCCTGGTTGATTTAATAAATGAAAACAGTGACGTTCAGAATCAGTGGTCGCCAAATGCTCTGGTGTCAAAATTTATTTTCACTTTGGTTTCAGTTTTTTACTCTGCAGTGGAAAAACATCACAACATCATCACATGCCACCATGTTTTGCATGTCAAGCAGGTAATGAGTCTTTTCCCTTTTCTATCCTCCTGAAAACCCTCATCCAGTGAAGGCACTTAGTGTCTAGGAAAACTGTGGCTTACGACCATAGTCTAGTCTGTGGCCGTGTTAAATGTGGGATTTATGGGTTTGCAGAAAAGCAACTGCTGAGCTTTGAAAAACTGATTTCAGCTCCTCGGCCCTTCTTGCACGCATAAATTTCTTTGAATTTCCAGTGGCTGGTCTTGTAGTGCCTCGCTGACTGCCAAGAAAAAAACGTTCCTTCAGAAGGTTTTATTGCTGTTAAGAGGATATTTATGGAATATAATTGCATTCAAATGAGTCTCCCACACACTGACCTGATACTATAAATACCACTGTGATAAAATCCCGATAAAGTAAATGCAAAATCTTTTCACCAATAACTATGTCTGGATAGATTCCCCCTTTCTCTCTCCCTCTGTATGACACACACACACACACACACACACACACACACACACACACACGTGTCTTGACAGGCAACAGGGATAAATGCGGAGATAATCGGGTGTGAAATCACTCTGGTTTTCTTTCTGCAATAATTCGGTCAGTCTCATCTTTAATCAGTGTTTTTCGACGCACAGAGCCATTTCTGCTTTACACAACACTGATAGTACTAATCGCAGAGCTTTTAATACACACATTGGCAGTACAGTTGGGAGACATTAACTGGTCAGCTCCCACAGGTATGTGACTTCTCCCTGGGAAGTGGTAGAATTTCAGATTCTGTGCTTTTTTCTCTGCCTTCGTCTCCCATGGAGGCCTTTCAGTCCATTTGCACACTTTTATCTGTTCCCTGTGAGGTTTGCATTATTCCCTCCTCATGTTGATCAGTCACTGCCTATCCGTTCCGTCTGCTGGTTCTCCTCTCTCCATCCTCCATCTCTTCAGTCTCTCTGTGCCTCAGCTTTATACAAGTATGTTACCTGAATTCTAATGTCTTAGAATAAAGAGGCTAAATGGAATTATGCAACAAAGGGTAATATCAAGTAAAAATGATGGGAATTCAGTCCTCCTCAGTGAGTGTGTGCCTCTGAAGTTTTCACTTCCTATTTCAACTATCCAAAATTTGGGGGTAAAAATACTCACTCGACAGTTGGTAACTAAGCTAGCATGTTTGCCACTATCTGTTTGTTAGCTGGCAGCAGAGTGGTAGAAAGCAAACAGTAGATCTGGTGTGGACTCCTTGGAAAGTTAAAGCAGGTTTCTTGCATGAGGAACCAAACGCACATTGCACGCACACAAAAAACCCAAAACAAACAAAAAAAAAACAAAAAAAATCCAGGACCAATCACAGCTCACATGAGCACACATGAAAACATACATTATTGTAAAGTAGTGTTTCATTATTACTGTGCGCCATGTGCAAGGATGACCAGACAATACAAGAAGCTAGTCAGCTGCTCATCAAACAGAGGCTGCTATCATTTCAGAATTTATTCGTGAGCACCTTCTTTACATTTGAATATAGGCTGCGTTGTTCATTAGTGAAGCAGGGGGAACAAAGAAGCTTCCAGCATGCAGCTTTTATTATCTGCGAGGCACTCAGGTGAAGGTGTTGGCAGTCGGGTTGCTATAGAGACAGCTATATCTGTGAATCACCATCATAACAATGCCACTGGTTTCCTGCTCAGAGTGTAGATTAAACCACTTAATCGAGAATCCCGGTTTAAAAGGTGTTTTTGAAAAATGTTATTCACTACTTATGGTGAACGAGATTAATGTCAAGCACCTGTGTTAGTGCTCATTAATGAGAGCAGGTGCACAGGGCTCTGGCCTCAAGGTGCTCATAAAAAACTGGAATGAATCAATAAAAGCCTGTTAATGTGGTGGAATCAATGAGTGGAAACAGATAAAACAATGCAAGCAGAAAAACAGAAAACAGTGCTGTCTGGCCAACAAATAATTGCAGATAAATACATTTCTGGACCTCTGGAGTAACAATAATCTTCCTTTACAAAAGTGGTTGAGTTCATTTGAAACTAGGCTGGATCAACAGCTATAAGAAACCATTGGGGAACTGAGTTGAATTAATCTGGTTTTACAAGTACACAAATGCAGCAGCTGCAGATAGTTTAAAATGCTAAAACCAAGCCAGTGTTAGGGCTGTAAATCTACCCAGGGCTTTAGACGGTCATTTGAACCTGCATGATCAACTGAACCAAAGACACCACCTACTAGCAGGTCTAAAACATTAAGAACTAGTTGGCATGGCAACATCATCAGCGACTTTAACCTGACTTTAAAATTATTGAAATTTTCAAAACGTTCTGTAAACCTCTGAATGACAGAGTGGAATCAAAATAATCTTGTACTGAGACAGCAACGTCTGTTTTTCTGTTGGTTGGTTGATCCAGACTGAAAAGTCTCAACAGCTATCCATGTA
>JBAJHX010000062.1:15031440-15042706 GCA_037176925.1 Amniataba percoides
AGAGAGAGAGAGAGAGAGAGAGAGAGAGAGAGAGAGAGAGAGAGAGAGAGAGAGAGAGAGAGAGAGAGAGAGATGCTCACATACATTAGGCAGAGACAGATGAGAGTGTGCTTCAAGGAAGCAAAATAAATTAGTTACATGTGTTTGTGTAATGTAGCAATAAGTGAAATATACACTATCTGGCGAGCAGGGATCTGTTCACTTCTTGATGGAAGAGGAGAAATTCTTTGAAGTTGGAGCCCTGGAACGATTAATAATTTACATCACATTTACAGGATAATGCAGTTTGAACCTTGCTCAGCATTTCTTTGCATTAGCGCTTATTACATGTACTTATCTGACCCTGATTGCCTCGTGTGATCTTCTCAAAACTACTATTAGCCCGAAGCGCCGTCAGTTATACGTCTGAGCTCAGGTTATGTGTTGTGTTACTGCAGGAATGAGAGCAATGATCTGAGGTGGAGCAAAGCGATGATCAAGCGCTCGTGGAGCGGCGGGGCCCGAGTTGGAGTGATGAGAAAAACAAACAGTTTGTGGCAGGGAGACGCTGCATCAATAAATCTCTTTTCAATACCCCGCAGTCATGTTGTTTCCCCTCACAACAATAATTCACAAACAATCCAATAGTCGCTTCTCATGGGAAGACCTGTTAGATTAAGTCATTACCGAACTACCCCGAGGATTTTATTATGACCAGGCACACGCAGCCATAAACACACAGAGCAGATTTATACTTTACACTTACTGAGGTTTAAATTCACACATGCACGCACGCACACACACACAAATAAAAATGACGCTCTAAGCAATTACGGAGGAAAAAAGCCGCAGAAGACAGGTATATAATACACTGTCTGTTGTCGGGCTTAGTGCTGGTTTGCCATTCAAACACGCTCATACACTGGCAGACAGACAGGAATTATGACTTAATTCTCACCATCCAAGTCATCTGCGGGGCAAACAAGATGATTCAATTCAAAACTGATATTGAACGAAGCCGCTGCACAGACTGTAATCATGAACCGTTTGCCACCTCTGCAACAGAGACAGCGCCTCAAGGCTATTTACTTCACCTCTAAATGAAATCCTGTGATATTAGTCTCATTACAGTCTTTGTTTCAGATTCATAGCAATTACTGGAGCACTAATAGCCCAAAAAGAACTTCTCAGCTATGAATGTGGTTATGTGTGAATGGAATGAAAAACCAAAAGCACCATTTCAGATTTGGTGGTGTGAGTGGATTTCCCCTACCTGAGGCCGTCTCTCAAGCAAGCCTTTGTCTCGTCTGTCTGCACACAGACACACATATGATTTCATTTTGCTTCTGAATGCATAATAAAGTATCTTTTGGAGTGATTTCAAACAGGAGATAACTGTTTTAAGGCCTGATCAGAACAGTGTCCCAAACAGAAAAATACTTTGTGGCAGAAATCAATGAATTCTTGTTGAATTCTTTCTTGTGGTAGCAAAGTAAATTTCCATTCCTTGAACTTGGGGAACAAACATCTGGAGAATCAAAAACAGAGGAAGCTCACAGCTTATTCTCTGTTAGCCGTCAGAGTATACAGAATATAGGTTTGTTGACATGTACGAGACAGGATGGACGGTAAAAATAAATCGTTTGGAAAAAAAGTTAAAGAACTTATTGACCTGTTAGTAACCAAGCTAATGATCTTGCTGATGGTTAGATGTCAACTAATGTGACGGTCGTGTGCTAGTGTGCTCTCAGCTAGCTAGCATGCCAGGCCTGTGTTTGGTCACTTTGTCACCAACCTATGAGAAACATATTTTGCACTGAGTAATAGTGTCATGGTGCCAGTCTCAAGTGTGATTCAACCTTCAGTCATTGTTTTCTACTTGGATCACACACACACACACACACCCCCATGCAGGCCTCCTTTTCTCCACCTACTCCCCCGTTTCCTATTGCTGAAGATACACCTATCTGGATGAACCTTTCAACAGTCACTCTCCTCCCTGCATTAAGCTGTGCACATTTTCAACAGTCAACCATCATTTCATAGCATGAAGAATATTCGCCTGTAGAAGCAAGGGCTTTGAACAGACTCAATATTTTCCTCATTCTCCAAGGTGGCCCATCACAAGGACTCACCATGAAATCCAGCAGATGGCTCTGTAAATGGAAAAAGGCTGAGGTGAGGTGCTTTTCTGAAGCCAAGGTATGTACTTTGAACTAAGCCTGAGTGCAGGAGATTACCAGACATCACACAAACAGTCGGGCCGCACTTAAACCAGAGGTTAAGAAATTCACGTCTTAAAATTCAGCCAAGTGTTTTTGTGTTTCATTCTGATTCATATTCTAGTTGGCCAGCCGTGGTTTTGAGAGCAAAACATCCCATTTAAAGCTGGGGAAAGGCTTGTGATTTCTTTTCAAGGACAGAAAACAAGCTCTTGATGTCATGGTGATCCTTGAGAGCAACAAACTTCTAAGAAAGATTGGAGGAATTTGTGGTGATTGGGCAAGGAAAAAAATCAGACACAGCAAACTACAGAGAGAGATGTGTTTCCTTTCAGCATTCTGCTGGGTCACAGACAAAACACACCCTGTTGTGATATCAAATAAGACCCATGGGGTTCTGCAAGCACAGGGGAAGGGAGACCGCCAGAGTCAGATTATAACCATGTTTTCATAACACACTTTTCCTTCCTGTAAGACATACGTCCGTGTGTGCAGGTGTCCGTAATGTGTGTCTAAGTGCTCTTTTGACAAGCTGTTCAAAGAATCACTGTTTAGATGGTGTCAGGAGGGAAAAGCCCGTCTCTTCTCTCATAACACACAGTGGGAGTCGAACATAACACACCGTTTCCTAAAAACAAAATATGCCAAATTCAAATACCTAAACCTGAAGCAGGCGCTAACGCTCAAACTGCACTTTCTGAAGTCATAACTCTCACATACCACTACAGAAACAAATACAAAACAAAATCTCTTGATACATTTCCACAGAAAGATGTGCTGTTTCTCTACAGTCAGGAAATATTTGGCACAGATCAAAGCCAATAGTGTGCGCTCAGTCAAAAAACAATCACTGAAAGGACTGAAATAACAGTAATACAGTGTTGATACCTGCAGGTACCATTTGTAAGACTACGTATGAGAAGATTAGCCGTTAGTGCTTCCTCAGGTACCTCAGCCAATAACTGCTCAGTAATATCTGGTGAAATTAGTCTGAGGGAAGGTCCAACAGGGACGGGGGAAAATTAACTTCACATCAAGGAGGTCAGGTCCTGTCTAAAAAGTCTCACCGTGTACTTAATGTAAAAAAACAAGACCAAAACCACAATAACAATACTACAGTTTCCAGTAGAAAACCAATTCTTTTGTCTGTCTTTTAAGAACTAAGAACTAAGCAGAAAATTCACAATGACGTATTTGCTTTTTAGCTTAAGAGAACATTTCTATAGAAAAATGACCACACACTACAAGGTGATGACACATGATGAGTCATTTAACTTCCACTTCAATATGGGCTGCCCTTCAATATTGCAGCTTTGTGTAGCTATGATACTTACGATCCAAGCCGTTGATGTACTTCATGGATATCTCGCAATGTCCCCACACAGCGCTGACGATGGGATGCAGCTTTTTTCCTTTCAGTCCTCTAAATGCGACTCCCAGATACTGTCCATCCACCATGAAGCTCAGCGTCCCTTCGTCCATGTCCAGAATCACTAGCAGAGAGTCCGGCAGGTTAAATGACTCCTCCGGCTCCAGGAAACAAGGGTAAGAGGGCATCGAACTGTGGGCCCTGTTCTTACTATCGTGGTAGAGCCTGTTGCGTCCCAGATCCCAGCCCCAGGATTCAGAGTCCGACCCCACCAACGCTGTATACCCAACAGAATGTAAAGGAGCTTCTGAGGTCGCCACCCCAACCACGGCGTGGGTGCCGCGCTGGCGAGCGGGCCAGTGGATCTTCCATACATGGAGACCCCGTGTGTATCCTACACAACCCCGGATGCAGTCCGTGCTCTGAGCGACTGGGTGGCGGTGAAATGTCAGTTTATCATCGTCTTTGATAAAGATGTTGAGCGAGCGGTCGTCTGGGTTCCACGCGTGGCGGAGCTGTGTCTCCAGTCCAGCACACGGCATGTCCAGCAGGAGATCCAACCGGGGCGGCTTGGAGAAATCCGGATCCCTCAGTTCTGGGTGCTGCCGTCGGTGAGCCGAGGGCCGGTAGGACGGGGAGCCACCACTTTCCCCGCGACCATCTACTGATTTAATCCCACCAGAGATCTTCTGTCCCATAGCTGCGATGGAAGGGTTAACAGCAGGAGAGGGAGGAAGAAGGGAGGGAGGTGTTGGTGCAGGTGGGTGCTGCGCTGCGTAGAGCTTGACGTTACCTCATCAATGCGGTGGAGCTGAGGTGAGAGTTCCAGACTGGAGAGAGGTGGAGGGAGATGACGGAGGTGATGAATGAAAGGTGTTCGTGATGTGGTTTCATGCCACAAATGTCTTCAGAAAGACAGAGCTGCTGCCACTCCTGTTGAGAGAAGGATGAGATAAAAGAAGATTAAAAAATACATATTAACACTTCTAACTGTTTAACACTACCAGTCTTCAGCAAACTACAACGGATGGAAAAGACAGAGAGACGTGAAAAGAGATGATGATTGAAAGGGAAAGAAGAAAAGTAACTAAAAGTGAATTACGCTGATGGCAGAGTGCTGGCAAAACTCCTTGTTTCAGAGCTTCTGTGTGGCTTTGTTTTGATCAGAATAAACAATGAACAGGATGAACAGGCATATACACACACTGGCACACATTTCCTCTGACTCATCCTGCATCTTCCCCACAAAGTCATGCGCCAACAACAAAACATGCAACCCTGCAAACATTCCCCAGTTGTGCAACGCTGCACCGGGTTTGAAGCCAGCACACTCTCATTTAGGTAATGTAAATTTAATGAGCATTGCCTGAGTCTGCAAAAATATCAACACAATGGGATCTCTCCTCAGTGGCACAGTTGAAAAAGTCAGCTTTACTTAGGTTTATCCTTACGCTTGGATGCACTATATGGATAGACTGTGTTGAACCATCTACACAAAACCCAAATTGCTTGGGAACAACAAACACGGCTGATATTTTGGTTTCATTATGAGGATGTAATTTCCATTTCTATGTCACTGTGAGTCTAATGTGTAAGTTTCCAGTGTAGGTGGGATGGTTTTAGTTTAGTTTTGATTCTGTTTCAGTTGAATTTACTTTTTTTTAGGTCAATTTCAGGTACAGGTGACACAGTGTTAAAAAAAAAGCAGTAAATTAATGCTTAACAAATGTATGATTGTGTTCAAATTGTGTGGATTTTGAAATCAGTGTTAACACACACACAGGGTGACGTAGTGGCCTCTTCCAGGAATGAGAGCTTGTGCTTCCTGTTCACAGAAGAAGAGTCAGTCACACCTCAAGCAGACAGGGAAGTGGGTGACACAACTCTCTACGTGCCTCATCTATCTGCTGCCCGTCTTTACCTCACTGGCTGCAAGACACCCATTTATTTGTATGTGCAAGCTGCACTGGCACGTCTTGTTTCGTCTGGTTAGAGCGTCTCACACCTCTACTAACTGATGCACATTTACGTGTCAGCACAAGACGTACAAAGAGTTTCAAAGAAAGTACAAAAGATAAGTACAAACTGTTAAACAAGTAAATTTTTCTTTTGTGAAATCCTGTTCACTGTTTTGTTACTGCATGTCTATCTAGCAGTTTGTCTCAAACTACATACGAACCAACCACGTTTGTATTACTCTGAAGTCTAAAGTGCAGTGACTTTAATATGAAAACTCATACCGTGTTTTTATTTTAACCAAAGACTGATGACCCATGCGCAAATTTTCTCACCAGACCAGTCAGTCACCACACCACAGAGTGAGGTCATAGTGTATTTCTGTGTGAGGTTTTTATGCCCTCCACACACACACACACACACACACACACACAAAACACTGTCTCATTTTGGCCTCTTGCAATTTCCCATTCTCTGTCTCGCTCTCTTTCCGTGTCTCTCTGTGAGTGAGGTCATGGCAGCTGGCAGCCAATGTGTGCCACCACTCAGTTCACTCCTCAGCATGAGAGGGTTCAGAGCTCGGACACATCCACACACACATCCACACACACACACACACACACACACACACACAGCCACACACACACATCCACACACACACACAGCTGCCTCAGTGTGTGTCATCATGGCTGGCAGGTGGGTTAAGGGTGGACGCTACATGGAAGATTCCAGAGCCAAACCTCAGCCAAAGAAAACACTATTTAACTATTTAATTGTGTGTCTCTGTGTGTATGTGTGTTCGCCTCAGCTGGCCCAGTCTGGCGCAGCATGTGGATGACAATCTGGCATTATGGGCTGTCATCAAGGAGGCACTTGATCTCTGACCCCGTGTCGTCACGGTCACCGTTGCGTAGTAACCTCTCAAGGGGCTGGTGGTGGGCTGGCGCAGCGTCTGTTGCTGTGAATAGCAGAAACATGCTTCAGCCATCTGTTGTTTACTTTCCCTCCATCTCTCTCTTTTTCTGGAGCCAACTCATCTAGGAGCAACCGCACTCGCATCCCCCGACTCCCTTCATCTGTACCTTCAGCTGGGTTAGACAGGTACGGAGGGGCACAGAGAATCACCTGCTGCCACACAGATGTACACACACAATTGCAAAATGCAAGTGATGCCCTGACTTAGGGTTGAAAATAAAAATTATTTCAATTATGAAGTCTGATGATTTTTTTAATTTATCCTTATTTTGCCGAAAGAATGTCAGAATATTCCAAAGTCAAAGATAGATATCTCCAAACTGTCAGTCTAAATTCAAAGACACTGAGCCTACTAGGAAGTGAGACAACACACAACTACTTTGTCTCAGCTTAACATGATTTTGAGTTTAGTTGTTGCTTAGTAAATATCAAATAATGCAAATGGATTCTATAGGTGATGGAGGTTTGGGCAGAGATCAGTGGGAATCTGGAGGAGACAGGAGGAATAATGAGAGAAACTTGGAGCATGAAGAGACAATTGTTAAACTTGTCAGAACAAAAAGAAATCATTTGAACAGAGAGAGAAGCAGGAAATTGTAGATTTGTGACAAAAAGGAGCTGACAAGTTACACTAAAACAGAAAGAACTCTAAAAGCCTTGTCAGAAAAGTGGAAATGGAAAAGATAAGACTTGATAGGACAGACAGAGAGACAGCAGTGTGTGCACCTGGTATGTGGGCTGGCTTCATCTGGCTTCTCCTGCTGTACTACTAACAAGCTCCAGTCACCAAAAAGCATGTGAGGGCAGTGCGTGTGTGTGTGTGTGTGCGTGTGTGTGTGTGTATCATTGTATAATAGGAGGACAGTGTGTGTGTGTGCGCGTGTGTGTGTGTTTTCCACAGACTCTGTTTTCATTTAAAACTGTCCAACACACTATGACTGGGCAGACAGGCTTTGAAGTCACACACACGCACACACACGCGCACACACTGCTGTCTGCAGAGGAACCTCTCGCTCATCCTGCACCACCCTCAGAGAGCAGACCAGAAATGTCTCTGGGCTTTTCCACAGAAATCATGTCAGGCTCACAGTGTTTAGACGGTTTAAAAAGAAAGTACTGACTAACAGAACTCAAGTTTTCTGAGCAATGTTAAATACAGTAGTATTTACAGTCCATGGGACTGTCGGTGCCTGGCAGCCAGTGAACCGCAAGGCCGCACAGGGTCAGGATGAATAACTAAAGAGTCATTCAGCCCTTCTATTTCCATGTACAAGCATCAGTGTCGTGCCTGAGAGTGTGTGTGCTTGTGTTTGTGTGTGTCCTTCATCTATATCAGCTGGTCCACCAGTTATCGTTCCAGCCACCTGCAGACACCGTGACAGCAGCAGAAACAGCTGTTGTCTTGCACCACAAGCATAACGCGAAGAAACGATGGGCTCTGTCTCCGTAGTCACACAGTTAAATGTTAATGAACAGTTTAAAGATGTCAAAGGAATAGTTTGACATTTTGGGAATGAGATGAGAAGATTAATAGCACTCTGGTATCTGTGCGTTCAATATAAAGCTCCAGCCAGTTAGCTTAGTTTAACATATAAAAACTGTAAACCTCCTCCCTGTCCTTAAGAGCAAAAAGGTTAGATCCTGCAACAAAACTAAACTCCATTTTAGCTCGGCCCCGGGGACGTTCATCTGCAGAGACAGTCCACGCAATGAAACATTTAATGAACTGCAACTAAAATTTCTCATGCGTCTGTTTCTGTTTCGGTTTATCACATGAGATATTCAGCAGCTCCCTCCTGAAATATTGAGGTGTCAGTTTTATTTCTGAAGGAACGGGCCAGATATGTCTTTAAAATAAGTCGGCAGTGTGTAAAATGAACTCTCTGACTCACCTTTCAAGGGTCGGTGAACTCGAATTACTCAAGTCGTGGTGAATTCTGATTTAAGGGCAAATTAGGTGGTGTGTTCATTTAAAAAACTGCTCACTTGCTGATAAAGTTGGTCAAGCTTGAAACCCATCATGGGGGGCAGCAGAGCTTCAATAACGGGGACACATCTGGGGCCACATTTGAGGCCAAACTAATTTTTTTATAACAGATGGATTGTAGTTTCATGTGTTCTTGTTTTGCTGTTTTTTACTCAAAGACTTGTATTCACAGCCTAAACTTAGACCATATCACTATTTACTGTTACATAATTTTTTTTTAAACCACTCCGACCTTATTTGAACCTGAACTGTCATGCTAAATTACAGAAACTTGGCCTCATCCCTATGACGTCTGAAAAATGAATCACAAAGTGGTCACATCTTCCACTTTCCACTACTGGGGGGGTGATATTTGGGCACCACACGGTATAAAAACAGAGTTCACATACAAAAACACACACACACTTATTTCATATCTCTTCATAGCAACAGCTGTACCCACTAGATTAAACAAGCCACCATCCTCTCTACATTGCTGACATTCATTCCTACTGAGGGAATCCCTGAGTAGCTGAAGATGCCAGAGTGAGACATAAACTGTATCGTCTGGCTCCCAACAGGATGTCAAAATACAGACTGCAGACTGAGACTTCAAACTTATGGTGCAGCCGGTGGTAAGAAGAGGTGAGCACGTGTCGAGACCTCAGGCCTTATTAGGGAGCTGTAGGTGCAGTTTTTGTAGTTTTGACTTATCTTTATTCCCTTACATATCTGTCTCCTCAGTTTTCCTCTCTATAACCCCCCCACCCACCACCACAACTTGTTTCTGTCTCTCTGCCTGTGCTGTACCAGTAAATACACAGAGGCTACTGCAGAGCTGACACCCTATCAATTGGTACAAATTATCTCAGGCCTGCCACCAAATGCCCCGGCGTCTACCATGCGGCAATCAATGCGAGCTCAGCAAGCAGGAAGAGCATGGTCTGCAAAACACCGAACACAAGCGAATTCACGCGCTGCCTCAAACTGCCGAGCATGAACCCCTTCACACAAAGATTAAACTGGCTGTGCATGTATTGTGGAAGAATTTATCTTTATGCACGTGTTGAACCCTGCCTTTAATGAAATATCCCTGATGCATCACTTTTCTGTGCTCCCACTCCAGTCAGAAAAGCAGAGACTCTCCCCTTCTGTCTTCAATCACATGCTGCTGAATTCTTTTTTCACCAAGCAACTCCAGTAACCATCTCTCTAATGAATCATGTTCCCTCTCCCACATCTTCCTCCGCTACTCATATTAATCTGCTCTTCTCTTGAAATGAAAAATTCCCTCCTAAAAACTCCCTCGTTCTTCCCCTTAAATACTCAGCTTGTGTCGCTGGTGATCAAGGGATCGAAACCAATTGTTGCCTTAAAAATGAAATGTGGTGTATTTACAGACTGAAACAGAGGGGATGTATGAACACGTACACACACTGTCTGCTCCTCCTTCTCTCATGCCTGCTGTGACACCTTAAAATCCATGGTGTCCTAAGGGAAGACCATTAGCGCTACAGTGATTGAGCACTCCTTTACGGACACCTACACAGGACCTATCCGTCTCTCTTCCTCGCACATATATAGATACACACATGAGCACACACACACACACACACAGTGGGCCTTGCCCGTGCCATCCATAAAGCTCTCTGGAGTAGCAGCAGATTCAGGTGGCAGATTCACAACCCCAGCAGTAATGAAACTGAATCAAAGTCTGCCTGAATATGACACACTGCTGCTGCCACACTCATTTAACATCCAGGCCACTGGCGCAAGTGTGTGATGAAATGTGTCATACCAACAGGAGTCAGGCACAAACCATGAATTTCTTTCTGTCGTTTTTTTAAAACAATGTGATGACAGCATGACCCCTGAAACTGCATTTGGGTGACTAATATTCATTGATTTAACATTGATTTTAAACACTAAAGAGAGGGAGACTGAAGTGTTCTTTGTCAAGCTGAGACATTATTCAACAATTCCAAAAATTGATTAATTTTAAGTAAATTCATTCATTAACAAGACTGAAAGTCTACAGCCACTCTTACAGTGCTTAGGCAGCACTTTGAGCTAAATGCTAACATTAGCATGCGCACATACACAATGACAATGCTAAAATGCTGATTTTAAGGGAGTACTGTAACCACGTTGACCAAATGCTAATTAGCACTAAATACAAAGTCCAGGAATGCCTTTTGTTTTCCAGGTACTTTTTCCCCCAAGTATGAGGCTGAGTCAGACACACTAAATCAAACATCAGCTGTTTCCAGCTGTTTCACTGCTTTTCAACACAACAATTTATTTAAAAAGGTGCCACTCTGGGCTCCATTTTCCGACATTTTAAAATGACATTTCCCTGACATTTGACTGAGCAATTCATCAATTAGCCAAACAATAATTGTCAGATAATGGAAACAATTGCAGCCTTAGCCCTGTCACACACACACACGTACACACATAAGTTTAATGATTGGGCCACTTGTCTCTCACCACGGTGTCTTCCAAAATTGCTCTGTTCAAAGTGGAATAAAGGGTTCTGTGCCAGGACAAACACACACACACACACACACACACACAACGTCACAATATGGTACTGAGAAACCTGCCCACTGTTCTCAAACTGCAACTAGAGGAAAACAGAAAACCAGGAGCGATTATTTAAATTGAGGGGCTAACTATAAAAAGCAGGCATAGGCTACGCTGGATGAAGACTGTATGGATTTGGCAGAAATAAAGAGAACACAAACAATGGAAGAGATGGAGAGAGACAGAGAGAGAGAGAGAGAGAGAGAGAGAGAG
>JBAJHX010000062.1:15055786-15069777 GCA_037176925.1 Amniataba percoides
ACACACACACACACACACACACACACACACACACACACACACACACACACACACACACACACACACACACACGTTGTACGTACAGACTCTCCAGTTTCACAGCCACCTCCTGTTTCTTTGACTAATTCAAGGCGACTGGTCATATCTGTTACAGACTCAGATAAACCGGCTCAGAGGATGAAACCCTGAAGCAAACGCTGTTCTTATCACGTTGCCACAAATTGTCAGCATCTGCCATTTGAATACAAACACCTGTTGGTTTTTTCCCCAAACAAGAGACTTGAGAAAGAGAAGATGACAAACAGCTGGCTCACATATGTCTGTCTCTCTGAATGAAAAGTCTGTCTGTCCTCATGTCTCTGTGTCCATCTCTGATCCTGCATTTGCCCACTGACCTGCCAACAGCCTCATCTGTCTCAACTGGCAGAATTCAGTCTTCATTATACAGAAACATTTGTCCTCGTCTTCATTTCTTCTTCTTTCTCTCTCTCTCACTCACTCTAACACCACACACACATGCACACACTCCTGTGTCTGACCCAGATCCTCGCTTAATGAAAAACAAAGATGAATGAATAAATAAATTATAAGCGGGTCTGCTCTATATATTAGTGAACCTGATGCCCTTTCCATCTCTTGCCATAGCTTTTTGCCCACCTTTCTCTCCTTTTCTCTCCCTCATCCATACAAACACTTGCTCACTCATTCTACTCATTCACACACACACATATATCTGCCTCCCTGAGTGCTCATCATCTGTATTTCTCGTGTAGTGTAATTTTTGTCCACTCATTTTCTCTTTCCTTCTCTGTCTCACAGAGAATCGTTTCAATAGTAAAACGTAAAGTGCTGAATTGATGACATAGTGCTTCTGTTCTGAGTGTTCTTTCTGAGAGCTTCAGTATACTCATTTTGAAATTCAGTGTGTGCTCGAAAAACGCGTAGCTGGGTGCATAATGCCACACTGGAGGTTTTTCTCCTGTGCCGGGAGGTGATCGAAGATGAGATGACTCTGAGAATAATTCTAGTGGTGAAATCAAAACAAAGAAGTGCTGAAAGTCACAGCTAATAATACAAGAGGAGGAAGATCACTTAGAATAAATACTAGCGACCTTTTCCTACCACAACAAAAACAGCAGACAAGGAAATTGTATGTTCGTTCCCTAAACAAAACAATGAGATTCCTCTTCTTTAGCTCACAGGGAAGAATCAGGAGTGAACATGCGCTGTTAGATCAACTAAAATGAGTGGTTATTTTACTTGAAAATGTCTATATACACTGTGTAAAACTTTAAAATGACATTACAGAGGTCATAAAATAATGTCATTTATGAGAGAAAGCAAAAGATAAAACATTTTGGAGTGTCATGTTTTCATACATATTGACCAGAATTCAGGTCTCAACGCACCGTCAATGCAGGTTTCTGTACAAGTTAAACTTGATCTCCAGCACTTCTTCCACACTACAGTTTTATTTCAACTCTGTAGTTCCCATCAGCTTTACAGAGCATTTCAAATTCCTTAAACTCATTGTTTTGGTTTTACAGCCCGCAACTTTACTGTTTTTGTTCACTCTCGCCGCTGTCATCAAAAACTCACAAACAAAGCACGCTTTTAGGATTTGGGTTTTTTGTTTGGTTTTTTTTACATTTTTACATGAGCTGTTCTGCACCAAACAGCAGACAGACAGCTAAAGAGCCAAATGTTAAGAGAGCAAATACCAGACTACACTGGACACAAACGACCTCAAATGAATGATATTATTGCTCCATACTGGCTGGCTGTTTAAATGAGCAACTGTTGAGTTTGCCATAGCGTTTTCCATTTTGCCTGTGCATTTTATGCAGTTAAGTTGAGCGTGGTTTCTAAAATTTTCTCTGAGTGGTGTGAATGAAAACAGAACTGATGTTTCGAAGAACAACGATATTTATGATAGATTTTTTTTCATGATGATAGACTCGGTTAAAAGGATGGATTTCTTTCCATGTCATGTGAAATTGGTTCATCTCGGTCTCACAATTATTCCGTCCAGCTAATGCAGGAAAAAAATATACATAAACTACAGGTAGCCCACTGGTAAAAAGGGAGAGTAATCACACACTGTCCACATGAATCACATGAATCATGAATCCTGAGTGGAGTCCAGCAAACACTGTGGCAATCAAAGCCCAGTGCTGGGCTTGTTTGCCCCGCTACATTTACTGCCTGTGACAACACACCAATTTCCATTTCCTTTCAACTGTACTGCCAGCTTAAATCATTTTGTGCGTGAGAGAGAGATGGGGGGTGGATATTTAACAATTACTGCTTGACATTTTCAATTTAACCACTATTTCCCCCTTTCCAAGTTCACAAGTATCCACCAATTTGGGGTCTAAAAAATAATAACACAGAAAAAGCCATCGAATTAGAAATAAGAAAAAAAATCAGAAGTTCAGAGAGACACTGCACTGAAGACACTAGAAAACACTTGAAAGGCGTTCTAACAGACAGCAGACCACTTGAATGGTTTATCCATTTCAATTTTCTGCCAATGCACAGCATGCATAAATAAACATAAAGTAAAATGTATAAATAAGTACATTATTTCCACAACCTCTCTCTGCCTTCCACCGACAGATCAACATACATAAATATTCATAAACACACAGCCGTTATCAGACATTATAACGACGTCTAGTGTGGTGACTGTCTGGTGTTGGCTGATGAACAGCGATTACTGTTATGTGATTAAGTGATTACTAACTGCTAACTAATTCTCTCTCTCGCTTTCACACACACACGCAGAGCGGGCTTCACTCCACTCAGACTGGTGACACACCTCATCAAACTGTGGTGCTGACATGTGTGTTTGTGGGTGTCTGAGCGTCCACCTGTGATCATAATGTGTCTATGTGTGTGTGTCTATGTGTGTGTGTCACTGTCGGCGGCGGCGTGCCTTCACAGCATGCGGCGGTGGTCTGGTTTCCGCTCACAGGGCTGTGAAGTGGCCTGATGAAAGCTCACACATGGTGGCAGTGAGACGGGCCTGATCTCCTATCATGACCGCGGGGCTCAAAAACGCCTGGATGGAAGAACTTCTCAGCCTGTCACGGACATTTACCAGTGACGGGGCAGTTAGCGAAGATTTAAGCCTTGTTGTCATGGAAATTAGTGGTTTTCAGTGTCTGGATGCTGCCATGATCAAAAGGCTCCACATCAAAACAAGACCTCATTTACACTTTATTTTCATCCACCGTCCCCAGAAGATTACAGCAATGAGCTACATGAGAGCTTATACATGGGATGAATTCAGATCAATTCTCTACATTACATATTTAACATGGAAAAATGTTAAAGTCAACTTTTATCCAGGTAAATACAGATTTCAACTGGTGCCTGATCATTAAAGAGGTACTACACAATGTAAACGTAATGTAATGCAAAGTAATACGATTAAATAATACGATGAACTGTACCAGATCAGTATTGGTGTTAAAATTGACATTTCTTTGCATATTTTAAAACCTGCATTTCATGATATGAAAACCGCTCGCAACCACTGCTGCTCACTACAACTTAAACAAAACAAGGGAGCAGCATTTGAAAGGATGGATTTCGTCCTTCCTGTAGAGTTTCAGAGAAGGACTGCTGAAGCCATTGCATAGGCTCCTGGATGCCCACATGTAATTATGACACTTTCTCTTGGTTCGTGCTGTAATTTAACTCCCAACAGCACATTTATGAGTTTCAGTGTTCCAGTATCTGCGGCTAACTGGCTGTTAAATTTGCTCCGATCACACAGTCATAAATGTTAATGTGAGTTGTAGCCTAAGGGAGTGTTTTTTAACTCTTGATCTCAGCAACAGTATGTGAGCATTATGAATTTATAAAACACAGTATGTACACCTAACTGTAGCGATGAATCATTTATATTATCATGCTATTTTCTATTCTGGGACTAAACATGCGCCTGTTGTGTTTAAATTCACCACCCTCGCTTCTCACCTTTACAGAGACATCACCATCTGCAGCGACACACTCCACTGTACTCCCTCTTCTCTTATCCTCCTCATATGCTGTTTGGGTCTCTCATCTTTCTCCCACATTCCCTTGCACCTCTTTTCTCACCAGTCACCTCCATCCCTCGCCAGCCTCCCCGTCTGAAATGACTCATTACAATGCAGGCCTCCTTCAAAAAAATGCAAACATCTCCTCCTCTCACCTCCTCATCTCTCACGCTTTTTCTCACCTTCTTTTCACCCGCCCTCTCTCTTCCTCTCTCTCTTCCTTCCTCTCTCATACACCCTTTTTACTTCCCCTTTCCTCTCAGTCCTCCCACCCTTTCGTGCACTCGCTCGTTCCATTTTTCATTCCACCATATCTGCTTCATCCTCCTTCCTCTTACTTCCCGTCTTCCTCCTTCCATCCTTCTTTAAGCTTCCATTTGTGCACCCCTTCCTTCCTTTTTCAGCTTTCTCCAGCCAACAAAAGCATGACCCCCCCCCCCCTTGTCTCCCCCTTCACTCAATGGTGTCCATCACAGAGTCAATGAGTCACACTTCTGTTCATCCCTGCCCTGACTTAGCATGACATGACATCAGAAAAGCCCATCCAGGCCTTAGACGACAGGAAACAAATGTGAGTACACACACTCAAACACACAGACACACACTCACAGTACAACACAAACACACTCACACTCCAACACACATGCACACACAACCCGCCCCTTTCACAAATCTGCTGGGCTCATGTCCATCATTAGCTGCTATTAAACAATAGTGAGTAGAAAGAACCAGCTGCAAGCCACAACCAGCTGTGCTATTATTATCTCCCTGCTGAGTGTGTGTGTGTGTGTGTTTGCGAGTGTGTGTGTGGCGAGGCGGTTTTTCACAGTGTTACTACCTTTTGCTTAAGCCTATATTAACTTTTCCCAAATTGGAAGCTTTTGATCATTTTCAGGCCTTCCCCCCTCATTTTAAGTGAGTGTGTGTGTGAGTTTGTGGAGGCCCATCTCCATAATTAGGGCAGACCAGCCACACATGGGTCTCCCCTGACACTTCCCCTCCAAGACCTAAATATTCATGAGACTTTAAACGCTTTCATGAGCTCTGTAATTATGGCCAGAAAATAGACAGAGAGAGACAAAAGAGAGAAAGAGAGAGAGAGTGGGAGGCAGAGAAGGAAATGCCCTCACACTTGAAAAAAAAAGGCTGTCCTGCAGTATTAGCAGATAATATCAATAGTTTTGTGCAGCTCTGCCAACCAAGCCAGAGAAGATGGAGACTTTGTCACATGAGCTGTTGAGAAGAGACGTCACTGTTAAAGGCAGGCTGATTCAGATTTTCATTATGTTTAGATGATTTTTACATTTTTGCATTTGCTGCTCTAAGAGTTGCTTAATTCGATATGGAGAGCTCACTTTAAGCGTGACTGATGCTATATGATGTTGCAATGATAATAGGTGGGTGTGTATATGGAGGTGTAGTGTCACAGTGGCAATTCTCCTCGACAGCTGTGGACAGAAATTGCTTAGACCCAACAGTCCAAGGAGTGAAAATCAATAATCAGTTATGACAGCACTTGTGTATGTGTTGACTTGAAAAAACAGATTTCCTCAGTTTATTCCCATTTGGCTTGGAGTACCTGCCAAGGGGAGCTGGGCGAACAACCAAAACCTTACAAAGGCTGGCATCAAGAGTCGACCTACAAGTGACTGATCTAATTTGGCCCGTGCAGGTATGTTTGGTCAAAGATTTTTCCCCAACAGTGAATGATAAAAGATAAAAGACAAAACAAGTACACCTCGTCACCATCCAGTCATGTACCAATAACTCACCTAGCTTTAATTCCACAACTGTATTCTAAACAAAACAGCATGCATGAGAAGAGCACTAATGTGTAAAGTCTCAGTATGCCTGTATGACGCGTCGTCCATCCGAGGTTAACCGAGAGTTTGTAGCTGCTGAGAGAGGTGAGACATAATGAAACATACAAATAAGGGTGAGGGTGTAGATTATCAGAGAGCCACTTCCTAAAAGGCAACTTTTGTGCAGAGCCAGGCTAGCAGTTTTCTCCTGTTTTCAGTCTCTGTGCTAAGCTAAGCTAACCTGCTGCTGATTGTAGCTTCATGTTTACTCTCCAAACATAAGGGCTATATTGCTTTTCCAATTCTCAGCAAGAATGCAAATAAGCATATTTCACTAAATATATATTTTTTCTTTAATGCTTTACAACTGTAGGATATTTAAAACATGATCATATAATGCAATTCTTATAATAAGGGGGACTTGAGGTACCTAAATATAATTGCTTTCAAATGTGTTGCCATTTTTATTATCATCAATCAATTTCCCAGCTCTAATGCCATTTTACAGTAAAAAAAGGCTTACATCATCGGCCGGGTTTCCAACAAGCGTTGCAGCACTGGATTCATCCCATTCCCTTTAAAGGACTAATCTAATATCACATCTAATATATTAGTGCCAATATGATGTGTGGTAACTAGGCCTAAGAGTCTGGTCTATTTTGGGGTTTATAAGTAAATAGTTGGAGAAGCCACCCAAGATTCCTGTTGCAAAAAACACTGAGATGATACGTGAGAAGACTTCAAGTGTGTTAGAGAGGGTCTCTGGCAGTAAATTCTATTGTTTTCCTTCTTGTAAAACAACAATAAAAGAAAAAACATGAAGCAACATCCAAACACCCAGAACATATCAGAGCAGTTAAACACCCTGTTAGTTTTTCTCTGTTTTCCTGCTCCAGCCAAAACGCTCACATGCCTGCTTCACATTCCAGGATGACTCAATTGATTTTATCCAACTGGAAAAGCCATCAGATAGTCTCATGGAAGCCATGAAATCACAGGCGGACTGCAGCACGAGGCAGCTGATTCAGAGCTGATTGTCCTGACGCTGACACATAATGATGCTGTGCTGACACACAGAGAAACATTTCAATATTGAGGAAACGCACACACACCCACACGTACACGCAGGCGGGCAAATAAGCGCACAAACAAACACGCAGACACTGAATCACCACAAAATGACAAATGAGCAGGAGCCTGGCACCTTGCACGTTGCTGTCATTTATATGTAAATGAGCACACAGCTACTCCCACCCATGCAGCCCGCTTTACTCTCCAGAAAAAAAAAAGATAGAGCAAACTTCCGATCACATCAGACAAGATGTCAAAGGGAGATGATTGGGAACGAGGGGGAGCCAAATGATATGTGACAAGACAGGACGCAGTGAGGGGAAATGAGTTAAGATGACAGAGTTTACAAGAGGTGGACATTAGCCGCAAATAAGGTCACTTTGTCACAACACTAATGATTTCACGATCCCAAGGGTTCTAACTCCACTGCCCGCTCATCAGTCTGTATTCCTCTTTAAAGAGGGTGACTTTGGTTAAAGAACCAGTGCCACAATCCTTCCTGAACAAACTGACGTGCGTCACACAGGGTGATAAGAAGATGAGTGGTCACAATCTCGCCCCGATCAACTGATGAGCCAGCAAAAATAGGAGACCAGTAAATTTGCACACGACTGAATTTTTCGGGAACACAAATTCATCCCTGCCATTCGCTGTATTGGCAGTCACCGGGAGGAAATCTGCCTGTGTTACTGTAAAGTGCACAATTACTCTTGTTATCCTGTCATTGTGATGACCTCTGTGAGTCACCACAGCATCAGCAGGCACAACACACACACATACACACACACACACACAGACACACAAAAACACAGGTGTGCGCACATGTAGGCTGCACACTGCACTTAGGCACTGAGCAGCAGTCAAGGGCAGTGTGAGCACACTGTCTTCCTGTTTGTTTCTCTCTGCAGAGGTTGATGTCACTGACTTAAGAGTGTAGCAGTGCATGAGAGTGCTGTTTTCCTTGAGTGATGTCTGTATATTTATGTGTGTGTGTGGGGGGGGGGTCGGTGAGTGTGTCTGTGTGCATTTTCGTGAGCTCAGCAGTCTATCAGTGACTTAAAAAAATGGTGCTGAATATAAATCCATTCCCACTCCATCTGCCAATGTAAGATGCATACATTTCCATGTATTCTGACCAAGGACAGACAGATATAGATGACTTCACCAGCAATGAACTAGACAGACACCAGACAGGAAGATGACCAGACAAACATCTATCTTTCTAACTATCTCTAGTTGAAACAATTAGTCAACAAAAAATGTGTCTAGGCTAAATGCTAACATCATTTAGTGTTAAAATGCTCACAGTGAGGATACTAACATGCTGATATATATAATGTTTACCAGGATTACCACCTTTGCTAACATTTGCTCATTAGCGTTAAACACAAAGCAAAGCTAAGGTACATGAAAAATGGGATCTAAATTCAGAGAAATCAATAACTTTTTTAATTTGTAAGGGCACAATCGGTCAGCTAAACATGCTGAACAAGTCAGACTATACAGAGCATAAAGTTTCTAGTAATAAACGTGTCATGGATGTATATGCACTGAACATATACTGATTTTTTTCTCAAACATATTCCCACTTTTCTACATATTAAATTACAGCAAATGACAACAAATTAGTTCTTTCCAGGAACTGTACAAGGAAATCATATGGAAACAGTTACATATAAGGCATCTAAATTACTAAAACACATCCTTTTTAAAAAACAAACTATTCACGTTTGGCCAATAATGAAAACTGACTTCTACCTCGATAGATAACTATATATGTAGATCAGAATCTTTTCAAAGCACCAATGCAACACTTAGCTCATAATTACCAAAACATGACTCTCACCATCAGAAACGCAGCACTCTGTGATCTATTTTGTGACTTGATTTAGTCTAATTTGAGGCTTCACAGGTTCAGATGTTTGAGCCTGCTTCCTGTAAGAGTCTGCTTCCTGTGGTACTCTGCTGCGGTGCACAACAAGCACAGTGGGGAAGGCAAGAGGAGATAAAGTAATTAAAAATAATGATGGCTGATGAAAAGCAGCATAAACCGACTCCAAAATGTTGTCCTTCCCGTCACTAAATCGCCTCGTGTGTCACTTGAATGACGAGCACAGTGACACAGTGGGCGCTGACTGGAATGCAGATGAGCAATATGTCCAGAGACTGTAGAGAGACGGGCCGACAATCTAATTAAAAATTCTATTCTGTGAAACCGAGATGTTGATTAATTGATGCGCAATAACACTGAGTCAACTCCTGGACGGTTGGTGAACTGCTTGAAAAAAAAAAAAAAGTCACCGTCTCTGAATAACTGCATTTAAATGAGCGCTGTGACATCACTGGCACCCCTCTGTACAGAGATTACTCCAACATGCCTCAGACAGAACTTCCACTATCACCGTTTAGGGTTTTTTTTCTAACCACTCTATACGTAACGGCAGGCAGTATCTGTTCACTTTAAGTAGCAGTGACAGGGTGTGATAAGACGCAGCTGAGTTAAAAACCCTTATCTGGCCTACGAGCTGAATCCCATCTGTCTCTCTCCTCGCACTGACTCATAATGCTGCTTATTAGTCCCTCTGGAGGGATAAAGGGGACAAGGGGAGATTTTTAAAAAGGGAGGGGAAAAAAGCAGGAAACACAGACAGAGAGAAAACAGATTAGGAGCAAGAAAACTGAGAAAGGGAAGGAGAAATGCTGTACAACAAAACTAGAAAAGAGACACATTTTATGAGGAAAACGTGCTCGGTACATAAAGGGTGACGGCAGATGAAAGATCACTGTGGGTATACGAACTGTCAGCTGAAGTCTTATGAAGTGTCAGATGACGCACGGAGGCTGAAAGCAGACGAAATTTCTAGACGAAAGCTGAAGAAAGCTGCATAAAGTCGAAATGTGTGCACTGTAAATGAAACGGAAGTGTCAGCAAGTTTAACAGCTGAAGAGGTGGGAAATAAAGATGGGCAGAGCGATGGGGTGAGGAAAGATGCAACATAACATCTGCAGAAGGGAGAGGAGTGGGAAGGGAAGTGGCATGGAAGGAGAAGTAGGAAGCATGGATAAAAGATGAAAGGTGAAGGGTGAAAAAAAGGGACGCAGGCGGTGAGAGGAGATGCTACGGAGCAGCCTGGTCCCCCACCGTGACCTGCTGCTCACATACAGCAGACAGATAAATGACCCCCTGTCACCGTTACAATGCTCCACCCCCTCCTCCTCTTCCTTCATCCTTCCATCCCTCTCCCCACCGACCACCCCCCTCTCTTATCTCGACAGGTCATCTATCAACCAGCAGACTCCACCCACTCACCATCACTCCATACACACACACACACACACACACACACACACACACACCGTTTTTTTCCCTATTACTCATTAGTAAACCAAATGAAGTGATGCTGTACCTGCCACATTTCAGGAGGGACTCTCACACTCTTATCCCTCTCCTCATCTCTCATTCCCTTCCCCTCTGTGGCGCTTCGCTTTTCCTTTATCCACGTCCTTGTCACCTTACCCATCTCAGCTGAGTAAATGTCAAGGTGTAGCCACAAATAGAACTGATCGCTGGTAGAGTACTGCGAGGCGAGGCTTTGTTATTTTACAGATATGCAATATTCATACGCTGACAAGCATCACTGCTGGTATGAGAGTAACACTTCCTGTGCCACTTCTGTTTGGACATAAGGCATTGTTTAGGCTCGGACGACGATAATAACGTTAATATACTTTTATGTTCTGCTTTGTCAGAGTGTTGTCAAGTACTGTGCAGAGTTTTTAGTTTTGAATTTTGTCATTTCTATGAATTTGTGGTTTCAAACCTCAGGTTCACAACCTGAGATGTTTCTAAGACATCTTTTGACTTTTTTGTTAAATATTTCAGAGTTTTACCTGTATTGAGTTCTAAAGCACATCAAGTTAAACACTCAAAGGTATGAAAAGGGGGTCACAAACACAGGTTGCTTTTACAGCCACAAAGATTAGAAAACAAGAGGATACTTGTCCTCTAATGACGATCTGGTTAATAAACAATTACCATTATATCATAACTTGATTTGTTATTATTGAGTCACTGAATGCTTGATTTCCTCTGATGCCTAATGAATGCACATCTCTAATTGATCACTTGTAATTCACACACACAGAGACACACACACACACACACAGAGAGAGACACACACAAACACACACACAGGTATTTCAGTGAAGTTACAGTCTGTAAGCCCATACAGGTAACCATGCGAACAAGCTCACACACACACACACACACACACACACACAACTGCAAGAGGATTTCAGATGTGAGTTGTGAGAAGTTCAGCACACTTTAGATTAAAAGTGAACCGGGCTGTGAAAGAAGGAGCACTCGTCATTTTTCTCTGCGGGACTTTTAAATCCATACAATCGACCGGAGGTCAAACATGGAGGTAGTTTTTAAAAAAAAAAAAAAAAAACGAAAACACCGCATTCCGCCCGCCTGCTCCCACAACTAAACAAACCGAGCGCTCCGCCGCTCCGGTGTAAACACACACAAACACTCACCAAGCGCAGAGAAACTCGACGACACTTTTCTCTGAAGAAGGGTCGGCGCCTCCCCTCCTGTCCGCCGGTGAAAACGGCGTCGTCCCGGGATGTTGCTCGTGTTTCGGCAGCGGTGCGACGGTTCCTTTGTTGCGGTAAACAGCAGCTCGGTGCGCGCAGGCAGCCGGGGGAGACCCGAGGATGAGTGTCCGTTTACTCCGCAGGGCGAGCGCTGATTGGCTGCCTCCACCACAACAAGGCGCTGAGCTCTGATGTGATTGGCTCAGGCTGCCGCGGTGCGTTCAGCGACCGCTCGTAAATTCTGCCTTTCATTGAAGCTACAGATGGAGCTGTAAAAAATAACACCAGTGCCTCTTTTGTTATTTCTGGTACTTTAGCTGTTCCAACCAATAAGAATGATAGAAACAGTAGCTTGTATGGACACAAATGCTCCCATCGTTGATAAACTAGTTTATTTGGTTGTCAGTTTTAGGATACAAAGATAAAGGTAGTTTGCTTAGGATCTTATTCATCGTATGTGTTTGTTTTTCAAGAAGTGTTATATTGTGTATGATTGTTCATCTTCCACTATTAGTCTGTTGGCTAATATTGTTTCACATTTTTTATTATTTTTCATTATTGTCCAAATCATATCTGAAAATGCTGATATTTTAATATATCAGCACTGAAGGGTCAGCAAATCGTTCAACTGAGATTTCACCAGCTTTTACTGACACAAAAACTGTCACTGTCACAAGTCAGTTCATCACTTGCTCACCTGCTTATTCACCACCTAGTCAGCATGACATCTTACTCACTTTAACCGACTTCATTCAACACTTCCACTTAAATGGCTTCATTTAGTGCCCACCTGCTCTCTTTTCTTTCAACATTTCCAATTTAAATGTTACAATCAACTTTTATTAATAACTGCCTGGTCAGCTGCCAACTTCAACATGTTTCAGTATTTCAACTATTTCAAAGGTTTCTGCTGTTTTATTCTGAGGCAGGTTTTCTTCAGAAAATGCTGCATTTTCTAGTTATTTTGTGTAAGGTTTTGCCATATTTGTCCATGACGTTTTAAAAGATATCTATTAATCAATTAATCTAATTATAATAGTTGTACAGTATTATATTATTGTTATTTTAATGCTTTGAAATTCACTCTATAAAACGTAATCATTTGACTTTATTTGACCTCCTTTTCATTTTCACTCTCAGTATTGTATTTTATGGTATTTTTGTGTATTTCTATTGTGTTCTCTGTGTCAAAGCAACTGAAGTAGCCTGATTTTGATAATAAAAAAAAATAGTTATCAGAATTCCGGCAGCAATTGAAGGTGTCACTATCCCCACGCTGTCTTTCTCTGCTCTCATTTCTCTGATTTTGGTTTCCAACAGAATTTTTAACACTCAAAAAATCATCCAGCTATGAAGTGGAAGTCACTTCAGTTACATAACCACAAGATCAATGGGCTGCACTGCTGTAGTTTGAAATTCAGGCTATTTTGTTTGAATAAAACAGAGTAAGGGCTGATTGATTTGAGCTACTGTAATATGGGCAGTGTGTGTGTGTGTGTGTGTGTGTGTGTGTGTTTGTGTGTGGACATTACTGCAACAGCTGCACTGTAGAATATTCAGATCAGATCAATACAGGCTAATGTCTAATGGCCATTTTTAATATAAGTCACAGTCACGACATGTATGATGATGAATTATTCCAATTTCCACCTCCCCACATCCATTGATTAATTCTGCTGTAGGTATTACACGAGCATTAGAGAGAGCTAAACAGAAATCAATGCCTTTATTGGCTTCCAGTGTTGGAGTATGAAAAAGATCATGAGGATATGGTGGCAAGATGTGTGTGTGCGGTGTTTGCGTGTTTGTATGTGTGTGTGTGCGGTGTTTGCGTGTGTTTGTGTGTGTGTGTGTGTGTGTCGGATAAAAGAAACTATTTAACATTTTGACGCTAAATTGTATGAGTGATTCAAATTTTTACTGCGAGTTTTGTAATTGCTTTGAATTTGTGCACTTAATTCTATCAGGAATTATTTGGCTCCGCCTGGCGGTGCTATCAGGAAACTACAACCAGATTATGTCTTCTTTTTTTTTTTTTTTTTTTTTTTTGTCCGCAGGTTCATACTTCCCATTGAAGTAACTCTGGTGCACATTTCTGTATTAGTTTTCCCTCTTTGGAATTTACCAGATAGAAACTGGAGATGGACACCAGTTGTGCCATCACACTTTCCATTTATTAATCTGTATGCATTCTACTGTTTTTACTATGTATGTACATAAATATAGTATATATATGAGCATTAAAATATCTTATAAATAAATAACAGCAACCTCATTCAAAACGAGAGTACATTTACATCTACATTTTCAAATATGCCTGCTGAGAGGATCCTGTTACTATACATTAACTTTCCTAACAACCAAACAAAAACGTCCTTTTTTTAACTCTCTAGAAGAAGAAGAATCCTTTATTAATCCCACTTGGGGAAATTAACAATTTTCACTCTGTTTATTGTACACACATTTT
>JBAJHX010000062.1:15080985-15102804 GCA_037176925.1 Amniataba percoides
TAGCTGTCGTGACCAGGATACACACACTGCTGTTCCCTCAGCTGGACATCTAGTCCACAGAACAGACACACACACATGAGCATTTTTCACCCCTCTGCACAAGACAGAGCAAGACAGCTTGGGCAGTGAAAGACCCAGAGAACAGAAAAATTCTGAATTAATGTAGGCAAAGACTGACAAACATGGCAAGGGGGCGAGACAGAGGATAATAGTATGGAAAGGATGACTCAGACAGAGAGAGAGAGACCACGACGAACCAACGGGAAGAGGATGACAATGGCCATGTGATGCAGCAGTAGCTAAGGAGAACTAGAGAGGTCAGGGAGGGGGATTAGACACAAACACAACTGTCTCACTATAGGATCTCCATTGTGATAAGACAAAACAACATCAACAGTCACATGACCAGAGCGTCACAGCTGGCCAACACCAGCTGCTGCTGCTGTTTCATTCAGACTTTGATGGACTGAGCTCAGGCTGTTATGCAACCCTAACCAGCTGAGCTAGGAGAGAGGGAAGCTTCTCATTTCCTGCAGGGTTCTGAGGCACTCATTTCCACCACAGATTTCCACATTACATTTCTGTATTTGTGTCCTGCTCTCGCTGCTGCCAGTGTAAGCTCTGGGTGAGCCGGAAGCTTGTTTAAAGAAGAAAAATCTAGCAGAGGCAAATACATTCCTCAGCTAAAATGTGTGCACAGGTTTGATGCAACGTCTGAAGAAAATGACACAGAAACGCCTTTATTCTCCGATAACACATCATGCTAGCGCTGATAACAGTGGTTTGTTCTGAATTTTTCTTTTATTTACATTAAAGATTGTGGTGGCCCACTCTACTGTGTTGGTTATCAGATCTGTAAGTATAAGTTACTTTCTTTAGGCTTCAAGCTGTACACGTGTGTGGTATTACGAAAGAGATGATAAAGGTTAAGGTGAGCAGAAGAGGGCACACCAAACCCAGACTACTGTAGATAATACTGTACATACCTGGAAGGTGCCACACCCACAAGGTTGGGTCCCAGACCTCTGAAGAGTGAACGGGGTCCCTCTCTCTCTAGGATTAACCTGCAGAAAAAGAATGACATTGATGTTCTCCATCATAACACAGAGCATGTACCTATACATTATGTTTAACATCCATGTAATGCTTTATATAAGTATATGCCATTGAGGGAGTAATCACAATAACTGTCCCCCTCTGTTAAAGTGTAGTCATAGATAAGTGTTTACATCTACCTCACACTTCGTACATTCAATGGAAAGGTCTGTTGTGCATGCAGATGTTATCATGGATATTAAAGTCAAATGTTCGTTAAATATTGGAAAAGCTTTTATTTGTTAAGTAATAATTACATTTTGGTTATTCACACCTTCTCGAAAGTAAGACGAGAAGATTGATATCGGTCATTTCTCTACACTGAATATGAAGCGAGTGCTGGCTGCTGAAAAGTTTAGCTTTAGCACAGTGACCGGAAACGGGGAAACAGCTCATGGTAGCTTCATGTTTATCATACAGGCATGGTGTTGTATCATCTTGTCATCTAGGTCTGAGCAAAATTATTCCTTTAGTGTTTGGTAAGTAAAATTACAGAAACATTTCTTTATTGTGCTATTCTATGTTATGAAATCCTCTATAGCCTATATGATAGAACAAATAAGAGATAATTCTTCACAAACACACACAGGAAACAATAAAAACATCTTTGTTTGTAGCTAAATTTATATCGAAAGTGGAAGCCATCAGCAGATGGAATGGTAAATTACACTTTTTGGGCAATGTGCCCGGCCCGACACTCAATACAGTCTGACATGAACCATGAACCATCTTGTCACCTGTGTTAATCTGTCTCCAATCTAACCCCCTAACCTCAGTAAAATGAGCACGGCTTATAGTTCCCCATAAATCTTTGCTTGTTATCAAACAAACTGCGATGCAAAGCACAGTTAAGAAAAAAAAACACTGAGTCATCCTGGACAGAAATACAAACTGGACTTTTAAAGTAGATTAAATCTTTATGATAGCAGCTTGACTTGAGCTGTAACACAATTAAAAACAAGACATAGCACCGATCTTTCATGGAGCAACTATGTAGCTGTATTCTATGATTTGTGAGCTGTGCTGTACTACCCTGGCTGTGAGATTTTGCCAACATCTGTTCGTGGCTTAATTCCCCAAATCAAAAAATGATTCATAGTACACAGCGTTTTCTAAAGAACAGTGAAAATGCTTAAATTTACATTATAGACACAGATCATATAAGGACAGTGCTTTCCACAATCAACAAACTTAAATCGGAACAGGTCGACATACTTTGCTCTAAAATGGAACAATGCCTGCACCTCCCTGCATGTTGACCCACTTTAATTCGTGTGGGTTTTTTCCTTTCCCTGCCATGCCACTCTTCCCTCCTCTGCCCTGCTCTACTCTGTACTGTTAAATACTGGTCTACAGTTTCTGCTAGAGGCTGTGTATCTCAAGGACAACACAAGAAGTTGATTTATGTCGGCACAAGACCAATGTTGCGCCAAAAACAAAGGCCTAATTAACTGCAGCTGAACGATAACGTGAGTACAATGTTATTAAACTAAATCCTGAAGAGAGCACTGTTAGCAGAATCATGTTACAGCAGGCAAACTGTCCAAAAAAAACCATTCCTGATTATTGCAACATCCAGTCAGAACAAATCATTTTACTCAAAAACGTGTAAGAAGAAAGAAAGAAATTCACATTCATTTTTGTGATAAATGAGGATCTTTATATCACTCTGAAAGTGTGAAAATATTCATATTTTGCACATAATGTATATTGTGTCTCAGACTCCTAATTTTTAAGATAATTTGCAAGAGCATTTGGCAATGGAAAATTCCAAACATGTTGCCAGAGAACAGGAGTAGAGCACTGTAACCATGCTGAAGATTTATTTTAACAGTGTTACCCCTCAGTGACCAACATTAAATAGTATCCAGCCACACTGGCTTACAGAGAGTCCAAATACACACCTAACCAATGTTGGATTTCCCTTCACTCTCACTTCCCATCTTTCTGGTAACTTTCCACTATCTAATGAAAAGAGGAATGACATATTATGTTGCAAAAAAATGAACAACTTCTTAAATTGGTTTCCTAGTGAGTGTGCAGAAAAAGTACCAAAAACACCAAGTGGTCAATATGAGGTTTGAAATGTTTTTTTTCCCTGGATGCTTCTGATAGAATATATTTGAGACTTGTATGTGTTGAATGCTCATTCAACAACTAAATAAGTAGTTTGTCTAAAGGAAAAAAATCACTAGTAAAACACAAAAATAAACCTTTTCCCCAGGGGCAGTTTAACAATTTTTCAAGTCTGAAGTGATATGTTGAGCGACTTGATATCAATTCAGCACATACACTAGATGTGTTGATCATTGTGTTTGCACAGTGTGTAATGCAACTCAGGATGTTCAGCAAATATTCTTGTAAGCGGACACATCTTAAACCTGGTCAGGTCTTTGCCTCAATTTGTGCTATAGATGTGCAGTTTTTCTTAACTTTGTTGGTAAACTACCATACATATACTCTGTTAATCCATGTGAATACCTATACCTCCCTAAATTTACACAAAACTGTATCACTACTAGTTTGACTGTGTTAAAATTCTTGCTATAAATGTTAAGTAAATTCAGTCAATTAGCTAGAACAAACATAACAAAAAAACTGTTGCAAAAAAGAGAACACGCTGGAAGTATTCAGATTCTGCATCTATGTAGGTCAGACCTCTTTTCAGGTCTTCATTTAGTAAAGTGAGTACAATTCACAGTTAGCACCATTCTCCTTACTTGAGACAGTGCAGAGGCCCTGGAGCAACACGGGTCACACTGGCTCCGTTGACGGTGCTGAGCTGGACTTCAGAGATGTACAGGGTGATGGAAGAGGACTGCAGTCTGGTCTTCACAACCTCCAGAGGACAAGTCAAAATAGCGCCCACTGTGCCACCACATCTACAAGAAAGTCAGGGAAGGGTTGAAAATAAAAGTGTAAATCAGTCAAAGTAGAACAAACTAACCCTTGTATTATATTTGGTTTTCAAGGTACTTTTCTTACTCATTCAATTTGTTGTGTAAAGTGTCTTAAAAGCCTGTATATACAAAGCATTATCATAATTGCAGTTGGGCCAGATCAAATGTATATTTAGCATATTTCATATGTCAGTTCTCTTTTTTAGACCACCCTCTAACAGTGATCTCCCCAATCACCTGTAAAACAATCTGTTATTCCCTTAGCTCTAAAATTATCTGGGAGTGGGCACAAATCCACACACACCATGATAGTGTTGTGATACGTAGAGTACTGAAACGTGTCAGCTGTTAGCTGAGAGTATATGACTGGGTTCATTTTGCAATTCAGTGGAAACTGACCACAGTTCAGTAACCACTTTGCTGACTTCTATCATCTGAGAGGGCTCTACATGCAGTGTCAAGAAAATTAAGACTGTTGTTCATTTGGTTTGCTGAACAAGCACAGACACAAACACTATTTATAAGCTGTGGTGTTTTATTTATAAAGTGAAGAAGCTTGTCTTCATGTTGCTTAGAATTTGACCTCCACTCTGACTGTCAACAAACTTAAGCCAACTGAATTGTAGTCACTTTCAAAACCACCATCAAAAACCATAATTCACTTATCTCAGTTAAGTGTGATTGTATTATCTGTTTCATTGCTATGGTATGAATTAGTATTTTATCTCATTTTAATTCCTTTATCTTTTATGGCCCAAGGCTACCAGACGTTATCTCAACACAATGTTCTGTCCTCGTGTCACACATTCACGTTTGATGATCCTTTTTGCTTTCACCAAAGGCTTGATGCTCTCCACAATGGGGACTTGAACAGACAAAGCTTCACAACTAACCAACCACAAAGCTGAAAAGCGCATGTTGACTACCACAGTAACAAACCATATGAATGGTACAGGTTGCCTTAAGTTAATGCTAGTTGTACCTCTACAACAGGACTGGCAGTGAATTCCTCCAGCTGCAGTGTCTTTCGGGTAGCTACAGCTATATTTACTTTTCAAAAGACCGTCCCACATTCATGCTCACAGGCAGCAGTGACCCTTGGCCTACTTTCTGGGATACGCTGTCGGCTGCATGTGTGTTTTGCTGTGGCTGCGAGGGGAAACTGTGCTGAGGCCCTGCAGTTTCAGGTTTTCAGGCAAATCTGATTTAGCTTATTCAAGAATAGTAATGTGTCTTGTGCTGCTCTTAGATTTTACACCCCAGACAACAGAGATAACAGATTTGTTGTGGTGTGATGTAAATACCATATTTAAATGTCAATGGTTTCATGCAGACATGAAAGCAGAGAACAGACAAAGAGAAGACAATGGAACAAGACAGGCACACTGTGTTACTTAACTGATCAATTTTACAACTGTGTTTAGATTTCCTTTGATCAACAACTGGTTGGGCCACTTTACAGAATTGTGAACGGGAATCATTGTTCATCTATATATATGGGCCACCAGTTTAACCTAAAGCAGTCATAGCTTGTTTTGTGGCCTCGTTAGTGGCTTACAAAAGCTCCTCAGAAACAGCAGAACGTTTTTATTTTTATATTGTTTTTTTGTATTGTCATCCTACAATGACCTTATATCACCAGCTTGGACAGTAAAGCAGATCAAATTTGAAAACAATTTAAGGCTGCAAATAGCATCGGATGGATGTCTGCAGAGTAAAACTCATCTGCCAAGATAGTCTTGTAGAGACCATAAATTGCAACCAAAACCGATATCGTGCCAACAGTTGATTATAGAAAAACGCATAAATAGATTACACTGTTGACTCCAAAACACAGACCTGCCACTAACATTTGGTTGCTCTCATGTAATTAATCTCTAAGTCTTTTAAAATGGAGTGAAGAAATGAGCAATGGTGCAGCGGCTGCTGCAGAGCTTCATCAAGCTAGCGACAGCAGCGACGAGGCCGGAAATACATTGTTTTGCCTTCGAAACAAAGGTGCAAAATCTTGCCGCTTGAGCAGAGGGAGTCGATATAAACGACAAAACAGTATATAAAAAGGCTGAAAATCTCAGTGGTATCATTTGAATAATATCTAAACTGAAACACACTGCTTGTCACGTCTGTTTTAATATTTTAGAGTACCAGTGTAATATTTTGAAGTGTTGACAGGAAGTTAAGTTTGAACTGACGGTTGGACTCTTACGTGACTAACGTGCACGGAAGCTGCCGCACGTGCACGCGCTGCGCAGGGGAAAAACGGCCCTTTTTAGCTAGTTAGCCAAATTAACGACGAGTCAGTGTTTCATTAAAAACAACAAAGCCCCGTATCTAAATTACACCCGCTCTCTGACTTACCCTCCTGCGAACAAATGAACCAGCGTGTCCCTTTGGCTCATTATTTAGCATGCCGTGCCGAGCAGCGCACCTCGGAGCTGCGGCAGAGGCTCAAACTCGGCTCCTGGCCCTTCCCGTCGCTTTCCGCCTCCGGGAAGATGCGCACCTCGGTGAGCAAACGACGTCAAAAATGAGGCAGCGGCGGGGCGAGTCTCCGGTGATTCAGACTGCAGCGGGCCGACAAACCCCCCTCCGCCTCTATCGAGGTCTCAGCTCTCTCGTCCTCCCCTTTCTCTCACAAAGCTAAAATCTCACTTCAGACACAGCTCAGCGAGCCAACTAACGTCAGGACACTCTGTGCTGTCACGAATGGTTTTCTGGCGCATCCACGGGTCAGTCTGTCTTCACCCGTCAGTTTTCATTGCTGCAGCGAGAGGGAAGGAGGCAGAGCTCATAGTATTTACTGTACCACCATAGGCTGCGAAACCAACGCTGCCATTGGTCGGAAGGGGCCATGACGTCATAACGTTCCCGCCCCGATCATGCAGCGTTCACATGCTCAACCCTGAATGAATCAGAGCTGCGGCGTGTCGACGTGCGAGGCTGCCAAGCTTCTCTCTATCTCTCAAGGCCGAGGAAACGACTTTTCTAGGTCTGTGTCCACACAGTTAGATTCACCTATCGCAGATTGCTTTTGGATAAAAAGCTACATGAATGTAATGTAATCCTACATAGAAATGGAAATAAGCAAGTAGTGGCAGTATTTACAGGGTTTCTGCATTTAATGTAGCCTATTGAACTACTCTAACGTGATAGATTATCATACCTGGTTATTTAATCTATCGAGGACCCCTCAACCGAATCTCAAAATTGAAGCATACCTATCACATATATGTTTACAGGACCTTGACCTTATCGGCTGCCCCTGTCAAGTTCAATCTAGAATGCTTGGTCAAGTTGTAGCTCAAGTGAACTTTTCAGAATGTTTTTCTTTTGCAGGCTTTAGTGTCACTGGGTTTGCTGTTGGGTGTCCGATGTTAAAAAGAGAAATGATCAAAAAGTAATGACTTGGCTCATCAAAACATGTTTCCAATTCTGTTAAAGCTCACCCATTGTGAGAATTCACCCACATAACCACCCACCTTTATGATGGGAAGGAGCTCTTTAACGTCAGTCTCCTCCAAATCCAGTGCAATAAAACATAGTCAAGTGTTTGGTGGCAGCAAGCATACTTCCAAGACTCATACGTCTTCCCCTTGACAAAGACTTGGGCTTAACTCCTGGTGCTGTATTAAAGGTCAAATATTTAAATGATCTGTTTCAGACAAGTGCTGAAAGACATACAGGCAGTCTGTTAAATTACAGATTAAAATGGGCACTGTCCTGTAGAATATACCCCAATTTTATTTGTATTTTAATTTATTATATTTAAGTATGGGGATACTTCAAAGACACACTGTATTTTATTTGAGGCGACATCTAGTTTTTATCCTCCACTTTTCTTTATTTCTTAAAGCTGATTTTAAATTTCACAATCAGCTGACTACACTCAGAATAATCAGCTGGTGATTCAATAATGGAGCTAAAAGAATCCACACAGTTTTGTAATTGACAACACAGTATAACAAGTTGGTGTCATGTGCATGGTTTTACTGTTCACATTTGTAAAGTCAGAAACTGGTAATGTCATGTCCTGCATTAGAGAGATGCTGCAGGTCTCATGACTTGGAGATTTAGGATGGATAGTGGAAGATGAAAGAGGATGGTGTGTCTTTTATTGTTATGCAATTCTAAATTTAAATTAAATGAATGGTTATTGAATTACTGATTTTATGGAAGAAAATGTGCACAAAATACATTTAAATGCACTTCTTTATGAAATTGCTTTGTTTTATTTTTATTCAGATAAAATAAAATAAAACCACAGCAAGAGTTTTACTTTACATACAGTACTAACCATCTTTTTCACTTATTATATGATTACATGGATTGAAAACAGAAAAAAAAAATGGTATGATCAAAGCAGCCTCATGTTTTGTTTTGATTTTTACCATAGAGAGTATCCTGACTGTCTGCATCACCGCCTGGTACCTCGACACCCAGTGGTGTAGGAGGAAGGCCACCAAAATCATCAAGAACCCCAGTTACCCAGACAGACTGCTCAGCCTGCTGCCGTCTGGCTGACGGTTCTGCAGCATTCGAGCCTGAACGACCAGGCTCAGGCTCAGGACCAGGCATCCTGCAAGCTATAAGAGTTTTAAACTCTGTTAACAGCACCATCACTTTTTAACTATGCCATCATTTATTTTGTTGTATATATTTTTATATTGAATACATATTATTGTATATATCTATAATACTTGGTTTACATTTATAGTTTTATAGATTTCTAGTCTTTTATTTGTATAACTTGTGTCTCTATTCTTGTTAATATTTTTTAGCATTGTTTTAGGAGCCTGGGATTTAAGAATTTCCTTACCAATCATTGCAAATATGAATTGTTGGGTTATCACAATAAATTTTTGAAACTTTGAAATCTTGGTGCAGCTGCAGCATCCATATCTTTAAATCAATACGGTCAGTACCAGGTGAAAGTCCAAAACATCAAAAATAAATACTCTGATGAGTAAATAAACACAGGGTAATACTAAGAAAGGTTCTGGATGAAATTCTATGAAATTCCAGTACAGTTCTGATCGGTACTTGAGTGACTAAGAAATGAGATGAAATGAGTCAATAGTTTATAGGAAGTAAGGAACCACGGTGGTACAGACTTTAGTTGTAGAGAGAATGGAATTCCAGGAGGTATTGACAGTGTTAATTTCTCAAAGTACTCAGATTATAAATGAAAATTCAATAAATAACCAAAATTTGTTAACACCGCTGAAAGTGATACTGTATGAGCTGAGCAACATCTCATTCTGAATGCTGTCAAATAGTATGAAAACTAAAGTACTCTGTTTGGGCCTTAAATATGGATTTCTAGCATGAAAGAGGCAGCACAGTGAAGGTGGTGTCCCTCCAACAAGGACAAGAGAGCATCAGAAAATGAGAGAAACCAAATTATTACTCTCCACTAGTGCTCATGAGGACTCCTGCTGACAGTTTAAAGGATCACGAGATGGAACTTCAGCAATTCATTTAGACTGTTATTGAAAGCCAAACGCCACAGATAAGTTTTGCTGTCTGTCTGTTTATATCCATCTGTCTGTCTCTCTGTTTCAGTCTGTGGCTCTCTCCATGTCTTTCTGTGGTACAGTAGATAAATAAATAGAACTGTAACATAAATGTATGTTGCTATGTGTATGTCTGTGCCAATTGAAAACTTGACCTCAACCAGTTCAAAAGGTCCAAGTTTGACCCATACACCTAACTTATAGGCTACACAAGTTTAATGACCACAGCTGTATCTAAATGTTCTTTAGATCATTAAATTTACCATTGATAGCAGCCCTGTACATGTGAAAGAGACACTAAATATACATTATTTGCCTGAACTAGAGGGAGAAAAGCAGTTCAACATGAACTTGGGAGAGGTTATGTTGAATTTGTATAGAATTACGATTATGATATGTATGTAATTGTTGTACATCTGTGCAGTCAATACAGAATACCTGAGGCTGAATCATGTCATTCTCAAGCACCATAATGAGGACAGATGACTGCAGCAGCAGGCTGGAAAGATGACGTACTGATAATGATGTTAAACAACGGGAACCTGTATTGTAAATAACGCATTGTCACAAGTTGCTGAATCTCTGCTATGTCTGTCAGACAGTTTCAGACTTCAGTCTAGTAGCCTCACAAATGTCTTTATGACAGCAGCAAAGGATCCAGTAAAACCAACACCTACGGTACCTGAATTGTACTGGTGAATATTTCAGAAATACTTTTTAGTATAAATCATATTTTCTTTCATTAAACTGCTCAAACAGCCAAAAGGAGTGATGTGTACATGAACTGTGTGTATGTGTGCGTGTGTGTGTGTGCATCTGTCAATGTTAAAGTCCACTAAGCCATGTCTCATGATATCCTACACGTCTTTGGACTTTGACCAAACGAACGGGTGGGAAAACTAATGACAAACACGCTCTGATGTGTGTGTCTGTGTGTGTTTGGGTGTGTATGTGTGTGGGGGGTTGGTGATCCTCATTCTCAGTAATGCACCCAGGTCAGACTCACCACGAGCTAACCTTCTTTATCAGTGTTTGGGTTCAAAGGGAACAAAAAAAGTGGCAAGGGGAGAGGGCAAAGCATGGTAAAATGACAAAAATAGACATTGTTTAACTAATGGTTAAATATTACTTTCAGAGATTACTATTTTAGGTCACTCTAAAAGGACATTTTAGAATACATTTTAAAAGCCTCCAAAGTATCATGGTCTTTCTATTAAATCAATATTATAACAGCTAAAATATTAAATACAACCCTTTGTCCGAAATTGTCAGCATGAAAGCGTGACGATGGGCTGATCACAGCAGAACTGCCATCTGTTGGTTAGATGGTAGCTCAAGTGAATTTTTCGAAATGTTTACTCTTACAGGACTTAATGTCACTGAGTTTGATTTTGGATGGCTGATTCTAAAAAGAGAAATGTTCCAAAAGTCATAGACCTGGATCATCAAAACATGTTTACAATTCTATTAGCAAAGTGCAACACACGTAGTCGCCTTTTGTATTTTCAGATCAATAGAACTGTTTGTACAGTACAATATCAGCCATGAAAAATTTAACAGAGCTTTTGCAAATTAACTGCTTTGCACAAAGTGACATGTTTTGTAGCCTTTTAACAGATTTAACAGTTAGCAGAAAAGTCATGTCTTGCTTTGAGACTCTTTAAAGGTTCTGACTTGTTTATTTCCAGCATTGCCTCCTGAGATCAAATTAGGTTTGTTCAACCCTGTTAAGATGCCACCTTCTCTTGTATAAGCATGGCATCACTGAGCATCAGCTTAAAATATTGGCACATTTAAAATGCCTTTGTTATATTTTGTCTTTAAAAAATATGCTGTAGTTATTGGCACTTCTGGAGATGTTTGGGCCTCACCTGTGGATCAGCTGCCCAAACACTCCTGCCTGACACACTCGAAATCCTGCCACCTAGCGTTTATTTCATATAACTTACCACAGATGTTTTCTTCACGGAGGATAACGGTAGTTACTTTGCTGAAATCAAATGAAAACACACAAATTAGAGACGAGACATTGTGTTCACTGTATCTCCGAGGAGTCGTGATTGCACGTGAAGTCTTTGTTTGTACCGTGCGATGCATTCACGTCTACTCGTAAAGTGAATCAAAACGTTAGGAGTAAGAAAAAAAATTATTCATGGCTTCGTTTTTTTATGCCATTAATGGTTTTGACCATTATACTGTTTACATTTAATAACTGGAAAACTACATGTAATCATAAAAGTTAAATTATATTAAAACAAACATTGCACCATGTCTTAGTTAATCAATTAATTAATTTTAGACTTAAGTAAAACATGTTTATTATATGACATGTTTGGAAAATTGTCTTACTGCCTACATGCCACTGTTGTTTATATTGCTTCTTATATACACACTAAATATGTTTACATTTATACATAATAGTTTTTTTTTTTTTGTTGTTTTTTTTTTACCTTATCATGCTGTTGCCCTTGTTTTAAACTATATAGCAGAGCTCTGAAAGGGAAATTTCTCCACACACCTGTCCGATAAAGCGGATTCGGGGGAGTGTTGAACGCATCAATTAATTGAACCGTAAAGGCATCACCGGGTCACGTGACCAGAGCACAGCTGAGGTAGGCTGGCCTGTTGCTAGCCTGTTAGCCGCGTCTGGTAATCCTGGCGGAAACAGCCATTTCTCTCCACCTTTGCAAACAAAACCACCCACGGGAGACACGCCGCACGCCATGGAGAGGACACAGCGCATGTGGTCTTCTGTCGTAGCCCCTCACTCACCCAGCTCTCGGTTAGATGTCAATGTCATAGTTTGTAGCTAGGGGGGTCCAGTTAGCTCGGCTAGCCTGTGTGTGGCTAACGCAGGGCCAAGGCCAAGGCCAGGAAGAGAGGCCGTCTGGTGAGTAAATTAACGATAACGCCTGTTTCTCAGCTTGCCTACCAGCTTTTGGAAACACCAACATCACAGTTAAGCTTGTTGGTTTGCAGCTGATCGTTCGCTTTTTGCTGTTTTGCTCGTACTGAGTTGCGTGTTTGCCTTTTGTTGGCGGGTATACATAAACGACACAGTATCAATCATGTCACAATAATTACACATACAGTGCTTTTTCCAGGTGAATTTATAAATGTTAATCATCTATTTTAAGTAGATAATGTGGATTTACGGCTCTCAGGCAGTGTGGTCGTTTGCTTCTTTATTTTTTTTGCGTGCGAAATGGTGAAAACACAGCTGAGATGTCTCATTTTAAAGATGCGCTACGTCGCATTGACAGTAACCGAGTCTGGCTTATTGTGCTTCATCGTCCGGGGTTTTAGATACACCATTATGTGTCTATTCTCATATATACCTTAATAATGCCCCTCTCAAAGGGGCTACTATCCGTGTGGAGGGAAGTTGTGGAGACTCGTGGGGGTAAACAGACCGCATGAACCTCCTCCTGCTCTCCAGGGTTACTGTAAAATTTATCTTTATACATTTTTTTCTCCGCATGGTAATGTGCACATTTCTGTATTTGTCGTCTTAAAAAACACAGTATTTGAATCTGTACCACCCTTATTTATTTAGAGGTATTAATTATTCAGATAAAGTACATTAAACGTAGGGTGCATTTTTAACAAACAAACCTACAGCTCCACTTTCATTCTGATTTAAAGATTTAAATGTTGTGTATGGGTTTTCACTTAATGTGTGTTGTGTATGTATTTAAATTAATTCTAAGTAATGAAGCATTGTCTGTGGGGCTCAAGTGTAAATGTATTTGCATATTTTTTGCTTCATGCTTCACTGAGGGAACCATTTGGTTAACAAAGAAGTTGTGTCTTTCTTTGAGAGGTTGTGTCTGTTTATTTCCAGCGTTGTGGAAGAAGAATGACATCATGCTGTACTTATTTTGTCATTTTAAGTCACCCATGTTTTGTCTCCTGTTGATAATCCACCAGGCATTTGCTCTGTAGGTGGACAGAGGAGAGGAGAGGAGCAGAGTAGGACATCAGGTTTTGGATCAGACTTTTTTTTTAACTCCAACACCATCTTCATCACTGTCAGCTGAGCCATGTCTTCATCAGGGTGCTGCCACCTACCCGGCTCCCTCTGTGATTACTCTGGGAACGCTGAATCTGATGCCTCCAAGGATTCGGAGGAGTCTGATTCTACCGCACAAGCCCAGTACATTGCCAAGGTTACGGCTAAAGATGGCCGCCCACTCTCCACCGTTGTCAAAGCGGTGAGCTTGCAGAGGTAAGAGAGGGAGGAACTCGCATGAGGCCCTCATTATACTGCAATTACATTGTTCTTCGGTTAATCATCACATTCTTCTCTTTTCTCCTTTGTTCCACAGTGATGTGGGCATGTGTCGGATTTGTCATGAGGGAGCTGGGGGGGAGACGCTGCTCTCTCCCTGTGACTGCACTGGTACACTGGGCAAGGTGCACAAGAGCTGCTTGGAGAAGTGGCTGTCCTCCTCCAACACCAGCTACTGTGAACTCTGTCACACAGAATTCACTATTGAACGACGACCACAACCACTTACACAGGTGAGGGAGTTTCCCACTGTGAGGAAGAATGCCTGCACTATCTTTGGTTGTTTGTAGAAAAAGGGTGTGTACCAATTGTTCTAAAGTAAGGGAGACAATGTGTTTGTATGTCCTTGTTGTCAAACATTTCATAAATGTATCTGATAATGCAGATTGTGTGACAACTAGTACTATCTTCATGACATGAGATGATTTGCTCATGTTGATGAGATTTCTGTCAAAGAAGCTTTCAAAGTGGATAGATTGTTTTGAAATAGTCAGTGCAAATTAAAATAAATCAGTCAGTCAGACTAACTCTGGCTGAGGCGATACTGCAGAAAGCCAGTTTTCATTGAGAGCAATGACCCTTTCTTTTGTTCCTGCTCAGTGGCTGAAGGACCCGGGCCCTCGCAGTGAGAAGCGTACGCTGCTGTGTGACATGGCCTGTTTCCTTCTCATCACACCTCTGGCCGCCATCTCCGGCTGGCTGTGTCTGAGGGGAGCACAGGACCACCTGCAGCTGAAGAGCAGACTCGAGGCAGTCGGCCTCATCGCCCTCACCATCGCCCTCTTCACCATCTACATCCTCTGGACACTGGTAACTAAAGCCTTGCTTGAGTTATTGTCCTGTAACAAAGAAGAACATGTTCGTAAAACACATGTTTGTGTGTTTGTGTTGGCTCAGAGTGAATGTTTTTTCTTTCTGGCATCTTCACACCTACAAATAAGTGTCAGTGTCTTGGTTCCCACGTAGATTTGGAAAACAAGTGTGAACTGGCACAGATACAGTACAAAGACGATCAAACCCACAGATTTACCTTCTGCTGTTGATTATTGTAGAAATCAGTTTGTGCTGTGTCCTGCTCCCAGTATAACTTTGAACAGCACTCGACCAAAGTAAAAGAGATGTGAGAGCATGTGTAACTCAATAATCTGGCACAAAGTACTCATTTGTTTGAAAGTTGCCCAGTTAGTTCATGTGTGCACATACATGCACAACTCATTGAGAATAGTAAGAATACGCTGACTGTTACTCTAAAGTAACAATGAGGTACTTTTCCTTTTCAAAAACAAGAGGATTTTTTGTGAATCTGAAATGCTCTCCTGAAATCTAATCTGTTAATCTCTATAAAAAGAATCAGTAGAAATGACAATTAAGGATTAGCGCTTTAGCTCAGAGCTTGTGAGCGCCTGTCGTGCAACAGCTTCAGTCAGTGTATCATCCCTCTCCTGCATCCATACTACTCTTGTCTCAGATATCTTGGTGTCAGTTGTATTGATGTCTGTCTTCTCCTGTCTCGTTCCCTTCCACTCTCCTTTCACCCTATCTCAGGTGTCCTTTCGGTATCACTGTCAGTTGTACTCAGAGTGGAGGAGGACCAATCAGAAAGTGCGCCTGCTCATGCCCGACATGAAAGGGGCACACACCACCCAGCGCTCTGTGCCGACCAAGTCGACCAAGAAAATGACTGATGAGACCATCGTATGAGTGCAAAGCAGTGGCAAGAGGAATATTTAAAAACGACGCCCACTGAAGCACTCTCTAAAAAAAGAAAAAAACAAAATTAATCATATTAATGAACTTTTGCACTTCATAAGGACCATTCTGAGAAGGGAGAGCTCCTTTCTCACTCTGTTTTCTTTTATCGAAGCACTTGATGTAAACTACAACGGTATTGGCCAACCACGGAAAGTGGTTTTTAGGAAGAACTCATTCCGGAGTCATGGTTGATGTTGAAACACAGTTGTCGCCGGACAGCCAGCGCTGAAATGTGAATGACTGGACACATGGATAAAGGACTAATCAGCCCAACTTTATGTCCGGGACACAAACTTCTGAAATACTAAGACACGAGCTAATGTAGCAGGATATAAGTGATTCAGCATGCTACTACAGTATAATATGAAACATATTCACTACCTATAATTCCCCCATGCCCTTTCACAATGTATTTAGCTGTTTTTGAACAATGGGAAACCAGTAGACCAGCAGAAGATAATAATCTTAAAACATGATTGACAAAGTCTGTCTGTGAATATTCTCTCTTGACAAGCAGAGAGCGACAGTCGCTCACACCAACGCGCTTGTCTATAATCTGAACCCTACAAAAGTTTCTTGGTAAAGCTTTATCATTGCTGTCTTAACGGAGAGAATCAAGTCATTTTCCACTTTAGACAACATCTAAGGGATCACATATTTATCACACTTGTCACGGGGTTCAGCGGAGATTGTAATGTATGGATAACACTAACTGCAGCCGTTAAACGGCAGCGCAGTAAGGAAATAGTATTGAAGGTGTGGAAAAAAGTGTTTACATTCTAATTGGATGATGTCTCTACTATTGTCATAAAAGTGCAGTAGCAAACAGCCCTGCTCCACTTGTAAATGCACCATTCATTAATTGAGCTGCCTAGCAATGACCAGTAGTTATGTCCTACATCACCAGAGATGCAATTTTAAATAGAGGAGCTACTGTGTTCTGAATAGTGAGATTACAGACTTTCTGTCCTATATAAAAAAACACAGATGTATCAGAGCAGGCTGGTGCAAAGAAGAAATGTGTTCTGAGATATCAGTCAATGTACGCAGCATATGCTAAACAAAAGTATTTTGTGTTATTGTAGTCTTCCTGCTGCATCCCCTGGAAAGTTGGGTTATTGTGCAATAAAACACGAGGGACTCCTGGACTAAATCAGTGTGAAGCCTGACTCTTGGTTTTCTGGAATTCACCTTCTAATCACCTTTACATCATCTTTGGAAATGTATCTGATGATCGCTGTGGGGATCATAACCAGAGATGTTACGGTCTTACTGTGAAAATATTTAGAATAGTTTTCTCATTTGATATATTTCTGTTGGGAAATCTTTCAATATTTCTTATCTGAAGGACAGTCAAAGCGTCCATCGTGAATATGACGTTTACTCAAGTAAGTACTTAATTGAAATCTCTCTTTACCTGAATATTTCTAATTTTTTCTATTTTATATTTCTACTTCATTACATTTCAGAAGGAAAGGTCAGTGCACTTATTTTACAGCAATAGTTCGTTTTTCCTTTTTGGCTTGTACAACAAAAAAAAAGAAATGCTTGGTTTGGGCCCCAGGTCACATTTAATATGAGATGTTACGAGCTCCACCTACAAATGGTTTCCCCCTCCAGCTTCTCAGATGGTTTCATTAAATTAACCTTCAAAACCTGAAGAGAAAAAAATGATATAATAATGGTTCTCTTCAGTGTCCAGAAGAATACAAATTTCTGCACAATTTTGCCTCTTCTCTCCTACAGCAGGAATCATCTCACTGCTCCCTCAAGTTAAATGGGTCCACTCCTCTATTGGGAATCATTGGACCTAAAGAGATTAAATTATCTGTATAGGAAGAAAATAACATTTGCTTCACCCTGACATGAAACAACCAAAATTTTTTAAATGTTTTATGTATGTCATGTTTGCACGTGTTGCTAAAAAAAAAAAAAGGAGAGAGGACACAGCAATGTAATATTGTAAAATTTAATTTCATGGCATTAATATAATGTATGTGAGCAGACAAGCTATCAAAATAAAAAAAAGGATATATTTTACACAAAATGAGATAAGCATCAGCAGCGTCACAACCACTTTTGAGATGATGACTGAACGGGGATGGGGAGAAAAGCCCAAAAACAGGACTGCAGGTAGGACTGACACAGGCAGGATTCAACCTCAGGCCTCCAACGTGTGGCAATGACGGTCTACCAGGGAGATGTCTAAGCTTTACAAGGTCTCAGGCAAAGCTATTCTGCTACTCTATCATGGGTAACTGTGGCAGCGACTTGATGCAGTACCATCAGTCCTGTTTTTGCACTGGGATGTAGCAGATTGTACCCGGGTCAGATTATAATTTGAAATCGATTCAAACGCCCCTCTCTGAGATTGATCACACGTGGCATAAGGGAACTGACTCGATCTTGAAAAGTGCAGATTCAGACAATACTGAGCCCGATGGAAGCATACCGACACTGTGGATTTCAATTGATAATCGACCCAGGTGAGGAGTGACGGTTGCCATGGGTTACAGGTTCTGGCAGCACTGCAGTTTGCTCCCCCTCTGGCCGTCCGTGGTGGGTGGCACGCTGATGTCCACCACATTGTTTCCGGGGGACTCATCGTGGGCAGACCGCTCAGCAATCTGTTTCTGCGAGACGATGCGGTAGATTTCTGGGGCGGGAGGGGGGAGTTTTGGAAAAAGATGAAACAGAAACATCATCAGGTACTCATGAGATACTTAACAAACTTCACTTACAGTTTTACAGAAGAAAACAGGAAATAGTTAAGATAAGTTCGAGAGTTTAGATAAGAGAAATGAACTTTTTTATGTAGTTGCAAATCATCTCTCTCTGCTGTTGTATGCTCACAGCTCTCGTGTCACTCAGAGGTTTAGTTCTTGAACATGTCTTACAGCTTGTAAGGTAAAATCTTTTCAGCTCAGAACCACATGGTAATTGTTTTTGGGAATTGGGAATGATGAGAAGCTACAGTGACATTTCAAAAGCACTTTCGCTTCTTATGCTTCAAGTGTGACTTCAACAGTGTAGCTCTGATGTCCCACGTCTGTTCACTCACATACCTGTAAGGATATTCTTGAAGGCTTCTTCAACATTTGTTGAGTCCAAGGCTGAAGTTTCTATGAATGACAGATTGTTCTTCTCTGAGGAGTAAGAAAAGAAAATGTACATTTGATAAAAACTTTAGTTCATCATTTATTAAAATCACTGGTTATTATCAGTTTCTGTGTCAGCACAGGTCACTGACTGCAGGAATTGGAATAAATATTAAATATCTTTTAAAAACTACACCTACAATATATAAATATCTAAAAGAAAAAAAACCTCTATAATCTTCCTCATGTTCTCCAAGTTCGAGTACCTGCGAAGGCCCGTGCCTCGTCTGTGGGCACAGCCCGGAGGTGGCGCAGGTCACTCTTGTTGCCAACCAGCATGATGACGATGTTGTTGTCGGCATGGTCCCTCAGCTCCTTCAGCCAGCGCTCCACGTTCTCGTAAGTCAGGTGTTTGGCTATGTCATACACTAAGAGCGCCCCCACCGCTCCTCTGTAGTATCTGTGAAGAGGAGCAAACACGCAGTCAGGGTGTCTGCAGGTCCATCAGCAGAAGATTTATTTACAGGTTAATACAGACATTAGAGGTATTTTTTTCTATTCAGATTATGCAGCTGTCTGTTCAAACTGCGTCCTGTCCACTAAACACTGTTGGATGTCGTGTGATCATGTCAACAAACAGGATCCTGCTTTTCTTACTTTGGTCTTTGAATCCAATTCTATGTGAGCTTTAACGGTCAAAGTAAAAGTTTGCTTTCTGAAACCAGTAGAAACTCTGAATAAACATTTAATCTGTTTGACATTTATCAGATTCAAATATATATATAGAGGGAGTACAGAGGGCTCCCTGGGGTTCTGTGTCCAACTCAAGAAGATTCAAGTCTTGTAGAGTTTTACCTCCGATAATCACTGATCAAAGGAGCCATCAACATCTGTGACTATGTCCTGGAGAACATGTCTAAAAGTCTGCCATATTTTAAGCAATGTGGTCTAAAGGATAATGTGTCCATTGTGCCTGCACTGCTGAAGCCTTTCCCCACACTGAGGGGGTTTCAGGTGACAGGCCTATCCGCACCACACTGATATGGACTCACGCCGAGGTGATGGCTCTGTAGCGCTCCTGCCCCGCTGTGTCCCAGATCTGAGCCTTTATCGTCTTGCCGTCCACCTGAATGCTGCGCGTGGCGAACTCCACCCCGATGGTGCTCTTGCTCTCTAGGTTGAACTCATTCCGCGTGAATCGGGACAGCAGGTTGCTCTTCCCTACGCCCGAGTCCCCGATTAACACGACTGTGGAGGTAGAGGGACGGAGAGAGGGAGGGAAGGGAAAGATGAGACAGGCATGTTTGTGTACTGTTCATGTGTTGGGAGAGGCAGGGGATGGGTCACATGTATTAATAGACACAAGAAATGTTGATTTAGCATAAAGCAGTGCCTCTAAACATTGGTTGCAACAGAGCCCAGGGGCTCTGTGTTTTTGTGTGTGATATGAAAACACGCATCGCTGCTGTAAAAGCAGCAAATTACAAAACACAAAGCTGCAGTCGATATATAACCTTAGTGCGAAAACTCAATTGTTTTCATTTTAAATACAATACAGCTCTTAAAGTTTCATCTGGGAGTCTTTACACACACACATCAGTGGAATGGAACAAATGAGTTTTTCTGTTTCGAGTATTTTCTCAGCACCATTCATCAGAAAGACAGTCTTAAAAATCTATCAAAACTACTGCACTAGCATAATTTAACAGACTTTGGACAAAATGTGAGATGAATTGATAATTCATGAGTATTGTTTTGCACAATATTCAACAATGAACTGTATGTCAGGTGGTGTCCATCTTTCCTCTCAGCAGCCTCACTGACTATTAACCTTTTGGCTGGACTGCTGCACTTTGCCAGTCTGTTCTCTGTGAAATAATAAAAAAAATGTGTCTGTTAAAAGCAAACCACCAAGCACCACGAACAGGTACAGTTATTCAATTCATACCATCACCCACTCAGCAAACAACCCCAAACAAGAATTAAAGCTGTGAAGCGCCTGAAGGATTATCCATTAAATAAAGAGGTATTTTAGTCGGCGATGGTTCTCTGCAGAACCATAAAAAGCTAAATAATGGAGTACGGCTGAAGGTTTTTAAGAATCATTTCCCCCCACTGAGCAGAATATGCTCAGCTGAAAATGAGGGGTTTTTTTGCTTTTCACCCTCCATCTTTAACAGACACACTATTGAACTTTGAAATCAAGAGTTCAGCTCAGCCAAAACACCCCGGGGGCCGTGATACTCAGCAAACAGATGAAGCCATCCTGAGAGCGCTCTGAGATGTTTAACTTTTGTTTATCAGACCTCAGTTACATCTTTCTCTCCATGTAGACAGTTAAAAATACAGCATGGTGAGACCAAGCCTGTGAACGTAATTATATGGACATGTGGTCACTTCAGGCATTTCACTTGTTTGAAGGGTCCGTATTTGTTCTTATCTGTCACCTGAACTGTGGTAGATTAAATTATGTGCAATGTGTGAACATTTTAGACCAGATGTAGCATCCCACAGAGGATTTAACACACAGCGGATAGAGTGAATGACCACAGACCAAAAGCAAAGTACCACCTGTGGGCCTGAACAGCATCCACAGCACAACAGGGACTGAATGAACAGGCCTGACGCCAGAAATCAGAGGAAAGTGACTGATTATTTTCAAAGAGCAGAGCCCAGCTGCTGTCAGGACCAGAACTGTTCTCACTCACACACACACACACACACACACAGCAGAGGTGGAGCCCTTGTTTCTTTTGTTTGTTTTCTCCCTCTCCCTCCACAAAAGGAAACAGAGCCGAACTTTGTCCCCGTCGACATCGTGCCGGTCCGGGCTGCAGGAAGCTGATAACAGGCTTCATCAAACCCTGAATCGACAGTTTCAGGCCGCCTTGCCCTTCCTGCTTCTTGCCGGGTCCACAGACGAGGCTCGGGCAGAGGGAGAGGCAGAGAGGGAGGCAGAGAGGGAGGGAGAGCCCCTCGCCTCCGGCAGATGCCCCATTCATCCCACAGAGGAGACTTTGTTACATCTAAATGGCCCTTTGGCTTCTGCAGGCCCAGGATGTTAATGTGCCACAGGAGCCCGATAGCACGATCAAAGGGGGGCATTCTGGATCCAGCTGGAGATAAACACGGACCCCGAGTCTGGTACCGCCCCGATCAGAGCCGATCAG
>JBAJHX010000062.1:15102904-15132386 GCA_037176925.1 Amniataba percoides
AAAGGGGGGCATTCTGGATCCAGCTGGAGATAAACACGGACCCCGAGTCTGGTACCGCCCCGATCAGAGCCGATCAGAGCCGATCAGGCCGATCGATCAGCGCCAGAGACGCTCAAAGTTGCGAGTTGCGACATTTTTATGCATTTATTGTTATTATCATTATTTATTTTCCTTCATCTGAGGACGGTGCTGATTGATCCGGAGAGGCTGAGAGAGGCTAACAGGCCTTTAATCGACCTCGTGAGGCCGGATGAGCACAAAAACTGCAGATGACAGTCAGCAAAATGAGCAAAAGTGTCAAGAGAAAGGACGGATCCTGCCCCGAGAGTTGATGAAAGTTTAATAATAATGACAATAATAATGATAATTAAAAAAAGAAGAAGGCTGAGCGCGGATTGGGGTGTTGCATCCTCTACCTATAAATATAGCTGCAGGCACAATGACAGCATTATGTTGTAAGAACAGAGCAGACAGAGCAGAAAAACACACATCAAGACTGTCTGCTGACCAAAACATGCAGATATCAGGAGACACACACAGCAGAGCTTCGTGTCTGAGTGAAAGGGGGGTCGCAGTCATCTTTTTTCCTCTTTCTCTCCCTCTCTCTTTTTTTTTTTTTTTTTTTACCTTTGAACAAGAAATCGTATTCATCGTCTCGGTTCCCCATTTTCTAGACGAGGCCGCTCCACACGTTCGTGTCCGGAAGAAGAAGATGCGAAGAGCCCCGCCGGCGGATCCGCTGTGTCTGCGTGCGGCAGCAGGAGAGGACTCATCTACGGGGAGAAGAGGGTTTGTGCGCTCTCACACTCTGCGCCAGTTTCGGCTGTCAAGGCGAAGCTGCCCGCAGAAGAGGGAGAGCTCCCAACTCTGCAGAGGGAGGGGAGGAGTCCCTGCAGCGCGCGTGCCTGCCGCGGGGGGGCGCTGCTCAGAGGGGCAGATTTATTTATTATTGTTGTGAATGAGAGAGAAAAAAAAACACACACAGGGCAGGGTGTTCACGTGAAACGGTCTCAGAGCTGCTTCAGATGCCGTTTTTTATCAGAAACTAGATGAAGTCAGTGATCGTCAGCCTTTTCAGCGGTCATGTTTTTTAAAGGTTTGCTAGACAAGTAGACAGTGTTTTGATATAGTTATAATACTGAAATATTTAATGTTGCATTAGAGGCCAGCTGGAAAGAAATTAGAGAGCGAATTCAAATTATGGACAGTACAGCAGTTCAGCAACAAGGTAAAATTGGCATTAAATAATAGAGACAAAATAAACACACACACACACACACACACACACAACAAATATGGACTATATTTAATAGATAAAAATAAAGGTTCATCAGGAGTGTGTGGGTTTTCTTTCTTTGGCACTTTGACATAAATGTCACCATGTATTATTTAATTTTAACATTTTTTGTTTAAGAGGCCATCTTTGAGCCTGCTCAGGCTGCTCAGATTGTCATTTAGGCTGTATTATGAGGATGACAATGGAGAGATATTTCTTCATCCATTTTTTACATTTTTCTCATTTATCTATAGGGTTAGGGTTTCATATTTCAATTTCTTCATCAGTGGTTCTATTCTCGTTAGTATTTTTGAGCATTATTTAATGGAGCCTGAGATTTCAGAGTTTCTTTGCGATTGTTTGATGTAAATTGTTGTGCATATGACAAAAAATTCTTGAAATCTTGAAATCACACACACAGGGCAGACTCCTTACTGAAATAGCAAACCTCATTCTTAAAAAGGCTGGAAACAGTATCGAATCTAGTTGTTATAAAGGCAGGACATTTTATTTTGAAGGGATTTTTTCCCTTTAAAGTCGTGATGACAGCTGGCCCCGCCCCCTGTCCCCTCAGCTCTGCTCCTATTGGTCGAGAGGAGGTTCGGCTGCAGCAGCGAGGACGCACGTGCCGCTCCGCGCAGTTCAAGATCAAGATGGCAGCCTCCGTGTGTCGGTGCTACGAGGTGAGACGCCCCATTCATGTCCTTCTTTGCAGCTCCTGGACGCCTCGCTGGTCTCTCGGTGGAGGGAGCAGTTTTATTTACTGTCTTCTGGTCCTTTCATGCGTGGGTCGGTCTATTTTAGCGTGTTTTTGTTATGCAGCGCTAGCAGAAGATGTCCATTAGGGTAAAAGGCCTTGTTGCATCAGATCCTCCGCAGAGATCTCCATGTTCTTCTTCGCATTTCACTGAGATTAACATTTTGTTTTAGGTTGTGTCAGTGAGAAGATGCCTCTGTGTGTGAGGGCTCATAACTGGAAGTAGTTTGTGTTGAGCTCGGACATGAAACCAGCTGCAGACTCGCTGCCTCAGTGAGCAGGTGTTACACAACATGAAACAGTGTGATGATGTTAATAATGCCTCTGTAATGAGTCGTCTTTATTCGTTCAGGTGTTCTGTGACCTGACTGGGATGTCAGCTCTCTTGTCTGTGCAAATGCAGAATAATTGCCAAGTGGGTTTACTCATATAAGGCATTTGTCTTGATATGTTGGTGCAAGTCAGCTGAGAGTATTTGCAAGTATTTCAAGTCCGAACCATACATTTTATATCATTATATTACATAAAATTGATAGAAATTCTAGATAAAAAAAAGACTGATTTAAATGAAGGAACTGAACAGGTTTTTGAAGGAAGTTAAACAAATATTTTCAATGAATGTGCAAAAGTTCACAGTATTTATCTAAATTTTCTGTGTGATTTCAGTTTTCAGTGTTAATGTGAATCTGTGACCCTTCAAATAATATGATTTTTAGTAGATCAGCTGCATGAAAAATGTCAGAGGTAGTGCTGTGCCAAGAGATTTTTTTCAGTTGTAGCTATTAAAGGTTGTGAGCCTTTTTAAAGACTACAGGGGAGCCATTTCAACTCATCAAAACAGAATGTTAAAAACATCAGCAATCAGCAACGATTCCTCTTTTGGTCACTTTATTTGCTGAAATAGGAGAACTGCAGTCCTGGAAATATTAGCACTCATAATTTAATCTACTACCAAAATCAATGCAGGGCAGAGGACAAATGAAAATAAGACATAACATACAGATACCTCAAACAGATGCACTGCCCGAAGGAACCGGGCATGCTCTCAGTTGAAGAGCTTTTTGAATCAAGAAAACATCAGAGTGACTTCCATAGAGAACAGATGACTGGAACTTAAGTAATGAAAAATGTTCAGATAACTGTACTTCCTTGTTAATGTGTCAGCCATAAGCATGTGTTGTTGAAATAACAGTTACGTGTAACCTGGTGAAAGAGCCTGATATTACTAACTTGTTGAATACAGCCTGGTTTTAGCACTGTGATGCAAATTAACACTCTCCAAACCAGCAACACAAATGGGATTTTTAAAAGCAGCATCACAACAACATGGCTCCTGCTACGCCTGTCTTTTCATGACTTTTCTATCCTTCATTATAAGTACATTGTAAGGGCACAAATCATTTGTAAACCCTGCTAACCACTGTCACACTCGCTCCACTGCAGCATTGAGTTGATGTTTTTTACTGACCACGAATTTGTCTCTGTTGCAGCTGGTTGGCAGACGTGCCTTGGCCCTCTGCTCCCGGCCTCTGGTCTCCTCAGTGTGGAGAGGAGATGCTTACAGATTACATGGGAGCCCAGCTGCAGCTGTGCAGGTAAACAATGACAACTCCCATTCACTCTTTACTTATCTGACAAATTTGTCCCATTTTTATCTTTTTTTTTTTTCACACTAAGTAGTACTTGGCTTTATTCCTGCTCAAATGAAGTCCTACTTTGTTTTTGCCTCTCTAGGTTCGCTATGCTTCAGGACGTAAAGGTTTCCTCGGAGAATTTGTGGATAACCTGCGTCAGGAGTTCAATAAGAATCAGGAGATGAAAGAGAATATAAAGAAATTCAGAGAAGAGGCCAAGAGGCTCGAAGAATCTGATGCTCTCCAACAGGCCCGAAAGAAATATGTAAGAACATTTTTCCTCTGTCTTTTTATTCTCAGTCTGTGCATTGGTTAATGATTTTATTTTTGTAACAAACATTTTTTATTTTCTTTATTAGAAATCTATAGAGGCTGAGACAGTGAAGACATCAGAGGTGTTTAAGAAGACATTTGGCTCCCTGACAGACACCGTCAAGGAGGTGACGTATCAGCACATCCTCTGATGTACCAGTAAAACTTGTCTCCTTTCTGTGGGTGCAGTGAGCCTCATTTAAACTGCTGAACCTTCATGTCTGAACATTGTGTTTTGTTAAAGTCAATACCTAAATTCATGTCATACTGGAATGACCATATGAAGTGAAGGATATTTACCTTTCTGCCTTAGTAGCTGTGAAGGTTTCTCCCTGTGTCTCAGGTCATCTTTGAGTTTCCAGTGTGAAATATCAAAAATTAAATGGCCTGAAATGAAACTATAAAGCCTTCTGTAAAAGTAACATAGCAAATCTGTGTGTCTTCATGTGTACATTCTGGCTTTAGGGACTTGAGGAGGTGAGTCGTACTGACATCGGGAAGAAGATCAAGGAAGGTGTGGAGGAGGCAGCCAAGACAGCCATGCACTCTGCTGAGTCCGTCTCCAAAGGAGGAGAAAAACTGGGCCGAACCAACGCATTCAAGGCCATCTCACAGGTCAGAAGAGAAAGTGTCATATCCATATGTCGCCAAGTTTTCACCCTCATAAATCCTACTTGTTTCCTGTTAAAGTTCCCAGGAAATCGAAATATGTGGGCCAACAGTGACAAAAAGGCATGTTTTAGGTATCGTTAACAGTATTTTACACTTTGTCATTTTCTAGAAAATTAAATTTAAAAAAGTCAATGACTCATTCTGTACTCGGCTGGTGTAGGCGATGGTGGCGTTGAGAAGTCCTCGACAACAGAGAGCAGGCTGTCTTCATGGCTGTTCCTCATGTAGCAACTCTGATAACAAAAACATCAACTGAGGTGATGCTGAATGGTGGACGGTGCCTTCTCAGCCTCTGTTGCTTTGTGTTGTCACTTAAATATTCAAAGTCAAATAGCACTGTATTTGCTCTTTCATAGGACCTTCAAATGAGTACAGAATGAGTCATTTACTTTTTTTTAATATCATTTTCTAGGAAATGACAAAGTGTAAAACACTGTTAACAATGTTCTCCTCTTACAGTGCAGTTTTTCCGCAGTGCTCTCAAACAGTGGATATTGTAGTTCTGTCCAGCCAGATTAGCATAGTCAAAACAACGATTGTTACACTTTCAAAACATTTAGACGAATCTTTCAAATTCCACAAAAGGCACAGACTGCAGTCACTCAGTTCACAAGTTTTCCTGAACCAAATGTCCTTAACTGAACAGTTCATGCACTGTTATTTGAAAAGTGTGTGTCCTCTCTGTAGAGTGTGGAGACCATGAAGAAGGAGATTGATGTTGGTGATGCCGGCCCTTATAGAGCTCCGTCTCAGCTGAGAAAGAGGAGCGAGTTCTCCTCCAAAGGAGCTGACAGCGACTCCAGGGTGTTTGAGGCTAATGAGTGAGTAACTGTTGCTTATATATTTTTTTCTTTGACAGCATTTGTTCCCTGTCAATCCACCACACCTTGTTGTATCCATAATGATACATGTGATTTTCTTGTGATGCAGAGAGGCGATGGGTGTTGTTCTCCACAAGGACTCAAAGTGGTTCCAGCAGTGGAAGGACTTCAAGGATAATAACATAGTTTTTAACAGTAAGAAAATCCTCTGGATTTATTAGCTTACATACTGTGGATTTACTGTTATATAACAGATCACCTACTGTTTGCATGTGTGTAATTTCCTGTAGAGGCAGCAGATGGCACCAGATTCCTTACAGTGGATTTTCATAAACTAATACAGTGGAGATGTCCAGTGTTTATCTTGTCAGAAGCCCATGTGTCCTCATTAGTGCAGGTTTTATTCTCCATTAAAAGGGGAAAATGCTATTTTTTTGTCTTCACCACCACCTCTTTTCACCCACAGGGTTCTTTGAGATGAAAATGAAATACGATGAAAGTGATAATGCCCTCATTAGAGCTTCCAGAGCTGTGACCGACAAAGTCACTGACTTCCTGGGTAAGGCTGCGCCATCGTTGATATTGCTGTTGCAGAAAGTTCTCGTTGTTGAATTAAAGACCATGAAAGACAAAAGTCATAAAATTTGTAATACTGAGTTTTGTTGTCATTTTTGGTGCTTTTTTTCCAGGTGGTCTTTTCTCTAAGACTGAAATGTCTGAGGTGCTGACAGAGATTGTGAAGGCAGACCCCACCTTTGACAAAGACTCTTTCCTCAAGCAGTGTGAGAAAGACATCATCCCCAACATACTGGAGGTAAACATACTGTTCTTCCAGCCTCCTCCTCCCTCGCTCTATTTGTCCTTTCATTTTTCTTCTTTATTCACACTTGTCTCTTTGCTCAGTACAAGAGGTTATTTCACTAAGGAGGCTTTGAAAAGACGTGCTGATGAAGGTCTTTCTTGATTCAAAGTGAAGTCTTTGCTCCAGCTTAGATCACATTCAGTGTGTAGCGCACTACACAGTTGCAGAACAAGAGCTATTGATGTTATTTTATGGAAATTACAAGCATAATAATAATGAAAAAAGGATGGCACTGGTCTAATGAAATGGAGATCTGTTGTAATTAAAAAACAGCTTCTAACAAAGTTTTGACTGATGCACAATTACCACTGTAATTGATTTGCATATGCTTTAATGAGATTATATTTATAGGTAAATACTGCATAGAATAGTTCAAATCTTCTGCCGAAGCTGACTTGTGAAATATTGATTTCTTGTGATGAATCACCAATAACTCTGTGTCGCTGTCCTCTTCCCAGGCTATAATCCGTGGCGAGCTCGATGTGTTAAAAGACTGGTGCTATGAAGCTGTAAGTTTATACTCAATGAACTCTAAATGTGTACACCATACACTGTGGAGACATATGCATTTCATTGTTCATTCCCTGTATCCTTAAACACCTTTTAAAATAATAACTGAAGATAAATGCTGCCAGTGAACACGTGTGTTCACTAACAGGCGTAATCACCTTGGGTTTTCTTCTCTTCAGACGTACAGTCAGCTGGCTCACCCCATCCAGCAGGCCAGAGCGTTAGGGCTGCTCTTCCAGTCCAAAATCCTTGACATCGATAACATAGATGTAAGTGTAGATTTCCAAAGTAATAATTGCTGACAATTTTAATCTCTCTAACTTTCATTTCTCTCTATTCATTTTTTAAATTCACATACACAAAATTGAGTGCATTTATTGTTCACTTGTCAAAATCTGGTTTGTTCGTCTCGTTTCACGTGTTTGTTGTTCTCCCTGTGATGTAGCTTGCGATGGGTAAGATGATGGACCAGGGCCCAGTGCTGATCATCACCTTCCAGGCTCAAGTCGTTATGGTGATCCGCAGCCCCAAAGGAGACATTGTGGAGGGGGATCCGGTCAGTAAGCACATAATTACTGTACCAGCATAGTGAATCTGATATAATAACAATTCATCAGTAATCATTTGAAGGAAGTAAACAACTCAAATGGCTGAAATTAGATCAGCATCCTGTAACACTGAACAACTCTCATCTGTCTTTGTTGCTTTGATTGTCACATGTTCGTTGTAGCGATAGGAATAGTTGACCATGTGCTCCTCTGCTCTCCCAACAGGGGAAGGTGATGAGGATGATGTATGTTTGGGCACTGTGTCGTGACCAGGAGGAGCTGAACCCCAACGCAGCCTGGAGACTCCTGGACATCTCTGCCTCCAGCACAGAGCAGGTTCTCTAGGAGGAGGAGGAGGAACATCGGTGAAAAAGCCCGACACGGGACAAACAAACTGTGAAGAAGATACAAGGATGTGCCTGGAACACCTGCACGTACTGACTCCCACATATACACATTAACACTGGGGGGCGCCCATGCTCCTGTGTTATGCCAGAGACTTGCACACTCTCACATTTCCAGTTGCTAACCCAGAGGATTTATGTCCACACGCGTACTGTATTCTCCACTCTAAGGTGCGGAAATATACATGAACATAGAGATTAAGTACCGGTATACTATATATCCATTGAAAACTGTGCATCCATCAATGTGCGTGTTTAGTCTTTTACACTGGTTAGCTCAGTGTTGGGGTTTCCAGGTGGAGTGTGAATATTTACATTAATCTATGAATAGATGGAATTTTTTTTTTTTTTACCAAATGGCTTAAATAAGAGCCTGTGGCATTTCCCCCATTGTTTCATCTAGTGATACAGTCCATCCATACGAGCCTGGTGGCCACATCCAAAAAGAACCATGGGGAAAAAAATGGACATAGTGCCTGTGACCTTACCCAACTGATGTTTGAAGCCTAAAGCCAGGTTTAATGTGACCACTGTTTTTGTCCATTAGTGTTAACGAAAAAATTAAAATTCGAGCAACCAACAGCAGTAGCAGCAACCAACACAGCTAAGCGGGACACCCTGTTAATCACAGCAAAACGGCCCAATGCTTCAAATTAAAATGGCACTTCACCAATTTACACAAGGACCAATTTGCTGCCCTCGAGGAGTCTACTCAGCTGATACAAATAGTCATATAATGTCTCTGATGGCTCTTTTCTTCTTTGGTTGTTTTCTCTGATGAAATAACCAAGATGTTGTTGTTAAAGTTACCTGAGACTGGCTTGAGCCTTCAAATTATGATCAGAAAGATTATTACCAGCTTGTGATGTGGAGTTTAATAGAAATGAGTCGTCACAAGGCAGGAATGATCTTAGGAAAGATGCCACTGAGTCTCACATGGGATCCATTGTTTTGCCAAGATGGACCCATACTATGGAATAATATAATGGTCATGATATGTAAGCTTCTTCTGTTTCAACTATTCTTTTTAAATATGTGTCTCTATGAATCTTCTAAATTTATTTGGAAGCGCAGCACTACATTGCTGAAGTACACACAAGGAGGTGAAACTAATGATTGAGACACTTTCTTCAATGTTTTTGGAGATGAGATGATTGAAATGTTCCCTTTTTGACCATTTAAAAAAAATGCATCTTATGGAGTTATAGCATCAGCTGTGGAGGTTTCTGTCTGACTGGAAATATATCAAGACATTTACAACAAGTGAGATGACGTTTGAACTGTACAATGATCTGTGTAGTTGGGGTCCATGCTGTTATATATGCTGTTGCTCAGAACGCTCTATAACATGAGAAACCACAAGCAACTGGAGGAAATATCTTTGTGTTTGTATTTGCAGCATCATTTTGAAATTCAAAATGTTTTCTCAAGTCACAGTGCATTCTGCACACCCTCAGTAAGAAGAAATATATTGTATCTCCTGCTCTTAACTCTTTGTAAATATATTAAATGTCGAGTTCTGCTTCTCTGTAAGCTTGAGTGGGACCATGTTCAGATGTGTCGCTGTGGCAGCTTCATTGTTTGAGGATCATTTGCAATCTCATGTTGCACATTTGTCAGCCTTTTGTTTTACTAAATTGTTTGTTTTACTTTTTATGTATGTGGCTTTTCAAGGGGTTTAGTGCGGACGATGAAATCTTGAATGAATGAATACATTATTATACTGTTGTGCTGACTATTTTTGACATTTCTACCATGTGGACCATGGATCCGTTTTCACACGCCACTGTAGATTGAACACAATTTGATTGTACTGAAACTCTCTTTCCTTGACTGTTCGAGTAATCTATGAAAAACGTTCATACTGATGACATTGCTAGTGCCCAAATGGCCAAAGCATGCAGTGTTATTAATTAGCATTCAGGCCCATGAGACTTTCTCTTTGTCCCAGTTCATCTTGGAGACGTTATTGTGAAAGTTTTTGTCACTCCTGGGGGTGAAAAATAAAATCCACCAAAAGCTCACCATAAAATGCTGTTTTTCACTTATAAGACTCAAACAGTAGGTGAAAGGATTCTTTGGTAAAGATATATAGAGAGCTGTGAGAGGAAGAAGAAACACCAGTGGAAGTATGGAGGTTTTCCCTGTTTACAGCTCATCTAAAGCTAAATATCCCAATGGGTATTGGTGAGGATGGCGTGAAAAATATGCCTCATCTTCTGTTTAGCATCTTTGTTTGGTTCAATCTTCAGGAAATATCAATATCAAATTGACAGATTGCATAAAACGTATTGATTTGGAGGACTAACTCACACTGAACAGATAATGAGCTTTCCTCTGGTGCCACTATCAGTCAAAATTAAGATTGCAAGATACCTAAGAGGCTTAATGTCTTTTATTTGATATAGCGTTTCCTCTAACGTGAACCCCATGAGAAACTTTTTTTTGTGCTTTTCACATCGTAATCATCATAACAGCCTCAAGAGGCCACCAGTTGGACTTTATAGTTGCAATCTTATTGTGAACATTGAGTCAAGACACAAATATGCTCAAGCCATTAAACTCTGCAAGAACTATGTGATCAGTTCATATATATAAGATTATTTTTTTCTGTTTAATCTGAATAAAGATAACATCTTAAGACTGGAGTAGATTGGTTTAATAACAACACATCTAGCTTCCTAAAGTCCTAGCATGTCTAGAAATATCAACAGGGGTCAAGGAAACAATGGTTTGCTTGGAGAGTGACCTGCTTGTTGCCACATTTTCCAATGGTCAAGACAAAATCTTCATACTGTATAATGCATTTTGACATGCTCCCACTAAGATTTACACATGAGATCCATCCTCCAACTTAATATCGATTATTTTAGTTGACCAAAGAAAAAAATATTCATGAGTTTCTCTGTTTTTATCCAGTAATATGTCTTACTGCAGCATGAAGAGTGCTGTATTATGATTCGCTTCATCCAAGCTTTCTTGGAGTCAGCAGCTTTGTATGTATTGTGTGTGTTTGTGCTCACAAGAGAAAATTAAACTCTGCACAGTGTGTGTGTTTGAGTGTGTCCTTTGTTTTCTCATTTCACAACTGACATGCTTTGATAGATGCCCGTAGATCTGGCCATTGACACTGGTTGATAAACTTATGGATTTGGTAGTATAGGGATGATAGATCAGGCTTTAAATAACGCATGCCTGTAGATTCACGCACAGGGCCAATACTGTGGGAACCTCATCCCACAGCTGTCTGTTGTGATGAATGACTGGGGACGTCCTCACATTAACCAACCTGCTTCGGTCCTCCAAAGTCTACCCATTTCTCTTTACTTGATTGAAGCCCCCTGAGAGTTGATGCCTCTGCACAAACATTAACTAAATGACTATTAACACTATAACTAATGCCCTTGTGCAGCACACTTTTCACATACAGTTCAGCTCATTTTACTGTACAGCACAAACCATTAAGGTCACGGGATGTACAGTGGTAACGGCATCCTTCTGGAAACACATTTGCCCCCTGAGCGATGAACTTCCATATTGTATCTGACTCAGTGGAGTTGGACGCACCAACTCAACATCCTGGAAGCAGAAAGGCCCCGGAGGCAGTGCAGTGTTCTCCTTTATCTGCTTCTTTAGTTGTCACTTTGTGTTCATGGTGGCACACTACAGCAAGCTGTGCTCTAGCCTACATAATAAAAAGGCGTTCAGTGTAGCGTAAGCATTATGTAAGAAGGTATTATACAGAGTTTAAAGGTCGTCAAAATTATGACGCTTATTTTGATACTTATATTTTACCTTTGTTGTGGTTTGATTTGATTTGATTTTTAGAATGCCGTTTTCAATTTTATTGAAGAGTTAGGGTCAGTCCTGGGTGAAACACTCAATGGTAGCTTGATACACAGGAACACCTTTACCCGTTCTCAGCAGACTGCACACATTTAGGGGTTCAAAATTGTGTTTGTGGTGTAAACTATCAACTGTGAGGTAGCGAGCCAAACAGCAACTCAGGGAAGTCAATGCACTTGGATTTAGTCTTTTAAAAAACAAGAACATGTTCATTTGGGAGCTTTACAGGTGCTTAGTTTTTTGTTGTTGTTGTTTTAAAAGCTTTGGATAGAGCGCGGCTAAACTAAAAGAATCCAGCTACCTATTTAGCATAAAGATATGAGAGCAGTATCAACCTTTTCATCTAACTCTGAGGGCGAGCGAATAAGCATATTTCCCAAATTATTCATATAAATATAATCTATTTAACAATGAGTAACCACTTACCATACATTTCTGTGCCTTTTTAAAGTCTGTTGTGTAATTACTGATCACAGTACAGTACAGAGTATTGTTTACTTTTCACTGAAGCAGTGATTTCTTTGACAATAACTTCACATGCACCTTAATCCCCAATAATTCTTCTCTTATATCTTCAGACATGTTGCCTTGACAAAATGAATATGATGTTCACCCACTTTGTTGGAGAAATATTTGTGGGGAGACAATTGTGATCATTTTGGAGGTTCATAAACTGAACACAGAAGTTGAGAATAGTTATTGGACATCTCACGCTAAGATGAGTCTTTCATGCAACAATTTACACCACTGTGTACATCTCCCATTGCCCTTTAGGATTAGACTATAAGATGCCATGTTTAGGGTTTGAGCCCTTTAAGATAAGAGTCAATCCTGGCAAAGGAGGTAAGATTTGTCTTAAAGGAAGGATTTGCCTTAAAAGACAAACTCTGTGTAAAAATGCTCCATATTCCAGTATTCATACAGCTCAAGGTTGTGCTTAGCCAGCTGCTGTCATGTGGTCCAGACATCCTACAGTGTTGACCTACGTCTGCTCTCTGAACCACAGCTTGACCTCCTGGTGTACCATCTGTAACAATAAAGACAGCGGCGGGAATCTTGAATTTCATAAGCTCACAGGCTGAAGACTCGTATCAATTATGACCCCAGTGGCCAGCCTGCTGGAGCCCTGCTCAGTGTGATGTGATTATGAGCCCCTTCAGGACAGAGTAACAATCTACTAACTATTAATTAAACCTACAGGGAGATCCCATGTGGCTTCAGGCGGGGGAGACATGAATGTGTACGGACTACAATCTGTCCCGGTGTTTGTACAGTTTTAATTGTGTCAATTAATTACTTCTCACAGTGAGTGTCTGGAGCTTAGCCACAGGCGCAATCAGGCTGCTCCACTTGTTTTGTGCCACGTCTTGATCATGTAATTTCTTGCAGTTCAGCAAAACTTCAGCACTGCAGTCTGACATAAGACATAACTACGTCATCTTATACAACCTACAACGATGAAGTCTTTCTCTAAGCAAATGCAATATGCTATATCTTTAAGGTCTTTGTAAAGTAACCTTTTTTAATTTAGAAGGGCAGAAAAACTCTTAAACTCTTAAATTTAGCCATGACCTACTTTTTCCAAACATATTACAATATTATTTGTTTAAGAAGTGTAAATTTACCAGTCAAAGTGGACAACTGCCAAAGGGCCACTGACTTGTGGGTCTCCTAAATCCAGCAGTTTAAGGAAATCAGAATGAACGGAAATTAAAAGGCCCTGAAAAAGTGAAGTTGTGTTTCAAGTCAAGTCAAATCAGTTCTTATTTACATGTCCCAATATAACAAATTACAGTTAGCCTTTTTATAATGTGAGCAGGATGCATACCCTCTGTTCATAGACCCTCAAATCAGAGGAGGAGGAGCTCCACAGAGAAACCGTTTGATGAGGAGAGAAAATCAAAGAGACCATCAGGAAGAGTAATAGAGAAAGGACTCGTTTCCAAGGCCAGACATGCAACAAATGTCGAGCTTACAGAATAAAATGAGCTTTTGTGAATGGGCTGCATCAACATCTCGTTCTAAAATCACATCAAGTCTTATTTGCAGTTTCTATTGGAATGAATGCGCATGGACTTTATTTCTGAATGAATTTGTGTTTGATAAAATAACAACACACTAAACAACAAATCTGGGGATGGTGTGGACGGTGGACCAACCCAAATAGACCAGATAACTGTGTAAAAACTCTTTCTTCTCTCTTCATACTTACCTGTGCAGTAATGTTTTCTGCTAGTTTTATTCTATTGTAACTGTATTTTCTCAGAAATAATTGGAAAAAAAATCTAACATGACAACTAGATTACTGAAAACTTTCTTGGAAAGTACAAACTTAAAAAACAGAATTATCTTGTATCCATTTTTTCAAAAAACTCTCCAGCTTCAAGGGAAAACTTTGTGAAGTCATTTCACACTGGTGAAAAAATACTGGACACTGGAATCAGCCTTAAAACATGGAGCAGTTCTAACAGTATAAAAACTTCCCACAGGTTGCTCAAATATCCAGGAATAATTATACAGGACAATAACAGAGGCCCCACCTCCATATCGATTTAGCGGATTCAAGTTATGTTCAAAACCAACTTTAATTGCACAACCCAAAACTGAAAGTTTGTCCAGCACGTGGCACCTTCTGAAGCTCCCCTTTTTAAAAGGAAGTGAAAAACAGGTTGTGAGCAGGTGAAGTTTTTACTTTTACCCACATGCGTTTCAGTTTTTGTCTCACTGGGATAATTCTAAGATAATATAAGTATTTTGAAATGAACAGTAATAAAACTGATTAGACTTATTGGCACCGTGTCTGTGGCACACCGAGGGGCCCCACGCGGTCCTCTTACATAAGGCAGAAGCCGCACGCGGCTCCGGGCTCTTTACTCATCCAAACGAAAAGATTAAGTGCGCGGTCTGTACGGGGACAGTCATCCTGAGAGGGAGGGGGGTGGAGGGAGGGAGGGAGGTGGGGCGGATCCCTCAAAGTGACTTAAAGGTCCTGCAGGATGTGAGACAGTTCAGAGCTCCGCGAGCAGGCTGAAGGAGCCCGGAGCTGTCCGCGGTGCTGAAGAGCTGCTGCAGAAGCATCCTCATCCTCCTCATCAACAACAACATCATCAACAACATCAGCAGCATCATCATCAGCTTCATCAGCAGCACACCGGGTCTGATCACACGTCCTGAAAGTAAGTTCTCTTATCTGAAGTAACGACGGCGGTGTTTGTTCGTTACAAGTGAACTTCTGTGGGGCTGTGGGTGTCACGTTACTTTATGAATCAGATGTTTAAAAGTGACTTTGTGCTGCTGTGTGAGCTCGTGCCTGATAGCGTCATGTGAAAGTTTCGTAAAAAAAAAAATCAATGTTTTGAAAGAAAGAAGAAAAAGAAAGAAAACTAGGCGATATTAACCCTGTAAAGCCTGAAGTATGAAACCATTGCTAGAAAAAAATTGGAAACTGGAGTGTTTATTGAACCTTCTGACGAATTAAAAGAAAAAAATAGATAAATATCAATTTGCATATATCAGTTTTGATTTGTATCATTTTTACTACATCTGGCATTTTAATTTATCTTTTGGTTATTTGGTATTTTCATGGCAGAACTCATGACATCATGGCACAATATAAAGGCTTCTTGTGTCCTATATTTTTTTAATACAGTAGATCAGTATTATTGGTTATGTTGCTAAGATATAAAACTGTTATGAAGTTTCAGCTAGTTCAAATTTAAGTTGAGAATGAGATGAATAAATAAACTCATCTAATTTGGCTGTGTTCCCTTTAAATGAAGACAGATAAAAGTTTAAAATGTCTGCGCATCTACGGAAACGTATTTCACTCTTCTCTATGATCAAGAAATGTTATTGGAATAAACGTTAAGCTACAGAAACTCTTGGGTGATGATATAATCATAGATCACCACCAGCAGGGATTAAAGAAACATCGAGGCAGCAGTGTTGTGTAAACTGAAACACTTTCATCAACATTTCTCAAAGTCATACAGTCAGAAAAGTTAGATCACAGAGATGTCTAGCTTTGTTCAGCATGGCAGTCCTATGTTCAGTGTTTACTTTTGTAATTTCACCCTCTATGTCTGTAGAAGTCCTTGACATTTTCAAAGCTGCTGTCCTAATCCACAGGTATAAATGGGAGGTATTACAGGTATTACAGCAGTGAGGGATGCCATATGTCACTGCATGTGCTCTGTCGTCAGGATTTATTGGCATGGCCGCTTAAGGCTCTCTTGAATCTGCTTTTCACTCAATTTTGTTGCTGCTTTTAAATGAGAAACTGTGACTCTGTGACATTTGTGCTTTAAATCTGGAGGTTAGAACAGTTTTTCTACCCGATGTGTGTGTGATTCAGATGAAGTCAGGTGCCACGGTATGATTTATCTGCTGCTTAGGAACCGAAGCAGGTTTCTCAATGAGGATCGATGAGCCGTGAAATTGATGTTGCTCATTCTTTTATATTCTCCGAGCCACTGGTTTTCCATACTCACGTTCAGCTTTGTGATATTTGTATATCATCATGACCTTGAGTAACCCTGCAAGGTTTTTGAGTGACCTGAAAACACACAGGGATTAACCCAGTCAGCCTCTGAAACCCAATCTTCACTAAACCCACATATCTGTAGGACGACAATTGAAATTTGTGATCTAAGAAAAGTAGTTTTTGTTTGTTTTCCCGACTTGTGATGACTTTGTGTCATGGGATAAAAAATGCAGCATTGAGCTCAGTTAACGTATCCCTCCCCTACCACTGTGTATTTTGTCAGTGTAGGATAAAGTAAACTGTGACATGACCAGCAAACGAAACTGTGGTTGTGTTGCGTAACTCTGCATGTAATTTTGTTCTGACCAGGCAGATACTGAAAAGTATTTAAGATTTAGTTTTCTGGCAGTAATATGAGTTACATTTCACCAAAAAGTTTCAAAGTCTTTTCATTAGCATTTCTTGCCTAAGTGGTTTGCATGTACGGGCTCTGACTAATGTGTTGTCCTGCTATGTAAACTTCATGCCTACTCCATTACTTTCTATTGACTATTGAGTCTTTATTTTGCTTCCCTCTACACATGAAGCTACCTGAGCTGTGCAGCCCTGATGTAACCAGAGGCCATTTGATAATTGATTCTGAGGCAGGCTGCTTCTTTCATTATGTCTACAAGTCTCCTATTAAAGCTTCGCTTGGCCCTTTAGTCCCATCATCCAGAGAGCAGGGCAGCTATCAACGTGTCTTTGCGAGGATTGGCGGGGTGGTGAGGAGGGAGCCGAGGCCTCCTGGAATAGAATCTGCTGACTGGGAGTGCACCTACCGCAGGAAATGTCTCTCCACTCCACAGGCCATTAAAGAGGCTACCGAGAGTGTTTCCGCGCAAGAGTGCAGCAACTCTCTGAGGGCTATCTCCACATTTTCTCCTCCCTCATCAGTGTCTGATTTATTTATCTTGTACTACGCTCTACCTGAGTTCAGGAAAGAGCTTCTGCCCTCTCTCAGCTGTTTTTCTCACGAGACACATTACATTGGATGGGCTGTGTAATAATAGTTAAACAGTGTCTCACCTGTGATGTGTGCCGGCAGGGGCACTGCCGGGATTAGGCCCCCTGAAAAAACCTCAGTTGGAACCCTGAAACAGGAAAAATCAATAACCCCTGACAACCAAGGCCCCTGTCGAGCTCTGAGCCCCCTGAATCAATACAACTTGTGCCTCCATTCAGAACCTCTGGATGCTTGAGACTCACTCACACACGTTGCATCTAATTTTTGCTTTTTTTCCCTCTGCCTCTTAGGTATCTTGCTGAGTGAATCCCCAAATGAAGAGGTTTCTGGTGACACAGAATGGACATGAGGATATAAAAATAGAAGCTCTGTCAGTAAATCAACAGCTTGTTGCAACACAGGCCAGACCACTCCAGTGATTCAATACAAGATTGTGAAGCACCATGACACAGATCATTTACAGCCTGCAAGCTCTTTGATTGATCTATGGAACATCTTCAGCCACTCGACTGAGATTTATACTTCACTTTGTAATCACTAAATGCCCCTTCAGGGCTGCTATTGGATGACACTTGAAATATGAGACAAATGAACAGAGGACTGTGCAGATGATTTAAAGTTGTAGTACTAACCTCAGTTTTGTTTTGCTAGCTTCTCTCGAGAGCACAAGTGTAAGAAAGAAAGAGGGACTCGTGCCAGCTAAATCTAATTAAAGCTCACTGAGCCTGTCTCAGCTTGCCACCCATTTCGCCAGAGTGATTGTTAATTTGCACTGCTGATTTGCCCCGTGTTATTTCTGCTGGAAGATTTCTTCACCCCGCGGCTGGTGGGTAACACTGTAGGTCGAGTTCAATCTGTTGACATCTGCCAGATTTCATGATGTGATCTCCCTCCGGGTTTCAAACTTACGCTTGATAACGTCGATGACCCTGCAGAGCCATGCCATTCCTCATCGCCTCTGACTGCAAGACAACGCTTGCACAGTAAACCTTTGACCATTCAAAACACTCCCTCGCCTCTGACATGAGCGACACAAACTACTGGGTCGTGGACTATGATCTCTCCTCTCCTGCCCCGCCCGGGTTCTCCAGGGGCCCGACGGTGCTGCAGCCCATGGCGGGACACCCCGAGCAGGGAACGGCCCTGTGCTTCGTCGGGCTCCTCGTGCTGCTGCTGCTCTTTCTCCTTGTTCGTTGTGTCCGGATCTTGTTAGACCCCTACAGCAGCATGCCAGCATCGTCGTGGACGGACCACAAGGAGGGGCTGGACAGAGGGCAGTTTGATTATGCGCTGGTGTAAAGATGACGAGTGACGGGCAAATATTAGTGTGTCCTGCTAAAATGTTCCTTTTTCAAAGTTTCAGCATGTGAAAATGAAAACTGCAGTATTTTACAGTGTGTTTGCTGTTTAGCTGGGAAAATGAAAGCTATCAAAAAGAAAGCTATATAAAAACCATCAAACAGTATGTGTATGAGGATTAAATACAGCAGGCTAAAGAGAAAAGAACAGACACATTAGAAGTCCTTTCTCCGATTTAATTGACAATAATTCATGTATTGTTGGGGACTCGCAGCGTGTATGATGTTACACTGCAGCTCTCAGAGTGACAAACAGAGCAGGAAGATGACGATAGTATCAGCAGCACTACGTTTGTCATGTCATTTTGTAATTTTATCATGTTTTTACAAATCCCAGGGCTGAATCATAAACAGAACAAAGAGCAGAGCTGCTGCAAGAGAGGTCCTGATTGAATAAAAGTGATATTAAGGGCATACATGGAAGTCATTTTGACAGAACTAACATATTACTGCAGATTCAGAGGCAAGGCTCTTGGTTTTATATGCTGAATTTACTGTTAAAATGTCAAAATAATGAGTTTTGTTTTATAATGATTTTATTTTGAAGCTTTTTTGGGAACTGTAGCCAAGCCAAAACTTTAGAAGATGTCATAGTTTCTCTTGAACTGAAATATTTATTTAAATGCTGGATTTTGTGACGAATTTGTACCACCTCTAAGATGATCCTCAGGAATATGATTTTTTTAATGAACCAAAGCCTCTATAATCTGAGGGAATCATTTCAATTATCTCCTGAAATTGAGCTTTAGCTGCCGTTTATGTCGCTCTATGTTCTCTAAAATTCACCATGTCCTAAATGTTGGTCTTATTCCACAATAAAAGCTAAAGTTTATAATACATAACAGTTAATACAACCCTTTGTATTTGGGGTTTCGCTCCATGTCGCTTTCCCTTTAAGAGGCTTATGAGGCACAGTGCAGAGGGTCACAGCGCTGACTGAATATGTGTCATATAAAGTTATGATTATGAAATTCATGTACACCAATTTCCTCCACATAATCTTTTTTGCCTTTAGGCCCCGTCCAGTGCACCAGCCAAATCTGTTCAACAGTGCCTGTAGGAAAATGAGAAAAGCTAATATCTATTTCATACTAATGATGTCACTGCTCCTTTTGCCACTTCTTTTGTAATATTGTTTCTGTCCTTAATATACAAAAGTCCTTTGAAATGTGGCTATGAAATTCTCTTTTTAAATATAATATTTAGTTTCCTTAATGATGACTAAAAGACTATTCTAACTACTTCCTGGATGTAGACTCTTGCTTGTAAAGATTAGATATTTTCCTAATGTTTCTTTAAAGTGGCATTCAGTTTTGTTTTTTAATGAAATAAAGGCTTTTGTCTTGATTTTAGAAAGCTTCATTACTTGACAGATCTGATCACACACACAAAACACAGCACCTACACATACAAACGCACACAAACTTTTACATGAGCAAAGGCCGTCCTCCACGCAGCCCTAAAATCAATATAAGCAAGATTTAAAGCAAATGAAATCAATCGAATAATCAATCGGACGCTCGTAAAGAGACACAGCCAGTTAATTTACGGAGATCTGCCTCCCCCAGATGAAATATGTCCCTGCACTCAGGGACTTCAGGCCTCAGCACAGCAGTCTCAATGTTTGGACAAGACAAACACACATAAGACAAACTTCGCTGACAGTGGTTGAGTTTTTCAAAAGGTCCACATCAGTCACAACAAAGTCTTTCTTTCAAATAAGGATTTTGGAGTTCCCTCATATTTCCCTTTTCTGCTTTATTCTCCTGGGCCTTTAGCTTTTATCTGTGGCTACTCTCGCTTCACGAACTTCATCTGACAAGCTGTGACCTCCTCTGGAGATTTTGAGAACTACAAGTATGAGCCCAATGATCACTGTGGGATCAATTAGTGGTCAAATGTGCTTCTACATTACATTTGGACACAAACATGTATATTCAAGAAAATTTGTTTTTGAGAACATAAAAAGAGAGAGACAAAGTTAAGTGGCTGAGAGAGACAATGGTCGCTGATGATAAGGATGTGAATAAAACATGCAGAATTAAAATAGTTTTAATTTATATTAGTGTGAAATTAGTGCATACAGTCGTTACTCAGAAGTCACTATGCTGGCTATAAGATGAACTATACTGTACTGAGTCCATCTCTACAGTACATAAATCTGAAAGCTCTTCTGATGTAAGCTTTTCTTACATTAAGTACTGCATGTATTTGCTTATATATTAGTTAAAGAAAAACATAAACAATCACGTTAATGTGGGTCTGAACTGTTTTGTTACTTACTATCAGGTCAAAATACTGATTTGTCCAATACTTTATTTATATGGATAAAAGAACAACACTGATCACATTAGCATCACCCTGAACATTGTGTTTAGTGCTCATTAGGAAGTGTTGGCATGGTAACATGGTGAGCCAAGATGGTGAACATAGTAAACATCAGCATGTTAACATGATAGAGTAATATTAATATTATCATTAATATTAACTGCTTAATATTAACATTAAGCAGAGAGCACTGCGATGTCGAATTCCTGAGAAGTGCTAACAACATGAGTTACAACATTTAAATCTCCCTGAACTCCCAAAAGCTTTAAAATTGTATTAATCGGCTCTATGTAATGATATAAATAAATAAATAGTAATTCATCTAAATCTTAATGGTATTGTTGATATTGTTGGGTATAGGGTCAGACAGTTACTAGTTATGAAACTAGTCAGGACATCTAGTCAAGTTATCTGTGGTGATAAACCTGCTGTAACACAAACAGCCACACTGGTTGATTCAAACAGGCCCTCTGATGTTGATCAGGCTCCAACACATGGTTGGAAGCACAGTGTAACACTCCCACCTCATTAGTGCGGCAATTAACAGGACAGAATTTGCTTCAGTGGGTTCAGACAATTTAACTCTTTGACAAGACAACAAAGGCTCTTAGTTCCCATCATGCTCTGTCTCGCACACCAGACACACACACACACACACACACTCACACAGATAAGAAAATGAAGCCTCACAGAAAAACATCCCCTCTGATCTGACATGCAGGGCAGAAATTTTTCTGTGTCATATCACAAAAACACTGCAGTAGTGGATGCATATAAATGTTATTAACACTATTGTAATAATTATCATCCTATTTTTTTATACCATTATCAAAGAAATAGACATACAAATTTTGCTCTGATCAAGTGATCTTGTCTGTAGCAGAAAGTTGCTGCTGCAGGCTGGTTTGATTAACTCTCGCACTCTTGTCCTAGTCCTAGTAGGTTCGTGGACCTACAACTCAGACATGTACCCACAGTATGCAAAAACATGTGTGTGTGCACAGGCTATTTTTCAGGTAATACGACTCCATCCCACAGAACTGCACAAAAACACAAATGCAAGTAATGCAAAGCCCACGCCCAGGTGCATGCAAATCATGTTTGTCTACTGTCAAATGTACATACATAACCAGCATCCCTTCATCACACACAAACACACACCTATGTTTGAGCCAGGACGCAGCTGTGGTCCTCTCTGATATGCATGACAAAAAAGGATGAGTCCATCTGCATAACAGTCGTGATGTTATCAACAGACAGGCCTGCTTATCTCCCTCCATGACACTACTATCAACTGAGGGTCGGCCATTGTGAGGAGGACTGCTGTGTGTGTCGTCTGTGTTTGTGTTGGGCTGGGATTAACAGGTAAAACTGTGTGTGTTTTTCAAAGGGGTGTGTATCATTAAGATTTTGTATCATGGCCATCACACGCACACAGAGTCCTGAGTGACGGCACACAAAAGTAAAGTTTGTGAGCTGCGCACACACTCAGAAAGGTGTGTTTACCTTCTAACTGTGAAGTCCTGGAAGTGTCCGGGACTGTTGCAGTCATCAGCTGCTTTCCTAGAGAGTGGTTACCCTGGAGAAGTGTGCCACAGGTTTATAAACTATAACTACAATGGAGCATCAGGAAATGTAATTAGATATCCTTGGGGTTTCTTGTTAAAGATGTACCATTTCACATTTACAATGAAGAAAAACTTGAGATAGAATATCAGGTTACATTAGTTTTTTATTTATCTTTTATTTATATGCCCTGGCTGTATAACTCCTGTGTAATCTAGTGGATCTAATGGATGAACATGTTATTTATTCTGCCCTCTTTTTAACAAAAACTCAATATATTGATAGTTAGAATGAGTTTAGGGGATAATGTTACGCCAATTTCAGCCCTAAAAGTGTCACTTTTTGTTATTAGGCATTGTAAAGGGTATAATAGCCCGCTAATGCCCGCCGTCTCCTTTGTTACCCCTGCTGAGTTAATGGGTTATGAGCAGGAGACGCCCCAGGTGTTTCATTAGCCGCTCAACTATCAAGTTACCTCATCCTGCTAGAAAAACACCGGAAGCCTTCAGAATAAAGGTCTGTTAAATACTGCAGGTTGGACGTACGAAGCGGGAAGCAAGATGAGCGAACATTAATTTATTTAAATACATCTCTGTAGTTTTTTAGTGAGAATCCAGCACGTTTTCCATTATTTTGTCTGGTTTTCTTTTTCCCTGGTGTTCACTTGTGGTATATGTTTATGGGGAATTTGTACTTTTTGCTATTATTTTGAAATGATTGTCCCGGACTTATCGTGTCTTACTTGACAAACAGAAAAGCTGTGCTGACTGAGGCTCCCTCCTCCTTCAGTCAGCAGCTCTCAGCGGCACCGAGGCGCATCTCCGGACAAATAACACTCAAAGTAAACCACAGTCTGGACGTGGATATTTATTCTCATCAGAACATCATTTCTGCCTCCAGGTGAGTTTTTCATGTTTCTTTTTACTGATACTTTCACGGTGTCTCACAGTGGAAATGAATGTACTTTACTTGAGGCTGTGCAGCACTGTTTGTTTTCAGTCTGGTTTTAACACTGTAAAGATAAATAGTTGGTCTTTATTGCTGTATTGACTTGTACAGTATGTTTGTGGACTTTATGTTTTTTTTTATTCTGGTATTTATAATTTAATCTACCAGTATTTTCCAGGCTTTTGTTCACAACTACACGTATGGTTGTTTAATAGCATTATTGACAAACGGAGTCATCTTCCTAAAGGATGTTAAACTTAGTGCACTTTTGATAGTTTTGTGATGATAGTATTATTTTAGTATTATTTAGTATTGTATTTTTGTACCAGTTTTTGTGGTTTTGTAGTGCAGTTAAAGACAGCACAACATATCAGATCTCAAGATATTTATGATGTGCCAACATAGTATTCCTCTTTTTATTTATTCTCTAAAGTGACTCAAAGGTCTCCTCAGGCTTACTTGACGTGTTTCCCTCAGAACCAAATCACTTCCCAGTACTGGACTTCCTGGATTGTGTGTTCCTAGATGAAATCAAATTTGGTTGGCCTTAACTAAACATACATGTACACATGTAAACACATGTAAACATCATGTTCACTATGTTTCCGGCCTGTGCGTCCACAGCAGAATGGACCTGCTGCCTGATGTGTGGAGGGAGGATTACTGGCTTCCTCCAGGTGTGACCTGGGGAGACATGGAGCGGCTGGCAGACTCCGACCGGCCGAGACCCCAGGACCTCTTCATAGCTCTTCCCCTCGCACTGGGCTTTGTTGCGCTACGTTACTTGTTTGAGAGGTAAAACACACCTCCTCTCTTTGTTTCGGTCAGGGTGATGTGTCTGCGCTTTACAGGAAGGCCCATTGTCTTCTCCGCAGGGCTTCAACAAATTAAACACTTATCCCGTTTGACCAGAAATGATATCTACATTCCTCTTTTAAGAAACACAACCACGTTAGGTTTTAAAAAGGCCAGCACTATTTGACATGGAGAGGGAAACAGAAATGTTCTTACCTAAGGGGGTTATTAAAGATTAAAGCTGTAGACCAAATTCTGATGTGTTTGAACTTGATCTCCAAAGTCTAATAAACGTCATCAACAACTAAAATCTCACTGTGTTTAGTTATAGAGTGAATCCTGCTGTGGGCTTGTTAGTGGTGTAAACAAGAGTGAAAAGCAGTTTTTACACATCCTCACCCACAGACTGTCAGCAGGGATTTCCATTGGTTGATTACATCCCCAGTGTGTTTGCTCTAGTAACATCCACAGGACATAAGGAGTAGTTGAATTAATCCCACATAAAATTTAATTGTCATGTCTTATTATTCCTACTTAGTTCCTTTGGTCTGTATGTATGTACGTTTGTATATATGTATATATGTATGTATGTACATATATATAGGCTATATATATATATATATATATGTGTGTGTGTGTGTATATATATATATATATATATATATATACACACACACACACACACACACACACACACACAACTACACACACACATATATGTGTATGTGTGTGTACTCGTTTTCACATGATGTTTGGTTATATCAACTAAAGTATGAATAAGTATTTTAATCATAAGTAATCTCCTTTGGCAATTTGCTCTGGAAATTAAAAAATCTACAATGCTTGTGTCTATGGATTAATTTACAGTAATATAAAGTCTGCCATTTTCTAACATTGATATTTGAATTCTATACATGTTCTTTCTACTTACACTTAATTCCCTGCACTACTTATTGTGCTGCAATATTAAATTTTCCTGCTGGGAATCAATAAAATGTTATCTTAAATACAAATGTGTGTCAAGCTTCACACATACACACACACATACTAACACAGACTGATTGTTTAATGGCTTGTTATTTATAGTAAGGTTGGCTGACACAGGCTGACACACTGTGTGTGTGTTGTATCATCATTTGTCTAAGCTCTCTTTTGTTTCCCTTGGCCTCAGGTTTGTTGCCCCACCCATAGGCAGATGTTTGGGGGTGAAGAAAAGGTTGCAAGTGATTGCTGCCCCCTCCCCAAAGCTGGAGTCATTTTACACCCAAAGGAGCAGACAACCGACGCAGGTCAGTCTGAAGAGACCTCAGCATGTCTGCAGTTCAGCACGACTTGTAGCATGTATTTATTTAATCTAGAGGACGTTTTAGAAAGGGATCATGTTAGGTGTTTTTAAATTTCTAAAATGTTCACGAATCGATGTTCAGTGTTCAGTATTTACTTCCTCTTGTTGGCTGTTGTTGGGATAACACTCTGCATAAGAGCACAGAGGAACACTTCTGTTGTGATGGCAACACATCCTTGTTCCTGGAAAACCCAGCCATTGAGAAAGCACACTACTTTGTCTCTGTCATACACACATACATTATTCACTCTCAGTTTATGGATAAACTAGAAATGATTTCAGACAATTATTCCTATTTGCTTTCTCTCTATGTACATACTAAATATTAATAAAGAATAAATAGAGGTTTTACAGTGTCACATGACAAAATGTAATTAATCCCCTCAGTCCTGTTTGTTTAACCCTGCAGTAGATCATTAACACCAGCAGGCCTTGAGATGACTTTTTGAATTCATACCTTTGGAGTAATGTAACACCAGCACCAATTCAGTGGATAGTGACATTTAGATCATTTGATGAAAAGAGTGTTTGTGTCATTTCCTCATTTTATGTTCTAGCATTGCTCTCTGCTCTCATCCCTCCATATTTAATACATTTCTTCCTTTTGCTTATGTTTCAGAGTGAAATTGTTAGTTTGATGTCCCTGTGTGGTAAGACCCAGAGGCAGATCGAGAGCTGGTTCCGACTTCGCAGGAACCAAGACAGGCCCTGTCAAACCAAGAAGTTTGGTGAAGCTGCGTGAGTGCTTTTCTTTAGCAAAACCTCCTTTTCACTGTTCAGCTCACACATGACTTCACTCAAGAGCACTTCTTTCACCAGCCACTGCAAAAAAGTCCTCAAGATTTTTGCAGGATTCACCTTTGTGCCTTTTGTGCAACTGTTTCTGATCTCAGTGTTTTATTTTGCAGCTGGAGGTTTTTTTTCTACCTCACAGCCTTCATGACCGGACTGTCCTGTCTGATTGATGTGAGTATGAGCCTCAGACCAGTTTTATAGCAATGTGATGACAATAAAACACATTTTATCAGATAATCAAGCTCATTAGTATAACTAATGTAATGAATTATGTTGTGCATTTCTCCTAATATGGCTTCATTCTTCATACGATCTCTACAGACGCCGTGGTTTTGGGACCGCAAGGAATGTTGGAGGCAGTATCCAGTTCAGGTGAAAACATTGTTTACAGTACATCACGAGGGTGTCCTCGTTCATTATCACATTCAGTGTATTTGGGTTTTTTTTTTTTTTGGAAAATGACTTCAGCGGTTATTAAAATACTTTATTAATATTCTGATGATTGTACAATTGATCAACTAATTGATTTAACTCTGCATTAGTTACTGCTATTCACTGCTACTGTGGCTCTGCAGCTGGTCTTCTTCTTTTTTGCTCTGAGTAAACATCCAGGTGTTTTCGAATCCCATTTTTATGAACTTTTGAATAATGTTTCATCCACAGCCAATGGAGAGAGCTCATTATTGGTACTACATGCTTGAGTTGGGTTTTTATGGCTCTTTGCTCCTCCGGATCTCTGTGGACATCAAAAGGAAGGTGAGGACCTTAGCGATTATTTGCTGATAAATGCTATGCAACAGATTCCCACCTGAATTTTCTAACATTCACTTTAGAGGTGGACATACGTGTAGGTTTTATTATGTTTGTTTCAGCCTGATCATATTTTATACTTAATGCTTTGATTTAATGAGAAACTTCACTTGGCATGGTTAATGAGTGACTCTATTTACTTTGCCAGGACTTTAAAGAACAGGTCATCCACCATTTGGCCACCATCTTCCTGCTCAGTTTCTCCTACTGTGCCAACTACATTCGCATTGGCACTTTGGTCATGCTGCTTCACGACTCCTCAGACATCCTGCTCGAGGTAATCTCACAAACTCTCCAACAGGTTCTAAAAAGGATAAATTAAGATTGATTTTCACAGACTTGGAAGCAAGTACTCTCATCCTGCATTCATGCAACCTTGGTGAGAACAACTTTAACATTAAGAGTAATAAGTCATCCATTAAGACTCCAGGGCCATGGCCAAACAGGCACATGGGAGCTCACAGGTATAATTAATCCCTTAGGAGCATGTCACCATAGATTCACCTCCACGCTGGCCTTTTTCTGTCTCTGTGCAGCTCCACCAAAGAGAGAAAAACTGGCTGTCTAATTTTTTTACAGTCAGACGTTCACACTGTGCTTGAGGCTGTTCTTAGAAAAGTATCTGGTCTGAAATCAGTGTAGTAGGCTGCAGGGTGCTCAAACTTATTTCAGGAGGCCGATCTTGTGACTGAGTCCTAATAGCTAATAGAGCTATAGCAGCCTGAGGTGATCTTTTTTGTACTTTTTTTGATCTGTACAAACTAAAGGATTGGACTTGAGAAACAAAGAATATTTATAAAGTTGTGCTGGATTCTTGAACTCATTAAAAAAGCAATGAAGAGCAGTGAATGATGCTGGTAAAATTTCAAATATAAAGAATGTGTGTGATAAGTCGTAGTTGCAGACCCATCACTCGTTTACTTTTCCCATGTTTATGACATGTTTTCCTGTTTATCCTGATCTCATGTTTTGGGTCTTTTTGCATAATGATAACTAATGTTTTGTCCACTAGGTGACCTTGCTTCACATTTACAATTGTTGTTCAACAATTTGTTTAAGGACACAATGAGTAGATTTTGTCGGGTGCTGTTTGTGAATGCAACATTCAAAGAAGAAGTGTTACAACTTCCTCAATAAAATGGTATTTTTTTTCAAATAAACAAATTGGACACACAGTGACTTTGTTCATACCTAAGAGTACAAATAAGTACCCACTTTCTAGAGTGTAACAGTTGTACCTCAGGGGGGTACTGCCACAGTGATAAGATCTTGTGGCCCTTATTTCTTTATGTTTGGAAAATCCTACTCGTACATTTAATCAATTCAGTCATTTTTATTTTTGCAGTCTGCTAAGATGTTCAACTATGGCACTGGCTGGAGGAAAACGTGTGACACACTGTTTGTTGTGTTTGCTGTGGTCTTCCTTGTGACTCGACTGGTGATTTTCCCCAGCAAGTAAGTTTATCCTCTGTAGATGTTTTCCTACTTTTGCTGATAAAAACTACTTAAAGAACCATTGTGTAGAATTAATCGGGAGCTGTTAGCAGAAGCAGAATATAATATTAATAACTATGTTTTCATCACTGAATAGTCACCTTTCACATTTTATGCTGATGTTTATCTTACACTCTTGGAAATTGAGCGGTATTTAATCGGTTGCGATCTGCAACCTTTCTGCTATATGCCACTAAAGCAGCTTCAGACTAAATATATTGTCAGAAAGGCTTTTTTCAACATCACTAAAGTAATTTGATTACTTACAGAATCATCCATACCACCTTGGTACTGTCCGTCGAGGTGTTTGAACCTTTCCCCGGCTACTACTTCTTCAATGTCCTGCTGATGGTTCTGCAAGCTCTTCACATCTTCTGGGCTGGTTTAATCTTACGTATGGTCTATAAGTTCCTGAAAGGCAAGGTGAGAATCTGCTGTGAAATCAACAATACAGCATCTCTGACTGTATGTACTATATCTGCAATCCATGCACAGTAGCTTTCATATGGAAAAAATCTTATGGAGTCAGGTTTAAGATCCAAGATGCGACTAGCTTCTCAGTCCTGTTAAATCCTGTATCTGCTTCTGGTCATCTTCCAGCTGGAAAAAGATGAACGCAGTGATGAAGAAAGTGAGGTTGAAGACGAAGTTGAAGATAAAGGAGGAGAGGAAAACGTGGATCAAGGAGGAGATTATAGCTGGGAGCGAAGTAAAGACACCCTGAACTCCAGACTGTCTATGCTTACCAACAACTGTGTCCTCAATAACCTGACCAACCACAGGGCGTCTGTGGCCGAAAGAATGCGCAAAGCTCAATAATGAGGATGGATTTTTTATGTTAATTCTCGGTTTTGATATCTCGAAAAGAAAGCTGTGATGACTTATATATTGAGTGATGTACTCTAAATGTGA
>JBAJHX010000062.1:15132717-15149764 GCA_037176925.1 Amniataba percoides
AAGTGTTCACAGCCGTCCTGATGCTCTTCCTCACTGTAGCTTACCACTGCAGACTGTTTACGCTGTTTGCCACTCAACAAGTTCACGAAACACATTTGAAAACAAAAACAAGATTGTAAATAAAATAGCACAACATAACAACTACGTAGCCGATGTAAGTCCATTCAGAGGTTTGTCTAATATTGCACAATAATGATCTATACCTCTAAATACAACTAAATATACGATGCCTCCACATCAAAAGAAAAGCTATTGCTGACTTATAAACACTCTATCAGTGAGAGTCAGCTGTGAACATAACATGACTTCATGCCTGGCACAAGCAGCCACTCACAGCGGTGACTTTTTGTTTCCAGGTATCCCTCCTGATCAGCAGCGTCTCATCTTTGCTGGGAAACAGCTGGAGGACGGACGCACCTTGTCAGACTACAACATCCAGAAGGGTAGGTTAAAGCTCCACAGTGCCAAATGGTAGAAAGTCCAGGTATGAATCTGATTATTTTCTGATTATTTTCTCTCCTTCCCCAGAGTCCACCCTCCACCTTGTCCTGCGTCTGAGAGGCGGCATCATCGAGCCCTCTCTGAGGCAGCTGGCTCAGAGGTACAACTGTGACAAGATGGTCTGCCGCAAGTATGTTTATAATACATACTATAATGTGTATAGTGTCAGACTGGTGAGACAGAACTCATCGTTAGAGAGCAGGCCAAAGCTGCCAGTGTCAGAAGAGTGATTCTGTAACAATTGCTCACTGATCTTTTAGTGTTTTAGTGTGAACCGCCAAATCCCACTGGTTCTCAAACTTTGGGAAGAATGAAAGTCATGATGGAGAAAGGACGCACATAACTGCAGGGAAAATGTGGAACAAAAAAAAATGTGAGGGAGTAAACAAGAGTGCAGTCACACTAGAAAACTAAAAGGATCAACATTTACAGGGAAGAAAAGAAAAACAGATTATGCTCATCTCACAAAAATACGACAGGACAGGTCTTTCTTTGTGCGATGGAAGACTTACTCAGATAGTAGTGTAGAAAAACTAGTAATGTATAAAAGCTTGTGGAAGTTACCTTCCACCACTGCAGAGGAGCCTTTTGTTTGTTTGTCAGTTTAATTAAAATGAACATTTTTATTTGCACAGTAATTCTTAACAAACTGCAGCTGGTGTTCTTGATAATGTAATTTTAACAAATGAATAAAATAAAATATTGTCAGTGGCTGAAAAAAGCCCCTACTCTGCATGACTTTATGTGGGGTGTATTTAGTGGGTTATTAAGGCTTTCACTTAACCATCAAACCATTTAAACTAAACAGGAACAAAAAAGGGTTTTTCACAGGTTGAAAGGTGGACAGACTGAACATAGTGATTCGTTGTGTGTTTCTAAGAGAGGAAAAATATGTTTTTGGTGAGACTGACAGAATGATGATTAGCTCATTTGAACAGTCTTGTTCACTTTCTTGTCTCTCACGTCAGGTGTTACGCTCGCTTGCATCCGCGTGCTGTCAACTGCCGCAAGAAGAAGTGCGGACACACCAGTAACCTCAGGCCCAAGAAGAAGCTGAAGTAGACAGCTGCAATCAATCAATCAATGATCAATAAAACATTTTGACAAACACGACTGATGAACAGATGGTTTCTTACTTACAGAATACTTTACTGGTTTTGGAACAGCGTGTTTACATGTTTTCGTGCAGTTTACAGCTGATGTGCTCACTTTAAACTTGATTACATTTTTAGTATAAAGATGGCTGATAGAGGCTGGTGTCTGTAATGTGGTCAGTCACATGGACTATATTGACAGGTTGTCTATTCAACACTGAGACTACTTAGAATTATTTATCACCACTTGATCAAAGACCTTTTCCTTCACTCAGAGCAGGAGTACCACGTTCACACTGCAGTATAATCACAGTGTGATGTGTTTGGACGCTGAGCTTTGTTCACTGGATCACCTGTAGCTTAAGGGCCCCTCAGTGGTGGTAATGTGAGAGGCTGAAGCTCTGCAGTTTCACTTTCCCCACCCAGATTTATCCTGGCGGTGAGAGGGATTGAACTGGCAACCTTCTTCTCACAAAGGTTCTTCTGATAGTGCAGATTCACTTTTTCATGTGCTTGTAGTACATGAAGAAATAAGTGACAATCTCACAAAACAAATCGACGCCTTATAAAAGTAATCGCCTAAGTCATTTTTTTCAAAATTGATTTTTTTTCATAAATCTCATCCTGTATGCCTGCCACCTCTGGTAAAATGTATAGAATCTTAAATATTTTAGAACATGTATTTTTCCCATTAAATATTTGCACCTCAATTGCCTAAATGAAGAGGCCTATATAGTGTGACTTAGGTTTTTTGTGTCTCCTGAAAAGTTGGAAAAAATGACTTAGGCGATTACTTTAATAAGGCGTCGAAATGTAAGACTGTTAAATTTAAACGTTCCTCCATGATTTCATTAAATAAAACCATATGAATGAATTACTATGACATAAAGTTCGTAAAACACGTCCCACCGAAAAAAAAAGATGTTAGATGTTAACACAAGAAATAAGTACATTAGAGTGACTGAGTGACTTTGTGTTTATTTCCAAACCGTCACAGCAACAGCTCAGAGTTTGAGACGCAGAGCTGGCGTGCCCACCGACAAGCATCTTTAAAATAGTACAATAAGGCTTGAAAAAAATAATACAAACATAGCACTGTAGACTCTGAAGAACAATACAGTCTCTGTGAAGGCGTATGGCATATTGTCCACAGGCTAAAGGTAACGTGCTGAACCATGACAGAAGGCAGAAAACATCTCTTAAATTTCCTTGAATGCGTCTATCATAACTAAGTTACTAAGTCAGTGGTTTGTTAAGAGATGATGAGCAGGCCTGTCCAAAGAGCAGGTAAACTTATCTGTAACATTAAGTGCTTACTTTTACTCCTCATGTTTACTTAATAACTAGCATTATTGATTCATACCGTGGAAAATACTTAATTATTCTAAATGCAATTACCTCATGTATCTTATCTACTAGAATGTACTCACGAGTTTGTGCAACTTATTTTAGATCTTTCTTAAGAGCTTATGTGAGGATGTGATAAAAAAAAACAAGCTACTAACAGACTTAACTCTGAACATTTGATCTTTGGTGACAATATTCAGATCTAATGTTTTAGGTTGTGTGTCACATGCCTTACCCAAATATAAAACACTATGAGTAGCGTGCTATTTTGCTGATCTTGAGTAAATGGCGCTGCTTATTCTGTGTGGAAAAGCACCAGCTAGAACCGGCCTGTCCTTCACATTTTAGCTGCTATATTATGCATGAGTAACTACAGCAGGTAATCGGACTTTGTTTACTGTTAATTCAGTAATAATGATGTTGTATGCAGGCTGTTAAATCTCTTTATAGTCATTTTGTGTGCTTTTTTTTGGTTTGCATTCTCTTTCCACTGTAATGTAATAACCCTTTTTTTCATGGTCTCATGTTGTTGAAAAGATGTTTAAATATCACCTGTAAGTTGGAAAAAACAACAACAAAAAAACAAGGCCTCTTATCATTCATGTTGACACTGCATCACCATATTGTGTACAAAAGTGAGACTTATGAAAAACTACAAGCACCACTTCTCAATATTAAACACCTAGCTGTGAACTGTGAAGCACTTACCTTAAAGTTGGTTTATTGCATTGAATGTTACCCTCGAAAGCAACATGAAGCGTTAACATTAGATCGGACAAGCGAAACCATGTGTATGCTGCTGCTTAGGCCGACACCTACAGCGTGTTGTTGAGCACAGCGCAGCCGCTGTGACACGGAGCGACACCCCCTGAGGCCGAGGTGGTTCTTGTGCTTGAAGAGGACAGGGATCTGCCTTTGTGTTGTTTGCCCCCCCCCAACCCCACCACTGTGTCGGCCACGGCAAAATGAACCCTGTCATCTGTTCCATCTCACTCTCGAGTTGCACTTCCTCCGCCCCCCCGACCCGGCCTTTATTTGTCGATGAGTTTAACAAGGCTCTGGCGGAGGTCATTAAGATCAAAGATCTTGATGTCCAGAATTTCGATGGCCCTCTGGATTTCCGAGTCCATGCGATCCCGTTCCTCCAGAGAGTTATTCAGGTTCTGCTCCGAGTTCTGGATGCGACGCTCCAACTCTGAATTGCGCATCTCCGTCTCCTGCAGAGAAGAAAAGGTGAAGGAGGAAAGAAAGCAGAAAGAAAATGAACGCTGTTGTCAATTTCGGACGTAATTATTCACTGTTAATTAATAAAGGTGTACATAATTCATGAAAGCATAATAATCTCACTCCTACCCGTAGTCTGTGGATGGCCTCGTCCCTGTCATGCTCCATCTCGTGGTACTCGGCTTTCTTGCTTTGCAAAATGTGGATTTCCTGGAAAACAACAAAAGCTGCACTTGAGTGTGAGTGGCTGGATCATTCTTGTGATGAACATCGTAGCTTCCCACCTCTTACCCTCCGGCTGATAATAAACTGGGAACACTAAGTACCAACCTCGTCTTTGGCCTTCAGCAGGGCCTCCAGCTCCTCCAGGGACTGAGTCAGCTCATCCTTCAGCAGGTCGCTCGGGCCGTGGCCTCCATGGGCCTCTAATTCAGCCACCTTACAACACACAGACACACACAATTGAGTCATGGCTTCAGATAAAAGTCTTAAATTGAATCTTTGGTTTTACGTCCCACATCATTCAGTATTCAGTATATATCAAGGCTTAAATGACACGTTAACTTTTTTTAGTTATTCCCGTCATCCAGCAAAGTAACTAAACGTCACTCACACCTCACAGCACGAAGAGTTTCCAGAGCTTGACACTGTTTGATGAAAAAAATCTGATAGTGTCTGATAGTTTGATTTCATGATTTCATAGTTTGTTTCAAATGCTTATATTGCGAAGTGTTTAGTAACTTGATAGTAACTTAGTTTTTTCCCCTGTTAATTCATCTAATGTTGAATTTACATTGCCTGCTGGTCACCTACAGTGTGGAAATGTATGCTAATGTGAAAATGACCAATATATCAGATTAACAACATGTTTATTTCATGCAATATATTCGCATAATTAAAATGCTACATCTCTGTAATTTCTCAAAGTTTCTTTAAGGCAGTATCACATCACCAAACACATTAACACACCACACATATTCTGATCTAGAAGGAGAAGCACTGAACGCAACTTATATTTGAGTTAATTTTATCTGCACATCATATTTGTGCCTGACTGACCAAACAAGCAAAAACTCCAGAGGAGCGGGTCACGTCACCATCATCTGGGCCCCCATGAATCTATATAAAAAACACACACACACAAAAGGACACCTCTAAAAAGCCCCTGTATCTGACAGAGACAGGCTGGATTATTTTAAACCCTGCATGGTTGAGATGAGGAGGAGCGGTAGATAGACGAAGGAAAAAAAAAGAAGAAACTAGTGGATGCCAGCTCCCTCTGGTGATTTTTCATTTTTTCCTAACTGGGGCATTGAAAGTAGGATATTGCTGTCCTACAAACCTCTCTCCCTCTCACACCACCCCAGAGACGTGAACCATTTTCAGCCACCTGGTCCCCTTCTTCACAAGTTCGGTCCAAAGGAGATGGAGACAGGGTTCTCACTTGTGCGATTTGATTTGTTGATGGGGACCAAAACTGAGAAAACTGCCTCTAAATACCAGACGAGAGGCAGAGAATTAAAAGCAGTGATCGATACTGTAAGGCCGGGCTATAATGGAAAGGGATCAAGGTATTAAAGCATTGAATCAGGGAGGTTTGTAATTGTCAGCCTGAGGCGAGGTCGTTCCCAGAGGAATCAGCTACCAGCAAATGTGAAAACACCTTTTATTGATGACTGAGGATAGGGAGGGCCGAGGCATCTGCATCCACTGGAACCTGAGAGGTAATTCAAGTGTAAAACCCTCCCGAGGCCCGGCGTATTTAAACCAAATGGTGAAATGTGACTTTGCTGTGCGCGCGGTGAACCGGTTCAACCAGCAGAGAACACCTTGATTAAAACCTCGCAGGGAAAACGCCTGCAGCACAAGTCATGTCAAAAAATGATCAAGTGCATTAACAGCCTGACTAACTTGTCCTTTCTCTCAACAAGTGCTTCCCAGGAAGCCCAGGAAACGTCTGAAAGTGACGGACCAATCAAAATCAGAGTGACCTCCATCAGCAGGGAAAGACGTGCGACGCCTCCTGGCAGCCTCACTGAGCTCATGTTTCAGCAAGACCTTTCCGTCAGAGGTAATGTTGGCGTCTGCTGCTGTTACACAACTTTGCGGCTGCAGCATTGATAATGAGGTGCGACCTTACCTATCAGCCTCTGCCTTGCAAGTTACTACAGAGCGAACAAGAACTTGACAGCACACGAAGGCCAAAGCACTTAAGAGATCTACTTCAAAGTTTTTGATGCGCTCATTTTTTTGGGCTGATTTAACCATAACCACTCGTGTCTGAACAAATCTGTTTGAACACTCGCTAGGAGGAACACTGTAGAGATACTAGAAGGACTCTATAATATATGAAACTTGTAGCTTGGAGGTCAACTTTCCTACAAAGCTTTTCGTGTAACAGCTAATTGATCCATCAAACATCCTTTGAACTAAACAGTTTATCCTGCTCAGAACGCAGCACGGTGCCTCATGGACACGTCATCACTCCGTCACGAGGCTAAAACACACTTATGGGGTCGACATGGGCAGCATGTCTTTGGACCATCGAAGACGGCAACACTTTGCAGCAGGACAGCCTGTAAATTGTGATCTGAAGCTATTGATGACAGAGTTTATTAAACCATGTTAAAATAACTTTACTGTTATGGACTTTAATGTTCTGGAGAACATCTGGCTGACCTGATGCTGTCATTGCTAAATCACCATGAGTGACTCAGATGCCCTGCACCTGAGAGTCAGGCTGTAGAGGCTCACCTGGTCTCTGAGTCTCTCCGTCTCCTCCTGGTACGCTGCCAGCTGTTTTTTCCACTGCTCCACATTAGCGTTAGCCTCGTGCAAAGCCGCCACTAACTTGGAGTTGCTGTCCTGCAGAGTGAAGAGCTCGGCCTCCAGGTTCATTTCGCAGATCGACCTGAAAGACACAAATATACGACTGTAAACCAGCTTACTTTACATTCAAGCCTTGTGAACATAATTTACCATATCTATTTGAAATATAAGTGTTTCTTGAATGCTGATGAAATTGGCTTGTGTAGTCTTTAACTGAAACAAAACCTGCATTATTTTTTCCATCTATGTTGCATTGTTGCTTAAATAGATAAATAATACATAAATGAAGAGGTCATCTGAGTTCAACGTTAAAACTGAGTCTTGCATAAATTGTTGCAATATGAGGCAAATGAACACCAGTAACACTCAGTACCATCCACATTTTACTGCTGCCAGGAGTCCGGAACATGATGAAACGATGTTGGCCTGGTTAACACAAGAGCCACTACAACAGCGTTAAAAAGGCAACAGGACTGCAGCCTGCAGCTGCACAGCCGCTGCCCAGAGTGAAGGTCACTTTACAGGTCTTTCAACAAAGCAAAGATACACTCATTAAAATGCCCAGAGAGCAAACAGCAAGACCAAACTGTTCCCATAGTAATCCTCTAATCCTGGAAGGTTTTCATTTAAAAGTTATCTCCATCAAAAAGACTGAATGTGAAAAAGAAAGACATCTTGTTAAAAGGGATCAGAGTACAGGCATGTCCATGACTAAGAGGGATAATCAAATTTGATTTGATTTGTCTTCTTCTTGTTTAGTGTTTCACATTTATTGCATTCAATTATACTCTGCCACTAACTAGCAATACATGTACATTCATTCATTCAGTGCACACACAGGCCTCAGATATGCCATCTGACTCCACATATTACAAAAGAAACATGTGAAACCATTAAGTGCTCTCAGTTTCTACTGTTATTTTTGGTGCAATCTGCAGAAAAGACCAGTCTCTTTCCATCCCTGATCCTTTGCCTTCACTCTGTTCTTTTACATCTAGAAAGCTTGAGGTTGTTCCATGGCAACAGTTAACCATGGCAACCATTCAGGAGCAGCTTTCCATCGTAATAATTGGACTGTAGGACATAAAAGCATTGTGGGTGGCTCAAAGGGCTGAATGAGGAGATGTTTACAAGGCTTATTTGATGTTATGGATGAGTCAACACCTCAACAATGGCCTCTTCATTTCCTAGAAAGCTTAACAAATCGAAGTGACGTCAAGCTGTAATTAACCCAAGAAATAATAACCATGTTCCTCCGGTGAAGGTGGAAGTTCAGTGTAACGGATTAGCTGCTCGAGGGCAATCAATGGTATCAGATGAAATCTGTAGCAACCTCATAATGTTTAACTGATGTTTGGATTACTGTGTCCATTATTACATATTTTCCAAACTGCAATGTGGCACCGGTACCTATTGTAAATGCACTGTGTTGAAAGGCAGGGGTCGCAATTTTGGGAAATACACTCATTTTCTTTTTTTGCCCAGAGCTGGATAAGAAGATCAATACCACTCTCATCTATGTCACGTTCAGTATGAAGATGGAGCCGGCAGACGGCGAGTTTAAGTGTGCATAAAGGCTGCCACCAACACCTCTAACACTGTAAAACCACAAATTGCTCCTTTTGCACTTCATTTTTTTGTTCATTTTTTATGTTGGGTAGTGCATTTTTGAGGTGCTTGTAGGCAGATTTTATGATCTTTGGACAGAGTCAGAATAGCTGTTTCCACTCTTGATGCTAAACTAAGACATTTTACCTTCCTACTGACTGTACAGACATGAGAGTGGTGTTGATCTGCTCATCTAATTTTCAGCAAGAATGCGAATAAGCTTATATCTCTAAATGCTGGACTATTCCCTTACAGACATCACGTTTTCACATTTGCTACACAAAATAACTGAGTGAATTTAAAAAATAATACTTCACATGTAAAGTTAAACTTAAAGAGCACTCAACCACATTGATAGTTTGCTCAGGTGTAATGGAGATAATTATCACCTGTTATCACATGATTGAAATAACATACTTAGGTCATGGGACAAAAATTGAGCCATTTCAATGGCAATCATAAATGAATGTGACTGAAAGCTCTGGAAACTGCTATTTCCATGGTCAGTGATGAACCTGCACACATTAACAAGAGGTGGAAAAGTAAACTAGTAAAGTGAGAGATAACTTATGCCTTATGTCAAGTCTGAACTTTCTGTGCGGCAGAGAATAGAGAGAATAGAGAGAAATTTCAATGCAAGATTTTTAAAGGAAACCTGGATACACGATCAGCACTGTGAAACCAGAACACCTCCACAAAACAAGAATTTCATAAAGGGATTCTTCTCATAGTTTTCAGCGGTTTGAACAGAAGGTGAGGCTGGACTCAGTTAAAAGGAGAGGAAAGTGTGTAAGATCTCCTCAGTGGATGTATATGTGTGTTTTTGTGTGTTTGTATAACTCGATTACCCTTCAGATAGCATCTTTTTAATGCGCTCCTTCTCGGAGGACAGGGTGATGTCGGCGCTCTGGCTGCGGAACAGCTTGTCCTCTGGTCCGTTCACGCACATCACCGGTGGAGACTGGAGTTCGTCCGAAAGGTCCTGGGAAACACATAAGTAAATGGACTCCCCCAATAACACACAGATCATCTCAACACTGAAGAAGAAGGCTAAAAAACTACTTTGAGATCTAAAATTTACATCAATGCCCAATAAAGATTGCTCAATATTTGAATAAGTAAAACCACACAAATATGGGAAAGCTGGTGGGTGGTTATTATCAGTTTTTGTCTGACAGAGTAAAGACCATCACAGCAGGAATGAAAAAAATCAAACACCCAAGGACAGACAGAAAGGAATAGAAATATTTTGTGCATTTGCACACATATTTATTTTGCTTTAAATGACTCCCACAGACTGTTTGTCTGGGGCCAAATAACACGTGGATTTTTCTCAGGAGCCAGAAACGAAAACAACAATGAAAGACTCACCTGTGAGAACTACAGAAGAAATCCGTCAGGTGGGAAAAAAATACAGACAAAGAAACATGTCATCACAAAGCTCCCCTTGCTGACACACACACACACACACACACACACACACAATGACCTTTTCAAAGATATCACAACCACAAGCAGTTATGCAGCACAGAGGTACTTAGTAAGAATCAAGCACAATTAAATGACGCGGCCGGCAATTTTCTGGAACTTTGGCTCCTCCAACGTGTTCATTAAATCGATAAAGACGTGGAGTGAGAGGCGTCACTTGGAACGTGTTCAGCCGTTGAATTAAAAGGAAATGGGCATGTTCCTCATGACCAGGCAGATGTAACTGATGGGTAATTATTCTCTATTGATCAACGGAGGCCCTGAGCTGACTACATTTTCATCATTACGGTGTCAGAGGCTTCTCAGGAGCAGAGGGTAGAAAATGCGGATGCGGTGCACCGCTGAGCCGCACGGGATAATTTTACCATCGTCCTAGTTTTCCTCCCTTTCTCTACCCTCCGAGACGAGTGACCCAGCTCATCTTTCTTTTTGCTCTCTCTCTCTTTTGATTTGATCACGGCGGCCCTGTCTAATAGCTGAACTGCTGCGAAGGTGCAGCACCTAACCTTGGCCTCTGCTGAGTGTCTCCTCGGTCCTAAAATGTCGTGAATGCATCACTGGATGTTTCTGTGGATCAGGTATTTTGCACGTTGCCATCCTGCCTGACACCTGCAGAGGCTTGCTCTACTTTTGAGTTTTCCTCTAAAAGGGTTGAGCTCACCTGAGGAGCAGCGATGGTGAGCGCCGTGTTGGCCAGTTCCTTATCCTGCGACTTCTCCCGTGCCAGGCGAGCCGCATCTTTCACCTCCTTGAACTTTTCGGAGAACTTTTCAAAAGAGGAAAAGTGATGAACTGTTTCAGGTAATGAAACATTAATAATGCAGCACTAATAAGCCTTTCGGAAATGTACAATGAGTGCGACGTTTTGACAAATAAAGATTTCCTAAATGGGCCTCTAGTGACTTCAGGTTCGTTTACCTGGTGCAGCTGTTGCTCTGTAGCAAAACCAAGTCCATACACAGTGTTGGCCCTGCTGTCCGCCCACTGACCAAACTTCTGAGACGTCTTGGTGAACGTCATGCTGGGTGTAACCGTGCAGTTGATGATTGCCTGCAAATGCAGAAATAACAGAGGTGATCATCCCTTCAGGAGAGTCAACATCATGTGATCAAAGCTGGAAGAGTCTGCACAAAACACATTTCTCTCCCTTGTTTTAAGATTTCATTAAAAGTACTGATTAAGTGTTTCACTTTAATGAATATGTTTTCGCACTGTAATAAATTAGTTTAACACCCACATTTTCCAAACTGCCCCCTCTACTTTGCCACTTCTTTCCATTTGAACACAAGATGGGATAAGGAAACATATCTCTTCTTTTTCAGTCTAAATATCTTATTCTGATTAGACAAATCTTAAACGAGTGGACTTGGCCATTCAGAGTTTGCAACCGTAAATAACAAAAAATGGTGAGAAGTTCAATTGCTCCTTTTTCTATTAGTATTTATGTCATTATTTGAACATAGCAGCAACATTAAAATTGCAGACACCAAAATATCTTTACATGTTTGCTGTGAAAAATCTGTGCTCACTGTGGCATTTGTGAAGCTTCAACTTTCCAGCAGGGCTCAGCTATTTTCAATCACTATCTCCCTTGACAATGTCAAAATCTCTCTTAAACTCTGAAAAAAACAAAAGCTCTGAGCACTTTTTGTTCAAAGTAAATTCAGAGCAAAATCAAATCATATTTCTGACAAACAGAACGACGGTAAAAAGATACACAAACACAGCACAGTCAGGTTCAGGACCTCTGTCTCATCATAGTGGCCGGAGCCACCTCTTTTCTCCCTGAGCACACGAGGAAAAAATATTAGAGCAGACCTATTTATAAACCTTTTTACGTCATCTCCAGCGTTACAATAATGGAACTGATTTAAAATCCCGGAACTGTGGGGCAATGGCAGCTTAGGAGGGAGCTTTTTCGTCCTTCCCTCCCCTCCAACAAATGATTACATGAACACTACAGTCTGCATTTCTGCGCTGACATGTTTGACATAACATGTTGGACGGTGGCGACAGAACTGAAGATTATTCTGGAGCCAGACACCAGTCCTGGCAGGATTGGGCTGCTGACCGACCAACTGCCATCACGCACAGCCTTCTGGGAGGCAGAAATGTGGGTCAGACCAGAGGTGCTAAGAAGAGATCAGATAGATACCCCACCCCCTCTTCCTCCCCTGTGATGGATGTGGCCTCTTCTTTGTAATCTAAATCCACACACGCGCAAGAAAGACGCTCTGGCTGCTGAGTTAACACCCACTGCGGCTTTCGTATTTCTTAACCGTTCAGGTTTTCTGATAGTTGAATGGTTGGTGGAGAGGACAAATCAACATGAGGCTGTTTGCTCTGTTTTGTTTGGCCTGTGGCTTTGTCACAAACATTGAAAAGCCTCCCTTGATGCCAAGTCCGCCACCTTCGCTGCTATCAAACAGTATAACACCACTCGCTGATGCAGGCGTCTATGTCGAATATCGGCAAAATCACCATTATTACCATTCTGCTAACCCTCACCTTGGTCCCGCCCACGCTGATGATGCGGTAGACATTACGGTTGGCATCGTAAAAGAAGGACACGGTGACGGCATGTTTGCTGGCGGGGATCCAGTTCCTCTTGGTGGTGGGGTCGATCTGGAAAACATGGGCCCGGGCGCTGAAGATCGGCTGCTCCCTGGAGGAGGAAGGGCAAGCATGATGAATAAAGGAAACGTCAAAGTGCAAACATTTCAGCTTAGAAATAAGTGGTTATGATGCTGTTAACTTTGAGAGAGAAGGATACTCTGATTATTATACAATCTTAAAAACAAGACTTTGCATAAACTACAATCTGCTGTTGGTCATTTAAGCATTAAAACATCTACTTAGCCCCGATGTCACACAACTCAAACTGTGTCTTCTGTTTAAAGAATATTTTTTAAAAATCATCTCTATTTTCTGAATGGCGCATCTCCATCTGTGTCTCCACCATTTAGGGACATATGTTGGAGTCCTCCTCTGGCTTTCTCCCACACATTTCATTCACAAGCCATACAGGGCTGTGACTGAGCTGGCAAAAGATGATGTTGACTGAAAACGCTCTGAACCATCTCCCAAGTCATTCGCCCTCCACCCTCTGCTCAGCTCCTGCCAGTATTTGCAGAGATGTCTCCTGGATACGAGGTAAATATATCAAAGCAACAAAGCTAGCGGTGCTGGGAGGAGGTTGAGCCACTGTCATGCGGTACGAATAGCAGGACAGCTAAAGGTCTGACTCTTTTCTGCTCTCTTGTTTCTCCACAGATGGTGTCAGGTCGGTCAGTACATTTATAGCTCTGTATGTTCCCGCGCTTTGATAAAAACAGAGCAAATAACATACAACAAAATATAAAACTAATGGTTCTGTTGGAATATGCAACCAAATTTCACTCTGAAAGTCACCAAAGTCAAATTGGTAGTTTTCCACAAACCGACACAAATCCAGAAATAAGAGCTGGACAAAACCACAGTCTAACCTGTGAGGCGTGCTCATAAGACAATACTCACATGATGACTTGTAGTCACCTTTCCCATCTTTCCTTGCCATTAATACAAGGCAAACATGTCAGGGGGTCACCAGAGTCAGCAGAATTTATCTTTTGTGGACTGTGAATGTTGGCAATCCGTCAAATAGATGTTGAGATATTTCAGTCTGGATCACAGTGGCGGCCCGGACCAATTGACCGACATTGACATCCCGAGAGCCACCGAGCTAACGCGGCCAACATCCCAAATCATTGACAAGGTCACGGATCAATGCCAGCGTGTTGGCTGGATGACCTCAGTGAAAGACGTTCCCATCCCATCCTAACAGACGTGGCCACAGGAAGCTCCAGACACACAGGTGTGGACTGTGAGCGTCTCCTCTCTGAAATGTTTTTAAATGATGGCGGGCAGATTATGAACCCAACGCTGATGGGTTTTTTTTACAGTGCAGACAATACAGACGCTGATTAAACTCTCAAGAACTAAATACAACACTGTTCACGTCCTCTTAGCTGCTCATCTCCACCTCATCAAAACGTTGCCTAAAAGAGGCGTCAAGTTAAAGCATGAAACGGTAAAAACCAGGACACTTCTTCTTCTATGTCGTTTTGTAAATTGCAGAGGCTGTTCCCAATAGAACTGTATTATTTTGGCCAGTCGTTGTACATTTATATCTGACCCCATTAGTGACACACAAATCCAGTAATGGTCTTTTTGTGTGTTTTTCACCATAGGAGGCCACGTTAATAAAGACACATGAATTCGTACATACACCGTGTTTCTCAGCGTGACTGTGAAGATGTCGATATGAACAATGGCATTTCGACTGCTGACACACTCCAGTCTGATAATAATCTGCACTATAATTCTCCCTCTCATCGTGCCGTAATCCTCCCTGTTGTCAGTGGATCTCCAATCGCAATCACTGATACACTGATCTGAGGTCTGACAGGGACAAGACACTGGGATGAGAGCAGTCTGTATCAAGTCTGTGTGAAGCTGGGAGTGAGATTTAGGCTCTTTCGAGAGATTTAGTATGAGAGGCAGCTGATGAAGTAGGGATGTGATTTTTATGTTTTTCCAGACAGTGTAATTACCTATCTGATGCCACTAAAGACGGTGAAAGAAGATCGTTTTATTCTTTAAGCCAAAAACAAAGATGTTGGGGGTCTGACTTGAGACTCGACAAAACAAGAACGATCTGAATTTGAGTAAGTTGACGATGAGATATCCTGACTTTTATTTCTTAGAATGAATTGAGCTCTAAATATACAGAATCTTCCAATTCCCACAATGCAATCCAACATCATCTTTTATTTGACCCTCTCTAACCTTCAAAACTCCCCACCGGTGTTTAAAGTAAGATTTTCTGTCAGAGGTTTGAAATTAAAAATAACGATGATGTAATCGGGGTTGGGATTCAGATTATCTTGAAAAGATAAAAATAAATGGGTGTTTTTAAAAACATAAAAATGCTGATTGTATAATCTCTCCTAGGACATCATATGTAGGCCGCTTATATTTGCACGAGTTCAGTTTATTGTGCTGTGTTGTGATGTTGGTGGGTTTACACGCTGAAATGGGGTGTGTGTGATTGTCTGTCTAGGCAAGAAACTACATGTTCAAGTATATAATTAGGAAGTTAACTAACAATTATATCAGTATCAATTACTCTGCTGATTATTTCTTTTGATTAACTGCTCATAATAAAAGCTCAGAAAATAGTAACAAAAAATAAAAACAACAATTTCCTAAAAAAACAAGGTGACATTTTGTCTGAGCAACCATTCAAAATCTAAAAATATTCAGTTTATTATCATATGAGACAAAGAAAAACAGTGAATTTTCCTTCACAACTGAGACACTTAAACCAGTTAGCTCTCCACAAAATAACTTAAATGGATTTGTATTGGAAAAAAATTAAATCAATATTCAACTTAATGTTCCTCATCTATTTGTAAAGATTCGTATAATTTACCATGGGAGTTTTAGAGTCGATGCCACTTCACTGACCTCAGGAGGCCAATGAGGTCAACGACCTCCACGCCGAGGAACAAATAAGATGCTCAACAGGGCGTCACTCACTCCATCGGCCTTTGCTAAAGGGCAGCAGGGACTCAGATGTCGACCTTGCCCGAGGTTCGGTGTCTCCCCTGCTGGACGGGATGCAGCAGAACTACACGTTTGGCTCCACTGCTGCTCCTGAAGAGCCGGGAATCAAACCTGCAACCTCTGCACACGGTCAACACTGCATATGGATGTTTGGCTGCAGGTGTGTGAGTGTGCATCTGTCAACACTTGTGTAAACAGTGTGTGTGTGTGTGTGTGTGGGTGTAAATGTTCTGCCCTCTCAAGGATGTTCAGTCACTCGACCTTCATCCTCAGCAGATGGATGTGGCCTCCGGGGCTTAATGGGGGTCTCTGAGCACAACAAAGCCTGGTGGTGATTGGACGGAGGTCAAGGCCGCACCTCCGGATGAATAAACCCCACTAATAACAACCACAATCTACAGCGTCCACAATCTGCTTTACTGGGTTTCTCCCAACTCCCCGTGGTCTGATCTGCCTAAATCTTTTATACACAGATGTTAAACATTAGAAGACAGATCTCTGAATTTATGCGAGGGAACTTCACTCGATATTAATCCATCGAAAGGTCAGCGGCACAGCGATATTTGATTTCCCTTTGTTATTACATGCATATTTAACAAATGAGACAGAAGTTTTCACATTTATGAAAAAGAAATGAGCGGTTTCGTGCACTTATGGCTGCTGCGATCCTCCGCAGGGTCGCTCCTCTGTCTGTTCTTAGTTACAACTGCAATAAAAGCAGCCCAAGAAGAGACATTACTGAGAGTTATGGATCAAATAATGCAAAGACTCCGGGGCCACGCGAGGAGAAAAACATTAGAGAGGCCGATCCCTTAAATTTAACAGATTCGTCAAGTGACCCCGTTGAATGTGTGTTATCAGAGGGCGGGAAAGAAACCGCAGCATTGCTCCAGATGTGCTGACAGGGGACCTGATCTGATGATCTGTGTCACACTGACTGGAAATTATTACATTTATTTCACTTTCTTCAAGCTACCATGGGCTTTCTTTTGTCCTTAAAATCAAGAAGACATGTTTTTTTTAATGAATGGTCTGTGTGGACTGGTTGACATCTGGAGTAAAGGAAATGAAATGTCACATGCTCTTACCTTTCTCTGTGGTGAGGAAACATCTTACAAGGTGACTGAGGCTCCTTTTCTACAAAGAGGGGAGAGTTGAAGCATCCATTACCCCCCAACAACAAGTATCTGTTCTCAGTCCACATTTGAACAGGGAAAAAAGGACTGATTTAACAACAAACTCTGCTGCTTGCTGTAAATGTCCACTTGGAGCCTTACCCCATGTCGGTGTGACCCTCTGCCAGCCGTCCTGCTCTGCTCTTTTTCTCCCGTCTGAGCCGCCAGATGCTT